>JAZGLO010002325.1:3000000-3377500 GCA_036873155.1 Biomphalaria sudanica | reverse complement strand
GCGCTTTCATAGGCCCTGCGCCAAGTATATCTGTAAATGCATAATGGTGCACAACATACGAAAAAGTAGCGGAAATTATTACTAAAATCTGAAAAATATACAAAGTTGTTATATGGAAAACACAAATCTTAAGCATTGTAAGCTTTCATATTTAAATAAAAATATAATAATAGTGCGAATTTTAACCGAAACGAAAGTTCCAATAGAACTAGAAGCCGTTTTTAAAACGATCAAACCCGATAATGAGAACCTAATCACTTCTAGTGAGAAACAGATTCTATGAACTGCATGGAGAATGTCGTAAGAGAAGAAGAACATGATGTAACACTAACAACTGATGGACATGTCGTAAGAGAAGAAGAACATGATGTAACACTAACAACTGATGGACATGTCGTAAGAGAAGAAGAACATGATGTAACACTAATAACTGAAGAACATGTCGTAAGAGAAGAAGAACATGATGTAACACTAACAACTGATGGACATGTCGTAAGAGAAGAAGAACATGATGTAACACTAATAACTGATGAACATGTCGTAAGAGAAGAAGAACATGATGTAACACTAACAACTGATGGACATGTCGTAAGAGAAGAAGAACATGATGTAACACTAATAACTGAAGAACATGTCGTAAGAGAAGAAGAACATGATGTAACACTAACAACTGATGGACATGTCGTAAGAGAAGAAGAACATGATGTAACACTAATAACTGATGAACATGTCGTAAGAGAAGAAGAACATGATGTAACACTAACAACTGATGGACATGTCGTAAGAGAAGAAGAACATGATGTAACACTAATAACTGATGAACATGTCGTAAGAGAAGAAGAACATGATGCAACACTAATAACTGATGAACATGTCGTAAGAGAAGAAGAACATGATGTAACACTAATAACTGAAGAACATGTCGTAAGAGAAGAAGAACATGATGTAACACTAACAACTGATGGACATGTCGTAAGAGAAGAAGAACATGATGTAAAATTAATAACTGATGGACATGTCGTAAGAGAAGAAGAACATGATGTAACACTAATAACTGATGAACATGTCGTAAGAGAAGAAGAACATGATGCAACACTAATAACTGATGAACATGTCGTAAGAGAAGAAGAACATGATGTAACACTAACAACTGATGGACATGTCGTAAGAGAAGAAGAACATGATGTAACACTAACAGCTGATGGACATGTCGTAAGAGAAGAAGAACATGATGTAACACTAACAACTGATCAACATGTCGTAAGAGAAGAAGAACATGATGTAACACTAACAACTGATCAACATACCGTAAGAGAAGAAGAACATGATGTAACACTAACAACTGATCAACATGTCGTAAGAGAAGAAGAACATGATGTAACACTAACAACTGATGGACATGTCGTAAGAGAAGAAGAACATGATGTAACACTAACAACTGATGTACATGTCGTCAGAGAAGAAGAACATGATGTAGCACTAACAACTGATCAACATGTCGTAAGAGAAGAAGAACATGATGTAACACTAACAACTGATCAACATGTCGTAAGAGAAGAAGAACATGATGTAACACTAACAACTGATGGACATGTCGTAAGAGACGAAGAACATGATGTAACACTAACAACTGATGGACATGTCGTAAGAGAAGAAGAACATGATGTAACACTAACAACTGATGGACATGTCGTAAGAGAAGAAGAACATGATGTAACACTAACAACTGATGTACATGTCGTCAGAGAAGAAGAACATGATGTAACACTAACAACTGATGGACATGTCGTAAGAGAAGAAGAACATGATGTAGCACTAACAACTGATCAACATGTCGTAAGAGAAGAAGAACATGATGTAACACTAACAACTGATGGACATGTCGTAAGAGAAGAAGAACATGATGTAACACTAACAACTGATCAACATGTCGTAAGAGAAGAAGAACATGATGTAGCACTAACAACTGATGGACATGTCGTAAGAGAAGAAGAACATGATGTAACACTAACAACTGATGGACATGTCGTAAGAGAAGAAGAACATGATGTAACACTAACAACTGATGGACATGTCGTAAGAGAAGAAGAACATGATGTAGCACTAACAACTGATGGACATGTCGTAAGAGAAGAAGAACATGATGTAGCACTAACAACTGAAGGACTTTTTGTAAGAAATGAAGGCAAATATGTAACAACTGATCAACATGTCGAAAGAAATGAAGGCAATAATGTAACAACTGATCAGCATGTCGTAAGAAATGAAAACAATAATGTAACAACTGATAAACATGTCGTCAGAGAAGAAGAACATGATGTAACAACTGATCAACATGTCGTAAGAGAAGGAGAACATGATGTAACAACTGATCAACATGTCGTAAGAGAAGAAGAACATGATGTAACAACTGATCAACATGTCGTAAGAGAAGAAGAACATGATGTAACAACTGATCAACATGTCGTAAGAGAAGAAGAACATGATGTAACACTAACAACTGATCAACATGTCGTAAGAGAAGAAGAACATGATGTAACACTAACAACTGATCAACATGTCGTAAGAGAAGAAGAACATGACGTAGCACTAACAGCTGATGGACATGTCGTAAGAGAAGAAGAACATGATGTAACAACTGATGGACATGTCGTAAGAGAAGAAGAACATGATGTGACAACTGATGAACATGTCGTAATAGAAGAAGAACATGATGTAAGACTAACAACTGATGGACATGTCGTCAGAGAAGAAGAACATGATGTAAGACTAACAACTGATCAACATGTCGTCAGAGAAGAAGAACATGATGTAGCACTAACAAATGATCAGCATGTCGTCAGAGAAGAAGAACATAATGTAGCACTAACAACTGGTCGACATGTCGTAAGAGAAGAAGAACACGATGCAACACTAACAACTGATGGACATGTCGTAAGAGAAGAAGAACATGATGTAGCACTAACAACTGAAGGACTTTTTGTAAGAAATGAAGGCAAATATGTAACAACTGATCAACATGTCGAAAGAAATGAAGGCAATAATGTAACAACTGATCAGCATGTCGTAAGAAATGAAGGCAATAATGTAACAACTGATGGACATGTCGTAAGAAATGAAGGCAATAATGTAACAACTGCTCAGCATGTCGTAAGAAATGAAGGCAATAATGTAACAACTGATGGACATGTCGTAAGAAATGAAGGCAATAATGTAACAACTGATCAACATGTAAGAAATGAAGGCAATAATGTAACAACTGATCAACATATCGTAAGAAATGAAGGCAATAATGTAATAACTGATTAACATGTATTTTAGATAATGAGCTAAATGTGGTCGATTTATTGAGAAATCTGGATTATTCTGCCATGTGTCTAGAAAAAATGCTAAGATCTTATTACAAAAAGGTCCACCAGAGATTACTTTGGAGAATTTTCCGAAAAATAAGGATTGTAGACATTTCTCTTAAGTTCATTGCAAACCAAACCTGAGTAATGGTGAACGTTTTTTGCGTCCTTGGCTGATATATTCTGCGTCAGCAGACAAAGATCTATTGTTTCTACTGTCGGCTAATGGAAAAGCAAAAAAATTTCCTTTTTAAATGAAGGATTTGACCAGTTGCAAAGCTGTACCACAAGGCTAGCAGAGCATGAAAAATCGCAAAGACATTTAGACGCCATGACCAGTTGCTGTGAAGTTGCAGCAAGACAAGGTAAAAAAACAACAACAGGCATTGACAAAGTTCACCAGGAGAAGCTTTATTCTGAACCTTAAACGTTGGAGTCATGTTTTACAAAGATTGTTGCGATTGTACAATTTCTAGCGGAGCGCAATTTAGCTTTGAGTGGGACCATTGAAAGACTAAAAGAGCCAAGTAATGGAAATTTCCTGGTCTAGTAGAATTACTCGCAAAGTTTGATCCAGTAAAGGGTAACAACTTCGACGTGTTACCAATGTAGAAATTCATGATCGTTACCTGGGAAAGAAGAGTCAAAACGAACTTATTACTGTAGTAGCTGATGCTGTGGTGAATGCTATTCTTCGAGACATCAAGAATGCAGTGATATTGGATTTTAATCCAGACATAAGTCACGACGAGCAGATGTTATCGGTATCTCTCAGATAAGAGCTTGTGCTTGTGTATGAACGTTTTAAGTTTCTTCCTGTTGTTTCTTCTTGTGACAGCGAAAAGAAGTTGGCTGGAAACATGGATGTTGTTGCAATCTTTCCAGCCAAAAGTCAAATGAAAAGGAAGTATGATAAATCTGTGGAATACTTCACATCTGGAAAAGCTGAAGATGGCTATCGGATAAAATGCTTCAACAGAATTGTGAACACTGCAATTAGCTTCTTGCAGCTGAGATTTGAACTGTAACTGTGGCATCTTGTGAAAGAAGTTTCTTGCGTCTTAAACTTATCAAGAATCACTTAAGGTCAACAATTTACGAAGAGAGATTGAACGATGTGGTAATTCTTGCTATTGAGCGTGATCTATGTAGGAAACTGAATTTTACGACTTCGCTAAAGTTCGTAAATTAAATTTGATTGCGATTTTATACTTAGTTAATTTGATCTTATCTTATCTTATATGTATAAAATGCAATTGCTAGGACCGGCCCTGACTTTGACTAACTTGTTATATTTACAAAGCTTTTAATGACTCAAAGATAAAGGCACATTCCTCGTCCCAAATACTATGACAAATTTGTACAAATATTCCTTCTTCCCTAGTACTATTAGAGCATAGAGCCTGAGCTAGCCAGGAAAACCAGTGACTTGGAAGAATTTAGGTCATTGATTAATATGCATGACTAAATGCATGACGTGTACGACGTAATCATCATCTTTTTTTTTAGAGTAACGTCTGTATTATATAAGATAAGATCTGTCTGTCTGTCTGTCTGGTACAAATTTTGAACACGTTGTTTCTTTCACTTTCCACTCTCGGATCACATTGAAACTTGCCCAGATATTCATTGTTCCTAACAAAACATGAATCAATAAAAAAAAAGTAAACTAATTCATTAATTATAAATAGGTAATTAAAATTTCTTAGAATAAAATAGGGAAATAAATCGTATAGTATTTAGAGATAATGTTGTAAATGTAGAATTCAGCCTCTGATATAAGGTTAGTGTTGTTGTTTTTTTAAGCACTTTCTGTACTTTACTTGTTAAAAGGATAGATTGCATGTGCCTATCAGAGGGCAAGGACTGATGAAACAAGGCATGAAGATATATTTGACTAGAGAATGACGACAGCTATTGGATTGGAGTGAATCGAGATATACGTTGAAAATCGTGAAACATCTTTGGATTCAATTTTCTATTTTGGTATATTTCTCCACCAATAGAGTGGATTCAGGGTCTTCAGACTTCACCAAGATGTGAACCCAAGACCTTTTGTGTGTTTCACGCAAACATATTTACCGACAGGGTTAGATGAGCTGTCTGATGTAACAGACCTGATACATCAACAAGTGGAAAATAGAAAAACATAGCAAAAAAAAAAGAGGCTAATCAATGTTTAAATAGGTTATGTTATACAATCAATATTTCTAGAAGTCATCTAAAACATAAATTATAAAGATATAAATAATGTCAAGATTTAAGTAGGAAATAATGAAACATAAATTGAAAAAAGTCACAGAACCATAATCTTCAAATAAAAAACAAAATTTAATAAAATACTCTGAAAGACACAAAGATAAAGGCACATTCCTCGTCCCATATGCTAGGACAAATGTGTACAAATACTCCTTCTTCCCTAGTGCTATTAGAGCATGGAATGGGTTGCCTGAGCTAGCCAGGAAAACCAGTGACTTGGCAGAATTTAAGTCATTGGTTAATATGCATGACTAAATGCATGACGCGTAGGACGTAATCATCTTCTTTTTTGAAGTAACGTCTGTATTATATAAGATAAGAAGATAAGATGCCCAGTAAAAAATAAAACACATTTAGAACACGTGCTGCATATAAAATGTAATACTATTAACCGGAACTTCCCGAAGAGAAAGTTGTTTTTAAAATCTAGAATCTACGTTCTCTTTTTTACTTTAAAATAAATTATAGAAAACAATTAATAGAAAACAAGAATACTTTTAAGATATAAAGTATATCCAAGGGAAGGCACCGCTAAGTACTACCATTTATCTAAAAATTACGGGATTTATGTCTCTTTATGGTTTATAAAAATAAAGGTAATTAAAATTAAAAAGTACTAAATGATTAACTAGTTGGTTAATTTTTTTGATTGATTCTTAAATTGTCATAGACTATCGACTATTTCTGCAAAAATTAAACGAGATTGAAAAGTGGGAAATAAAAAAAAAGGTTTCAAAATCAAGTAGCATTTATTCCCCATATTTCCATATCAAACAGCAAATAATTAACAGATTGTTTAATTTTTTTTAACTGATACATGTGTTGTCAGGTTTAATGAGTAATTGTGCAAAAGTTTTAGCTTGATCCGAGAATAGGAAATGGGGGAAAAAACATGTTAAAACTTATTACCAGACAGACAGACGGACAAACAGACAGATTGAGTTAATATAAGCTATGTAAAAAAATAGTTCATTTTCAAAATAACTTTACAAAATACCAGATACTGAAATTTTGATTGTAAAATTCTTTCATTATTTTGTCTTTTCCCCATCGAGCACGTTATCTCCTTGACATGCAATACCTGAGAGATGAGTTCCATAATAAGACATATATTGAAGTCCTTAAACAATTGTAATTCGTCTTTGCATTCAGGGGAGTTCATGCTATAAATAAAAGTCATTCTTTATACAATAATAATAATGATAATATAGTGATAATACTAATCTTATCTTATCTTATTATAACAGACGTTACTTAAAAAAATATGATTACGTTCTACACGTTATGCATTTAATCATGCATATTAACCAATGACCTAAATTCTACCAAGTCACTGGCTGGCTGAGGCAACCCATTTCATGCTTTAATTGCACTAGGGAAGAAGTAGCATTTGTACAAATCAAATTGTCTAAGCATATGGAACGAGGAATGTGCCTTTGTGTCTTTCTAAGTATTTATTCATGATTAATAATGATGATAATAGAACTGGATAATAGTAATACGTACAACAAATACAGTAAAACGAAATCCATAAAATCATATGAAGATACAAAGTAGCCCTCACCTCAGATTTATCGTATCATTCTCTTTAACTGAGATAAGCCAATTGCACAGTGCATTATCTGGGTAAGTGCTGGGATAATCAGGTGAGACAATGTCCCCATACGGAGCAGACAGTTCTTCGCCGCATTCTAGACAAAAATATATTTGCAAAAGCATTTCCTAACACACTCTAATAACGTGCAAACACGCATATAATTCTATTCAGATGACCTATGAGGATTTAAATTAAAATATGTGTTCAGTATTCGAAGTAATTGTAAACTTGAAATAGATTGGTTCACTCAAACAGTCATTTACATAAGATCCACCACTAAATAAGATTTGCAAAGTGTACTGTAATATATCAGTACACATGGCCATATGACCGACAGATTACAAGAATGTAGTTTGGCGAGTACAACGACTTACATCTGGGACTCTCCCCAACTAAAATCAGGCAGCCAGCAGAGTTTGGAGGATACTTGAGCGTTGTTACGTTTTAAATCTCAGGCATGATGGATTAAAAATATTCAAACTCGAATATTATCGGTTCCAGTTTCCTTAACCACTTAGCCACCACAATGGCAAGGTGCAGGCTTCGTAAAGTTGTTATTGCTGGAGCTAGTAATTGATATAAGTACTTAATTACGTGGTGAATGCTTCTGCATTGGCATGTGTCACGAAGCGTCTAGAAAAACCAGTCCAACTCCTGGCTTAAAAATTGTATTCGGCTCAATTGTTATCACTGAGAGAAGAAATGGGAAAATGAGAGAAACTGGGGCCTAAAATTGGAAGCTTCGGAGAAAGGGAGGGTTGTATGTAGTCGCAACCCTAGGCTGCCTACCCGTCTTGGAGAAGGAAAACTCGGAATCAAAACCTCTGCTACCTTAGGGTTATACTCATACATAAAGACTTCGGGAGTAAAAATCTGGAGTCGGTGGCCCTTTCGAGAACAGTGTTACAACCTTGTACAGTCTGCGACGCCGCTGGTCTCAGTCTGTATCGGCACCTGCATCCTTTGGTCACATTAGTGGCGACGTGAGGCGCCGTGGCTGAGCGGTTAGGCGCTTGGCTTCCGAACCGGGTTCCCAGGTTTGAATCCTGTAGAAGACTGACATTTTTAATTTCGGGATCTTCGGGCGCCCTTGAGTCCACACAGCTCTAATGGGTACCTGGCATTAGTTGGGGAAAGTAAAGGCGGTTGGTCGTTGTGCTGGCTACATGACACCCTTGTTAACCGTAGGCCACAGAAACGGATGACCTTTACATCATCTGCCCTATAGACCACTAGGTCTGACAGGGGAACTTTACTTTACTTAACATCAGTGGCGAAGGTTTCTTTTTTTCGCCAGGCCCACGACCAACATGTGCCAAAACGGGCTCTTGAAATGGAAGAAAAATATGTGGACTGTGGGGATTGAAATGTTTAAAATACTGACATTTTTTAATCATTATAAATTTATTGTTCTTTCTTTATTTTTCTGGTATTTTTATAAAAAATACAGAATAACAATTCCCTTTAAATCTTGTTACAGTACTCTATCAAATTACGGTAACTCTTACAATGTTAATTAAGCAACAAAATTTGAAATCCTAAGAGGCACTCACTTCATACAGAAGATAACTGTATTGTTTAATCTTATTCAAGGTTAGAAAGAGAGAGAGAGAGCGAAGTAGAATTAAATCAGTTGAGATGGAATGGTGATTGAAATAACTTTGATTGGAGATTAAGTAATCCTTAGTTGTTATTCTTTAGTTCTAGTACAAGTATGATCAATCCGAGTTGAGACGGAAATTAAGAGATCCTTGAGTTATACTACAGTCAATGGAGTCGAGATATTTGTTCTGGTAGACATTCATTCATCATTGTTGGATATTTATTTGCCAACGGACTGTACCTTTAATATTAGTTCTATTGCATACTAAACCACTTGTACGTCCGTGACTCCGCATCATGGCTCTTCATTTCTATAAAAACAATAGCAGATTTTATAAAGAGAATTTCAGTTAAATCTTAAACTTACCAGTAAAAGACGAGCTAACCAAAGGCACGTAACTGAACCAGAGAACACTATAAATCCAATACATTTTTACTCTGAATATTTCAAAAAAGACTTATCATCTGCTTGAATTACAATAATTAGCGATAAACTAATTATCAAGTATGGTTTATTAAGTTTGGTCTCCAATTGTGTGAATAATGACATATACCATATCTCCTTTTAAGATGAACCGTCAAAGTGGCTGGACAATGCTTGCTTTGTTTTAGTCTGGATATAAGACATAAACGTTACGGTCTATCAACTCCATCTCTCTACATGGAGAGAACACAACACATGCACTTATACTAGTCACATATCCACCTCTTCACACACACACACATACACAAATGTGCTGTGACTTTTCATACGTGACACAGTTTTTCAGATGTTTCTTAACTTCGTCTTGTATTTAGATTGCTGCTGTTGTGTTTCTGTTTCTTAACTTTGACTTATATTTAGATTGCTGGTATTGAGTTTCACGTTTGAAGAGAAACATTGGGCAACTTAAATGATTGTTCAGAGAAAGGCCTTAAAAGAAGCCATCATTTTATTTAGCACTATGGATTAAGAGTATACATCATTTTATTCAGGATCAAAGCCTTAGGACCATAAGTAACTAATAAAAAAACATACACGTAATAAAATACTAAAAAAAATACAACAATAAAGGCAAATTTCTTATTCCAAGTTATCCTTCTTCCTTATAGCCATTAGAGCTTACGACAAGGTTGCCTGAATCAGCCAACAAAACCAATGACTAAGCAGAGTTTAAGTCTCTAATTACCCTGTATGATTAGATTAACACATGGTTACGTGTAGGAGGTAATTATCTCCTCGTTTGAATGAACGTCTGTACTTTATAAGATAAGACACGATTATTCTTCTACATCGTATAAGAGTAGGCATGAATTTGTAAAACAACATGACATGATTTTGATAGGCAATATAGCGTAAAAGTAGGCATGGTCTTGTTAGGGTCTATGTCCTTAGGTCGATTTGTATCAGGCAATAATGCTCTATAGTCTACAAGAAGGTAATCAGTGCGGTTTACTTCAACAATAATAATGGGGATTGGTTTAAAACCACGGTTGGAGTAAAACAAGGCTGCCTACTTTCACCAACACTTTTCAATATATTCTTTCAAAGAATAATGGAAGAAGCTCTCGAGGGCTATGAAGGTACTGTAAGAATTGGAGGAAGAAGAATTACTAGCTTGCGCTTTGCAGATGACATTGCTGTCCTAGCAGGAACATAAGAAGAACTAGCAGACCTGGTGATGCGCATTGACAAGACTTCCGCTGCATATGGTATGAAAATAAATGCCAAGAAAAAACTAATTATGACCAAAAGTCAACAGGGCTTTAAAAGGGACATCAGTATTGGAGGTAAAATGCTGACTAGTGTTAGCAGCTTCAAATACCTTGGAGCTATTGTCTCATATAAGGGAACGAAACCTGAACTACTGACCCGAATAGCACAGTCCACAGCAGCCCTTTCAAAGCTTAAAATAATATGGAAAGACAAAGGCTTAACTCTCGGCACCAAAATCAGACTGATGCGCTCACTGATCATGGCCACATTTTTATATGCTTGTGAATCTTAAGCTAGAGAAGAGGATCCTAGCAATGGATTTGAAATGCTACAGAAGGATCCTAGGTATCACATTTAAAAACCGCATCACAAACCAAGAGATTAGAGACAGGATTACTGCAACGATTGGACCCCATGATGACCTGCTAACTATCGTGAAAAAAGTAAGCTAAAAATCTATGGCCATATTACAAGGTCTTCGGGGCTCGCAAAGACCTTCCTACAGGGAACAGTACTAGTAAAAAGAAGTAGAGCTAGACAGAGAAAGCGATGGGAAGACAACATCAAAGAATGGACGGGCCTGCCATTGAAAAGGTTCTTACTAAGGCAAAAGACAGAGAGGAATGAAGAAAGAAGGTCGACAAATCTTGTGTGGTTCCACAATTGTCCAACGGACTAATGGTTATGGTAAAAGTTGATAAGATTAGGGTGAGAAAAAAGTTGAAAGATTATAAGAGATCTTATGATATAGTACTAAACTAAATATTTCACATGTATTTCTTCTCTTGTATTTGTGATATAATATATTAAATAGAATCATTATCGTCACGAAATGGTTACAGCAGCCTAAAGTTTATTGTTATCAGCAATGAAAAAGCCAAAAAAAGTATCTAATTTTAAAAATTCGATAATATTGTCCTGGGAGCAATAGAACTGGCTTGTTTAAAGACGCTGATACAGAATTTCCCCGCTACATAGATTTTTTTAAAAGTTTGATTTCTATTATTATGATGAACAAATCTTATGTCCAAACAGTCAAATATGCCTTTGCCAACTCCAAGCCACACTGACTCTCAGAGAAACGTCACTTACTATGGAATTTAATCAGTCAGTTAAGAGTTTTCTAAGGCGCGGTGGCTGAGCGGTAAAGCGCTTGGCTTCCGGGTTCGAATCTAGTTGAAGACTGGGATTTTCAATTTCGGGATCTTTGGGCGTCTCTGAGTCCACCCAGCTCTAATGGTACCTAACAGTAGTTGGAGAAAGTAAAAGCGGTTAGTTGTTGTGATGGCCACATGACACGCTCGTTAACACAGAAGCAGATGACCTTTACAACATCTGCCCTATAAACCACAAGGCTGAACCGAATGCCGTACCCATAGCTACTCCGCTGATTTGGTCGAAAAATTGCCCATTAAACTCGAAGGAGTTGAGAGTTAGTATAAGCTCCGTAAGGCGAACTAGAATGTCAGTGGATATAGATTTGTGTTTGTTTTCTGGTATATCAAAAATCTAACGGATGGCTTTGAGGCCATCAGCATGGGGGATGGAAGTGTAAAGGGTGCTGACATCTAGGAGGAAGAGTAGGTATTCTTTGTCAGGTTGTAGTATGACTTTTGCTAGTGTTAACAGGGCGTGGTTGGTATCTTTAATGAACGTAGGTAACTTTTCGACTATAGGTTGAAAGATTGTGTCCAGAAAGCGGGAGATAAGTTCAGTGGGGCAGGAACAAGCGGAGACAATAGGTCTGCCGGGGTTGTTAAGTTTGTGAATCTTAGGTAAGAGGTAGAAATATGGTTTTTCTTAATTGCTATCATGGAGTCGTAGTTTGTGGGCCGATCGTGGAAGTAGGTTATCAGCAATAATTTTATCTATTTCAACCTTAACTTTTTTATTATTAGAGATGGTTCCGTCAGTTTTTCTCGGTGCATAAAAATTGGTATCGCTGAGCTGGATAAGGGCCTCCTTGATGTATAAGTTTCTATCCCACACTACGATAGAGCCGCCTTTATCTGCTGGTTTCATGACGATGTCCTTACGTTTACGGAGTTGGTGGAGTGCTTCTCTTTCGGACCTGGTTATATTAAGCTGCTTTAATGGAGGATATTTCACGAGTTTTAGATCATGTTCTGTCTTGCAACAGCACGACAATTACCAACTTATGCATTCCCGCCATTCGTTTCACTTACACCATTTCCAGAACTAGAGTGAACTTCTTAGACATAGAAATAAACATAACCCAAAATTCTCTGTCTACATCCTGCCATTACAAAGACACTGACAGCCATAGCTATCTTCTATACTCGTCATCCCATCCACCATCCTGTAAAGATTCTCTCCCCTACTCCCAACTTCTACGTAACCGCCGCCTTTGCCAATATGACAATGACTTCACTGAAAAAGCAACTGAAATGATAGAGTTTTTCTTGCGTCGTGGCTACCCTCAAGCTATTTTAGACAAAGCCTCACAATAGACATCTGTCTGACTTAGTCACAATAGACGTCTGTCTGACATAGTCTAATAGACATCTGTCTGACTTAGTCTAATAGACATCTGTCTGACTTAGTCACAATAGACATCTGTCTGACTTAGTCTAATAGACATCTGTCTGACTTAGTCTATAAAGGCTTGAACGTCTCCAAACGAGAGTATGGCGGACTAAGTGTCTTCGTCTACCAATGTCTATAAAGCATTGGTTCTAACCACTCATTTGTAAGGCTCTTACACGTAACTGTAACTTCAAGATTAGCTGGTCCTACTGAAAAAGGAAACAGATATGGGAGAGATCTATATGAATATTTAAGAGTAATAACAATTAGCACTAAGTGTTCAATTGTTTCCGCATGCATCTATGCATGCTGCATCTACATATAAGAAACTTGGAATTATAATTAAAGGATCTCTTCCAGAAATTTAAATAATATACACTTACTAGCCACATTGGATGTAACGACAGGTTTTAGCCAGGCGTTTCTGTTCTCTAGGGATCAATTATTCAGAATAATTTTTTAGATTAAGTGTCAAAGGTTGAAGTTTAAATAGCCCACCATCTACAGTTTAAGAAATACATGTTTATTGAAATTGTGAACAGTAATATTGGAGAGTTTCACATAACAGACATGACACAATAATCTGCTCTTCATTTACTTTGTCATTTTTGTTTAATTGTACATACGCAGTAAATAGAGACAAAGATGATTATTTAATTTAAAAAAATTACACTTTTTGATAAATATTACTGTTTTATCTAAACCGGATACACCAAAAAGCCCTGCTATTAATGGGTTTGCCTTCATTTTTATGAATATATCACATCTGACTTGTTTGTATATGTATATATATAATTCATGGGCGTAGCCGGGGGGGGGGGGTTGAACCGAAATGAAATCCCCCACGCGGTGGGGGGGGGGGGGGGGGACCGAATTTAGTGACTTATTTTTTTCTTTGATTTTGTTTATTTTAGGTCCAAACACAACCAAACGTTTTTTAGTTTAAAACCCCCTACCAGAGGGTTTTGAGTTTAAAACCCCCTACCAGAGGGTTTTGAGTTTAAAACCCCCTACTATGGGTTTTCGCAGTTAAATCCCCCTCTTCTATAAAACTATAAACCCCCTCCAAAATTTACGATAAACCCCCTATTCAATATAAAAAAAAGCAAATTACACACTCAAAATTCTATGAGCGTAGATAAATGGGTTTTGACTCACTTTTGAGTTTAAACCCCCCTTCAGAGGGGTTTGATGCTAAAAAATACCTCTTTAATATAAAAGAAGCAAATTACACACTAAAATTATTTGAGCGTAGCCAGCCCATTGGGGGTTTTGAGTCTACAGATGACTTTTTAAAAAAGTTTTAAACCCCTCCAAATGCTTTTGACTTTATAATCCCCTTACAGAGCGTTTTGAGGTGGGAAACCTCTATCTTCATATATTATTCTAAAGAAAACTACAGTTACCATGACAGTAGCTAAATGGGAAATTGAATTTAAAAAACAACACAAAAAAAAAAAAAACAACTACAGAGATTTTTTAGTTTAAAACCCCAACAGATGATTTCGACAATAAAACTTCCCTTTACGATATAAAATCGAAAGCAAACTACAGTCACCTAATTCCAAGAGCGTATTCAAGAGAGTTTACACATTTCTACAAGTGGCGGGGCTCCATTAATAAATAGTCATCTGCCGAAATTGAAAAACACTAAACGTGGCTCAACAAAGATGGCTAAGACACATTTTAGGAGTCAGTTATAGAGATCGGGTCTAAATCAAGGAAATCCTATACCGAGAGTCGACCCCTTAGTAAGATTGTGACAGAGCGCCGCATGAGGTTTGCGGGAGATGTTCTCCGACAAAATGAATTATGCATAATAAGAGTTGCCACACATTCATGGAGGTCCTCAGAGCAGGTGGGAAGAGGCTTCAGACATTACCAGTGACAGATTTTTATGGCAAATGCGCCGAACAGCGCGGGGGGGGGGGGGGGTCTAAATCAGTAAGAATAGCACATTAGGTTTTTGAAATAAAACTTTTTAATAGCAGGAAAATGCACTGTAGATACCTCAGAATATGCATTTTGTTGGCTTTCAATATCAGAAATAGTGCTTGGCGGCGGGGCTTCATCCCGCGCTTCCCCAGAGCCCCTCGCTGTCAATGGTGAGAAGTCTACAATTTTTCCACTCACTTCAGGAATAACCTATTTTAGGGCACAATAAACGTCTTCCTAAAGAATGAAGGGTCAAAATGTAATAAAGATTATGTACACACACACACATACATACATATAATTTTTTTTCGCGGGGGGAGAAAAAAATCCCCCCCCAAAAAAAAAAACCCTCCCCCGAAACAAATCCTGTCTACGCCCATGATATATATATATATATAATTATATATATATATATATAATCTCCATCTGTATTTATCTGTCAATGTAACTTTCTATATATACACATATGTACACGCATGTGCATATTTATATGCGAGTCTACAGCGCACTCCAGGCCACCAACTTGCTAAAGGAGGAAGCGAACAATTGCTTCTTCGGGAGGGGCGAACTACCTGTACAAGTTTTCAAACACTGAACTAATTGAACAAAAGGTTTTTCTTCGGTCGACACTAGCTTCATTTTTTTTTGTGTCCACCCGTACCCCCCCCCCCGCACTGAAATAACCATTTTCTTTTCCATCTTAATCAGACAGTGTTCCTCTTTACTTTCTAATGTAGCCGAAAAAAATGTGGGAGTCACAAACTATAAAGCTTAAGATTTATATCTACATAGTGTTATCCAGTGTTTCCCAAACCTTCGTGAATTGAATCTCTCTCTTTAAAATAAGCAAAGTGTTGCTGTAAATACTGTGACTGTGCGAAATGTTCCGTAAAGGGAAATGTTGAGAAACACTCTGGTCCAATCTATTCAGTGCAGTCTCTTCAAAGACTTGTTTCCACAATGCAATAACAAGTTTTTATTTGCAAACCAAAGCTTTTCTTTCTTTTATCTATTGCGCCATGTTATTGTATGTGTCTGTTGTGAATGATTACTTTGCTATTGCTTGTGTACGTATAATGTATGACGTCTGCTTAGGCAGAAGTATTTTTAGAGAACAAAAGCAAAGACAAATATCAACATGGAAAACTCAAGACAAAAACATCTACAAACTTTAGAAACTTTTTTTTTTAGTTGCCAGAACAAAATTGTAAGAACTAAAATTGTTTTGTTTTTCAGATACAATGAAGCACTCTTAAAAATCTAAGGTCAGAAAGACGTTGGTTTCGTAACATAAACTCTAAATGGGCCCCCCGAAGTGGTCCAATTAGGAACGTAAAACGGCAGGTTTGAACATTTGCAGCATGAATATCCGAAACTATGAACTAGAAACTATCAACAACCAGAACCCTGTCTTGGCCTTTACACACAGAAGAGACGTGTACATATCGAAAGTGTTACCAATAGTTACTTATAGTCCAACCAACTCATGATATGATATCACAAAATAAGGAGATTTATTAATGTTATTACTATTATTATTACACTGTTCATATTCCTATGTATTCAATGAACTAATAGTTATGACAATATAGTTCAACCTGAACAGGGTCTAAATGTTGCCACAAAATGATTATCTAATAGGTTGAATTGTTTTCTAAAAGGGGAAAAGTTTTCTTTTGGTTCAATGTAATTGTATACAAGTGTCAATAACATATTATTTGTCTTCTCCATTAGTAATATAGTCTCCTTTTTTTTTAACTAGTAGTATTGAATACTTGTAAAAAAATAGAAGCATGACGCGTAGGACGAATTCATCTTCTTTTTGAAGTAAAGTCTGTATTATATAAGAATAAGATAAAATAAGAGCTTTGAGAGATCTAAAATATATTTATATCGATTTTTTTTCTATCTTTACTATTGTTTTAGATTTTAACGGGACGGACGGACGGACAGAAGAGCCATACCAATTTAATATCGGCTTTTCCCCTTTCGGAAGCCGCTGAAATTGTTATGCTCCAAATTGGGAGTTCATTTTTTGTATCTCCTAAAGCATGTCTTAGTATAAAAAAAATAAAATAATTTAAATGATAACAATAATATATATATATATATATATATATATATATATATATATATATATATATATATATATATATATATATATATATATATATATATATATTGCTTCCTTTAGACCCGAAGCGACTTTGATTATCTCAAGGAAATGAGATGAGTGCCTGGGCAACAGCTATTGTCGGAACTATGTCGCCCACACATCAGTTCTCTCATGCAAGTGCAAGTGCCTATACAATCATGGGTGTATCACTGTGTGATACATCAGACTAGGATAAATGTCTCTTGATTTGTCTTCAGGTTTGACTCCTGAGGTCTTCCCCAAGTTTGTGTGTTGCTGTTAGGCACAGGTTTGAAAGAGCGTTTTACCCCGAAAAAATATTTTTCTTTATTTAAAACAATAAAATAAATTGTTTAAACTTGATTCCACCCGATGTTTTACTATTGTATCAAAGAATGCATAAATTTTGTTTTCTAAGTGATGTAATTCATTCCCTAGCGTTGTGTCTCGTGTAAAGCAGGATCCAAAAGTGTCAGTAACTTAGGTCTTCCATGAGGCCACCTTCGAGGTCATTGTAACCTTGTTTTTTTTATTATACAGTTGTATTTTACGTGACTGTAAGGGGCAGTGGAGTGTGTCGGGAAAAAGGTAAAGGTGAAAAAACGTAACCGTCAGGAGTTTGGAAAGGTGATCTCTGGAAACTTATAGGCTTCTCTCCCCCAACTCTGTTTTGATGGGGTTCCTTCATTAGCCTAAACTATTATTGATTAGCCTAAACTATTATTGATTTGCCTAAACTATTATTGGTTAGCCTAAACTATTATTGATTAGCCTAAACTATTATTGATTAGCCTAAACTATTATTGGTTAGCCTAAACTATTATTGATTAGCCTAAACTATTATTGATTAGCCTAAACTATTATTGATTAGCCTAAGCTATTATTGATTAGCCTAAACTATTATTGATTAGCCTAAACTATTATTGATTAGCCTAAAATATTATTGATTAGCCTAAACTACTATTGGTTAGCCTAAACTACTATTGGTTAGCCTAAACTATTATTTGCTACTTTATGAAAAACTAACCGGAGATGACCCATGGTTCTTAAAAGGTTCTTAAAAATATTTAACAATGTGCGCGCGTCAAAAGGTCGAATATCCAAAGAGCATTTAATCATCCTTCTGTTGGCGTCTTATTCTGACTCAAAGATGCCTACAACATGAAGCGTCGCATAACACGAAGATAATATTACGAAAAATACGCCTTATAAAGATATACTTACGCTGATTGTCACTCACACTTCAGTATCGGCCATTGCCCCCACGTTACTTTATTTTACTAAATTTTACCTGCCTTTTTTAATAGGATGAATAATGAGCTGTCAGGAGAAAGTTTTTCTGCAGTTAAGTTCTCTCAGATTTGTGTTGGTTCGGCGCTCTTTCACCCTGGCCACCCTTCTTGCTGTGTGTGTGTGTTTATACAGGGTTAGGGTTACTGGGTGTTAAGGTTAGGGTTTGGAAAAAAAATCGCACCCACCCACTCAAAAGTTGTGGATCCGCTACGAATTAAATCGTACTACTCTCTGCAAATACATGAGCACATTGATAGTATCCTTGTTTCAGAAAGAATTGATCAGGAAGGTCATAAATTATCGCTATCTCGATTATTGCACCGTGCGACGTTTTACTAGTGGGATCTTTTTGAAAGAGATAAGGAAAAAAAAATAGGTCACTGTTGGTATTTATAGCACAGTCCCTGGTATAAAAGTCGGTGAATAAAAATAAAGTCAACAGTTCTTATATGTGAAGCCCTTGCAACTAGATGTTGTTATGTCTTTCAATTCCTACTGTGAAACACTAGATCTTGTTATGTCTTTCAATTCCTACTGTGAAACACTAGATCTTGTTATGTCTTTCAATTCCTACTGTGAAACACTAGATCTTGTTATGTCTTTCAATTCCTACTGTGAAACACTAGATCTTGTTATGTCTTTCAATTCCTACTGTGAAACACTAGATCTTGTTATGTATTTAAATTCCTACTCTAGTTCTACTAATGACAGCAATATGTCCGCCGCCCTTAGTTAGTTCTAGAGCGTGTTATCGATACATTTTAAGTTAGATCTAGACACAAATATTATGCAACATTATAGTTTATATTCATGTCATTTGTTTGTAATTAAGTCTGACACGTGAAAAATACACTAATGAATAATTTTACTATTTATTTAAAATAAATTTATTAACATTTTATGGCGTTTTCAATGAAAAAAAAAAAAGCGTAATAAAACATGATAGTATTATATATTGATTCGTTATGTCATCTACTTTTAATTAGCTTGTTATCGAAATAGCTTGATTAAATTATTTTTAGAACTTATTCTTTCTTAGTGCAATGCCAGCATGCAAAGGGTTGTCGTAATCAGGCTAGGAAAACCAATGATTACTTAGTAGAGTTTAAGTCTCTAGCTATTTGCATTTCTAGATAAACACATGGATATGTATATATATACTTCTCAATATTATTGTTATTTGTTATTGTTACATTTACATCTAAATTATATATTTTTGTGAAATGGACGTCTAAAGAACTTATAATGTTACGGCCTTCTTACAGAAATGTTTATTATTTTTCAAAAATATTTTCAGATTGGGATTGAACAGAATGACCAGAGTTAAATAAACTTGTCAGGTTTATGAGTGTAAAAAGAAGGAAGTAGAACTGTATTGTCTGACTTAATAGACATGCCAACAAACGCCCATAATTTGTGTTCACACTTTAATGTGTCTTCCTGATTTTAAATTACAATGGGTTTGCTTTAAGATACGTTATTTTAAAAGTTATTGTTCTCAAATAGATCACAGTAGACACAGTATGGTATGAATCTAACACTGTAACCTTGACAACAAAAACTGTTTATTACTATAACAGCAAAACATTGATTGACTCATTATCTCAATATTTAGTTGTGAATTTTATTTCTTGACTTCTTTTAACCTATGACTAATAATCATAATAATTTATTGTACTTAAAAATAATAATAGTAAATTGTTGGGTTTTTTTTTGCTACTGTGTCTTGTTTGTATCCATCCGTTTGTGTCTTGTTTGTATCCATCAGTTTGTCTCTTGTTTGTATCCATCAGTTAGTGTCTTTTTGTATCCATCAGTCAGTGTCTTTTTGTATCCATTAGTTTGTCTCTTGTTTGTATACATCAGTTAGTGTCTTGTTTGTATCCATCAGTTAGTGTCTTTTTGTATACATCAGTTAGTGTCTTGTTTGTATCCATCAGTTAGTGTCTTTTTGTATCCATCAGTTTGTGTCTTGTTTGTATCCATTAGTTAGTGTCTTTTTGTATCCATCAGTTTGTGTCTTGTTTGTATCCATCAGTTAGTGTCTTGTTTGTATCCCTCAGTTTGTGTCTTCCGTTTCGTATTTAATAATTTTATTTGTAAAAGAATGGACATACCTACAGTTAAATAAAATTGTATCCAAGGGAAAAGACAGGAACGGAGAAAGACGGTCAAAAGATCTTGTATGGTGCCCCAACAGTACAATAGATTAAGGGCTATCGGAAGGTGAATGTGCAGATGAATGGTTGACGTGTTGGTTTGTTACATTACAGATCGAATATATTTCATTGTGAAACTAAAGTTACTAGATTTGACTAAAAAAATGTTGAGTTACCTTATACGTAGGATGATATGATCTGTTATAATAAAGTCTTGGATTCTGGAAAGGCAGCAATAAACGTATTCAAGTCTATCTGTTTTTACGAATGTAACAATGTAGCTACCCAATTTCAAAAAATTTCTTAATAAGTTTGATGAGCTATTTGACTTCTCATTCGAACAGTTAATGATCACCAAATTTTTCATTTGATGCCCAAAAAAAAACAACATCCCCACCAACAGCGTGTAGACAAAAACAGATGTTTACATATATTATAATTATATTGTAATAACTACAGCGACGACTCCCATGGGTGTGCAAAATATCACTTTCCAACACTAGTGATAGATATATTGTTGAGAAGAGCGAGAAAGGCCTATTGGAAGGAGAAACAGAACTAGAGGTTGGTTTGATCTGCCTTGACCTAGAGTTACAGAAGGAAACATCGCCAGTGGACCACCCACCAATAGAGGGTTGTCTGGTCAGGATGTTGTCAGTGGAAGATTAAAAGACATTTCTGTTTGTTTGTTCAAGTAGATGTTCTTAAGACAACCAGAAGGTAGAAAGCGGCAAACATTGTGTCCCTGTACTAGTAGCGATAGCCGCGAAATACGTGAGAGAGTGACCCTGTGGGAAAGTGAGGACATAGGCGGCTCCAGTGAACCATGTAGGCCAGAGCTTAGAAATAAAATCACTAAGTCTGACATTTATGTTTATTGTGATCGCTTCACATCTTTTATCAAATATAATAAACAGCATTCATCGTTTACTTTTCTCCCTCGTTGAGTTGCTTCCCTTAAAATCCGTCACAAGATTTAGCTGCTAGATACTGCCGAAACAAATGCACAAAAAACACAGCACAATATGATGCATTTGTTACAAGCCTATTTGTACACAGTTACCGTATCCACTGCTGGTGCAGAGAAGTCATATGATTGCAGTTAATAAAACGCCGAATTTAAATTCGTTTAAAGTTTGGATAAGCGGTAGTAGTGTCGTCACGCGACGAATTCAGCTCTTCCTTTTAACTGTGTTCTAAAATCTGACATGATTTAAGTTTCAGAAATATTTCTGGTCAAGCTAAAATGTTGCACAATTATTTCTTTCACCAGACAATACAAGAATCAATTATTGATAATTAAATATTTAGTTTGGTATCTCAAACAAGGGAATATGTACCAAACATCTTTTATTATAAACAAAGCGTGTTCATATAAATAGAAATGAAATTTTACATTATAAATGCGCTTTACAAACAGAGCAGCAATAGCTGGCATTTTTGTTTCATTGTGTCTTGACCTTTGAGTAGGTTAGTTAACATGTTAAGATGTTATATTCCTTGACTACGTCATACTGACCAGACGTCTGTCTAGCTGTGTGGGTATATCTCCAGAGATAGAGATGAACAACTCCAACCCCCTTTTTATTTGTTTAGTCCATCCCAATATGTTATTTGATAAACAGGTGACCACAAGTCAAATACGATGGACGTAGGCTTAATGTCAGCTTATTACCACTCTCTAAAGGTCACACCTTACGAGGGGACTGAGTTTGTTTACTTGGTAGTACATCTTAAGTAGGAGGGAGAGCTGGACTTCAAGCAACACCACGACAAGGGTAACGGCCTTATTCTATAGATTACTGTTAAGACACAAGACTTCTCAAAATAAGCAGACTCTCTCAGGTAGGGGCGGACTGAGTGTAAAAATCTGCCCGGGCATTTTCTATTTTACCCGGCCCATAAATGTTTATATTATATAATGGACATCCAATTCTAGGTCTATCTTTTCTCAAAATCATTATGTTAATGTATCGCTAGCTGTATTCAAAAAGTTGTATGAGCTGATAGGAAATAACATTCGAGTGTGTTATAAATTTTCAAAAGCGTTTCAACGTAGTACTAGTCGTCAAGGCCTGTCTGAATTTCAAACAATTTGTTGACCATATTGTCCCCATCTCCTTATTCTACCATTAGTACTACTTCTTCAATAGGAAGTCATTTATTGTTGGAGGACTATTTTAAGTACGTATAAAAGGAAACACAGTATGTGACACTAGTAGTAGTAGCGGATCTATTCAGGCGAACTTTAACTGTCGTTGTGTTAAGGGTGTTATATTATTCGTTCATAGCGAACATAGACACTATCAAATAATTTCTTATTGCTGAAATACTAAACAGTAACGCACTATAGAACATGGAATATAGATAAGAAAAGTTTGTTTTTCTACTGATAAATAAGAACACCGCCGTTACAAGTGATAGAAAATATACAATAGATAAATTCAATTGTATGTACACTCTCAGTAGAGCTGTATAAGAGTTATCGTTCCTGATATTCTGAGCCAATCGTTTTTGTCACTGTTTGTTATTTAGTGTTGAGTCGTATCAAGTAAATACAAAGATTGTAGCGTCCCTCTTATCAGCTGGTCTCTATTGTGAACTTCTAAACTTAAGAGTCTACTTTTTATGTTTGCTTTGGGTTGGAGAAAGTCTGAACACATTGAACAGGGACTCTAGTTGCATGGAGAGAATGACTTTAATCTTATATTCTTTGATGTTTGGCTCTATTGTATTCTCAAAGTTTGGTAAGCGAGTTATCTCTAATTTAGAAAAAATGGCCATTGATTATGTAATTATCTTATTTGTTATATTCTTTTCTTCTATCTTTTTTTCTTACAATGTATATCCATTACTTACACTTGTGTAAACACAGAAATAAGATTAATATATACTTACAAGTACTTATACCCTTGACAAAAAATATCAATGATGTAACATATGTAACTCTAAGTAGCAGAGGAAAGAGAGAGAGAGAGAGAGAGAGAGAGAGAGAGAGAGAGATGAGAGAGAGAGAGAGAGAGAGAGAGAGAGAGAGAGAGAGAGAGAGAGAGAGAGAGACATTAAACCTAAGTGAAAACCTTGATTTGTAAATAAGGCATTTTGTTTGCTAAAAAAATAGAGGCCCTGTGTAGAATTTTCATATAGGCTACCACCCTTTTCAAACTTCAATTTAAATCAACTTAATAACAATACAACTAAAGTTGAGTTTCGTCACTATTGTCATACTCTCCCACCAACAATAAAAGCGAATGGACCAAAAAAGACACCAAACATGTTGTGGAAAGTAACTTTTTATGCAATATATATTCACGACATTGATGTAGTGGTTTGTTTAATGATGTTGTGGTTTGTTATCTTCACAAAATTGTCATTGTATGTTGCGTTCTAGCAAAAAAAAACCTCCCAGATCCCTTCAATAAGACTTTAGGTATTATTAGATATTTCAAGGGCATTAATCTTATCTTATTACAATTTAAAATATTGATATAACAATAAATGTTTATAACAGCCTTCATTAGAACTTAATACTTCACAAGTTCACATAAAATTAAATTTATAGATTTTAAACTCACAAAAGTGCGTTTATAGTTTTTTAAAGATCGCTTCTTATCTACTGATTGTTGGTTTTAGTTGTCTATAGTCATTTCTCTAATTTTATCTTATAAAATGCAGACATTACTTCAAACATAAAGATGATTACGATTGTCATTTTATTAAGATCAATAGTATTTACATATGTACTTTTTTTCCCCACAGTAGCAGAAGGCAAGATAACATGCTTCTATAGTTCAGATGTCTTACAGTCATCAGATTTACACAGCAGTTTGTGTACATATGTATCAGATCTATCATCAGATCCTGATCTAAATACAATAGCAACTAGTGCGTTTGATTCGAGCAACTCAAATTTTGATATAAGCACCACCTTGAATTTAGAAAGCAGTGCCTCAGTTATAAACGATCCAGATACGAATTCTATTTCATCAACACATTTTTATAGTGATACATCTGATACATCTGATGATTCAACTAGCTTGGGGACTGACTTTAGCTCTTATTCACCTTTAGTACGTGCCACACCAACATCAGATATTAAAAGTACAGACTTGGAGACTTCTGGAAATTTTATGAGCAGTGATGTGAGCTCTTCTACGTATTTAGTAAATGCTGAAACTAATCTAAACAGCAAAACATTAGGTCCTTCTCTTGTCAACAGCCTTTCTACAGACACTGAAAGCATCGGAGTCTCCTCAAGCATAATTGCGTCTGAAATATTTTCTTCTAACAATGATGATCAGTCAAACACAGACCCCTTTCTATCTACAATGGTTGAAACATCTTTGGCAAGAAACGATTACTCTGAATCTAATGAAATATCGTATGCAAGCAGCGATATCTCTGAATCTGCAAAGTCCACATCCGCCTCTTCATCACAATATATGACAGTGGATACGACAATGTTTTACACATCCGATTCATCGCTAACTCAAGCTTACGACACAGGCACCTTAGTTTCAGAGATGGATAGTTCGGGACTAAGTTTTAGTCCAACGTTACCAACCAGCAGTGTAGAAGTGTCTAGAAGCTCGAGTGCATTTTATGAAATAATATCCTCATCTTTAGGCGTAGGGGTCTCTCGGTTTTCAAGCTTTGCTGAAACTTCAACACCTGAAACTGCAACCCTTGTTGTACAATCTAGTCTTAAAGAACTATCCAATAGTTCTATTGTAATAGTATCATTGGAGTCATCAGAGCCCAGTTTTTTTTTATCAGAGAGTACAAATCAAGGATTAGAAATAACTTCTGTAGAATTATCAGAAAGTTCTGTTGTATTGTTTTCATTACAGTCATCAACACCAGAATTAGCTGTCTCTGATATTTCTACTGCAAGAGAAACTGAGACTCTATCATTAGAATCAAACTCTATTTTTGCATCAGATATTTCAGATCAGGTGGCCTCAACAGAAGCATTCACATCTAGTCCAGAGTTGTCGGACTTGTCACAGACCATATACACGAATACTGAAACACTAGAAACAAGCTCTTCGAGAGGATTGGAAAGTTCTATTGAAATGGTTACAACAGACCAAACAACACCCTGTTTAACGTTGTCTGATTCTTCAGATTATACAGTAAGTGCGTCTTTAGCATCTGAAACTAGCGCTGCAGCAGTGTCAGAGAATTCTCATGTTGTGCTATCAACAGAACTAATTGCACCAAGTTTATCATTGTCTGATACTTCAGATTTTACTGTAAGTACTACTACAGCATCGGAAACTAAGACTACAACAGTATCAACAGAGTCAATGTCACCAAGTTTAATATCTGATTCTTCAGATTCTACTTTAAGTATTAGTACACCAGCAGAGACAAATAGTGCGGCGTTAACAGATAGCTTTATTGTAATGGTTTCTTCTGAGTCAATTGCACTAACCGTATCGAGGTCAGATTCCTTAGATACTATAGCAACTGACTTTTCTACTTCAGCATCGGAAACTGTCACTGTAACAAATTTAGGAAGTTCTCTAACACCTTTTTTGACACAGTCAGCAACACCAAATTTAGCATCGTCTGATTTCTTACATTCTATTTTAAGTGCTACTCCAACATTGGACACTAACACTGTAGCGGTGACAGAGAGTTCCAATGTAGTGGTTTCGTTGACACCAAGCCTAACAACTTCCCAGCCAACATCTCATTTAGAGATAGAAAGTTCGTCAACAAATTGGATAATACCATTAGCTACACTTAGCAGCATGGCTACAACACCATCAGCTACACTTAGCAGCACTGCTACAACACCATCAGCTACACTTAGCAGTACAGCTACTACACCATCAGCTACACTTAGCAGCACGGCTACAACACCATCAGCTACACTTAGTAGCACGGCTATAACACCATCAGCTACACTTAGCAGCACGGCTACAACACCATCAGCTACACTGAGCAGCACGGCTACAACACCATCAGCTACACTTAGCAGCACGGCTACAACACCATCAACTACACTAAGCAGCACGGCTACAACACCATCAGCTACACTTAGCAGCACGGCTACAACACCATCAGCTACACTTAGCAGTACAGCTACGACACCATCAGCTACACTTAGCAGTACAGCTACAACACCATCACTAACTGACTTGAATACAACATCTGCCATCCCTTCAACAACAACGTCAACAGCGATGCCCCTAGGTAAGTGTGCATTAAAAATGTAGATAAATAATCAATTATTATCTTTTAACGCCTTAGAATAAACATTGATATATAGAAGTTCTGCCATAATACTAAGTTCTTTTTTTTTTTAAATTAACAAAGAAATAAAATACCTTTTTTGTCTGTGGCATTTTAAATGGGAAAGAAAGAGGAGATCACACACACCCGCTCACAAGACTATATTATATATATATATATATATATACAGAGAGAGAGAAAGAGATAGATAGATAGATAGATAGATAGATAGATAGATAGATAGATAGATAGATAGATAGATAGATAGATAGATAGATAGATAGATAGATAGATAGATAGATAGACAGATAGATAGATAGATAGATAGATAGAAACACATATACATTAAACGATATCATATAAAAAATATAAAATATCCATTGTCATTTGTCTTAAACCTCATACGGTTAAAAAATTAGCACTACAGTGAAAATATAGCCAAGTACTTTTTTTTGTGTAAGTAATTACAAGAGTAAACACATTCTAAACCTAAAAACTTATTATCTCAATAAAAGATATTTATATTTTATAAATAAGAATTGTAATAAAAAAAAGTTCTTGGCGTATACAAATATTAATGTAGTCGTTCAAATCTATTAGAGAACTAAAACACTACAAAGTCATTGGTTTTCCTAACCAATTCGCAAACCATTCCGTAGTCTTATGATTCTAGGGAAGAAATTGTACTTATACAGATGCGTACTAGTATATGGAATAAGAAATGTGCCTTTCTTATAAACATGACAACAATATTTATATCTTTATATACGTATCTTTTGTTATTTGTACAATAATTCTAGAATCATAGTTATATTTAAATTACGATTCATTAAAACTATTTTCTAAATATTACTTTTACAATTTCAAAATATTTTATAAATTAGCAAAAGTTATACTTTTTCTTAATGCAATAGACATTGATGCTACAATTTTGCACTCCAAAGATTATTTAATGCTAAACTATGAAACACAATAAAAGAATGACGATTTTGTCAATAAAGAACTTTTGTTTGCTGTCAATAAAGAACTTTTGTTTGCTGTCGATAATCATTAGACAAAAAAAAAGCAAAGTTCTCAACAGATAAAAAGTTGAACATATGTAGATCAAACTAAATGCATGACGCGTAGGACGTAATCATCTTCTTTTTTGAAGTAACGTCTGTATCATTTAAGAAAAGATAAGATAATGTTTTTAAATGAATACGTGAAAAAAATGAAAATATTTTAAGTCTAACAATAACATCTCTTTCCAACACTTTTCGCTATCAGGTATATAAAGATTCAAATTTATCATCTTTTTTTTTACAATTTATTTTATCCGATTGCCAATTGTTCTTCAGTTCAGGAGTCTAAACATAAATCTCGTTGAAGGCTAAAACCATTTTTAAAAAGAAGATTTGACAGTGTGTGGATATTTTTGAGAAATGAAACTAGCTAATTAGTCACACATGGAGTACTCTGATTAGAACTTTGTTTCAAAATATGCATTAACACCAAACATCAAAAATCATGTTTATTTTTACTAAAATATGCATATTAAATAACTATTTCTTTTAATAAGGAAAGTTTAATTAAATGTACATGCCTCTTTCTTCTAAAATAAGGCATGATTTTAGATATTAGTATTATTATTAATAAGTGAATTTTAATAAAATCTTTCAAAAACATGTAGGGGCCTTCACATACTTTTATCTGTTCTTGGTTTAAATCTATTTTTTTATGTTTCTAATCCTGGATAATTCCATACAAGAATCTTAAATACCATATATTTAACTAGATCCATCATTATTTTCTAGTCTACTGTCTTGTTAGAATTTTGAGTATTTATCTATTTCACCAAAGTAGTCAAGACTACTGTCTCTTAAGGTAACCATGTGTGTATCTTCAAATTAGAATTGCATATACTCAGTAGATTAGTAACCAGGATCTAGTGGGGGAAAATTGGGCTGGTTAATTAATTTTTCGTATTACTCTGTCTTTCATTAGAAATTAATTGCAAAGTTAAATACTGTTACAAAAATGATCAGCTTCTTATAGGAGGAAATGTCTTCTAAAAATTGTTTATACTGTTTGTATCAGTTTCATATCTAATACAATTAACATGTGTAGAAAAAAATATGTTTAACTATGAAATGAAAACAATAAATTGAATTATATTTATTTTCAGATACAGAAGAAAGAAATGTTACATTTGAATTTAACCTGAACACAAATGTGACTGTTACAGATCGTCTTATAAGTGATATAGAAGATCAGGTACAACAAAAGCCACACAAAAGTCAAAAACTAGGAATGTCTGTTTGAAACAAAAAATATGTTTAAACTAGGGGAAGAGAAAAATACAATGAGTATTAAAGACACAAAAACAAAGTACCGAGTAAAAGAGACAAAATAAACCCAAATTAAATAAGAGGGAAACAAACATAAGTTTTCCTGAAAAAAAAAAGCATTTTCTTTATATAATGTAAAAATATATATGTCATGGTAGTCTTATGACAATATTAGATACAACTATACATTTACTATATATACATTGCTTTTTTTGGCTTAATTATATAAATTACTGCATTGCCTGAAGCCTTCGCAAAGTATTTTTAAGGTGATAATTGACCACCAGTGGACAATGGTTATGCTTGCCCTGAGGTGGCAAAATATGTAGGTCATAGCTTGGGCTGAGTAGCCACGGGAAATAGCATAACACATATATTACCGACTTTGGTTATTTCGATTATCACTACGTTATAAGTAAAATGAACATTTAAATTGTACTAAGTTTGTAATTCAAAATTTAAATTCTTACAATACCCTTTTTTTTTAAAATATATTTTAGCTCTTAAGTTTATTTAGACCTTGGATGAAAGGCTTAAAGAGGGTTCATATCTATAATGTAAGGTGAGTTCATGACGAACGTAGTGATGACATAGTACTGACCGATTGAACGCTTAGGAAAAGAACTGTCAGTTTACACGAATGTAGTTCATAATTTTTTTATAGTGTCTCAACTATCTATTCTGTTACTAGGCACATATAAACTCACTCCGTGTCTGGTATAAAAGGTGCATAGGTTATATCTCCCACGCTCAATCTTGGATCAAGTTTTAAAATCTCGATCAATTATTTCTTGTACCTGACAAAACAAGAATCAATTATAAAAAAACAACTGTTATTTAATTAATTATTTGTAATATTTTATTTTTTTGGTATCGAACCAGGGAAATAAATTGTATTTTTACAGATGTGGTGAAAGAAGTTGAATTATTCCCCTTTATATTTTAATAGAGAACTGGATCGTCGCTTAAAAGCTTGAAATAATAAAAGATAGCTATGAGACCTTCTATTTTCATAAGCACTTCGCTGGCTCAGTTGTTAGTGTATTGGCTTGAGTTGAGGAGGCTTAAGCTATCGCATTTGAATTCAAGTTGTAAATGTTTACAAAAATAAAAATACATTTACTAACTTAGAACTTAGATCCTCCCGCGCCATTCGGCGAATTGGGCGGCAAACTGTCTCCACAGAAAATCTGTCACTGGCAATGTCTGAAGCCTCTTCCCACCTGGTGTCCACTGCTCTGGTCCTCCATGAAGGTGTGGCACCAAGTTATACGAGGGCCTCCCTATTTGCGCTTACCTCGTATTGGCCTCCATGCCATCGCAACTCATTTTATCGAAGAACATGTCCCGCAAACCTCATAAGATGCTCTGTCACAACCTGACCTAAGTCATGGACATAGGAGTACTTTGTCTGAGACATGATCTCTAGAACTGACTTTAAAACGTTTTGTTAATCCACATTTAGTCTTTTCTCAAGTTTGGCTATCACAGTAAACTGAACACAAGTAGCCCTTTCTCCCCACCACCGTCCCAAATAATCCCAATAAGTGAGTGCTAGGATCATAACGCATTGAGAAAGTTAAAAGCCTGAACATGCGCTAAACAAAAAAAGTTCTTATGAATATTTGTAATCTGACAGATTGATTTACTTAGTCTATATCTATTACAAATGTAACTACATGACTGAATCCAACTACTGAATACAATCACAACTAAATATGAAGCTTTGTTTTAAAACAATTTCTTGTTTGGCTTGTACTTGTACAGTGTAGATCCACGTCAACGATCATTCAAGCTCAAAGCAGACGTGGGATTTCTTCTAGACTCCAAGAATTCAATACAGCAATTAACAACAGGATTAACTAAATATAACGATGAAAAACAGAAGCATCCTTTAATGCTGGGCATAGTGAACGCTACTCTAGCGGACATTAAAGTTCACAATGTCTCATGTAAGTATAGAGGGTACAGAAACAAACATGTTTATGACAACAGTTCTAGCCATATGTGTTCAAAATGGTAGCAAGCATAGTCAGAAACATTAATTTGAAGTATTCTTTTGTGTGTGTGCTTATTATATGACAAAAAAGGGGGAGGGTTTATTGTGTAATTTCCGTTTTTTTTTAATCAAAATTGTTTCAGATTAAGTTTAATCAGGGCAGATGGGTGATTTTTATCTTTCATGGCATCAGCGATAGGTTAAGAAAGGAAAGGAACCATCACTTTCAGTCAATTACCCGGCCCCTTGTGCATTGCACGTGCTAAGTTTCAAAGACTTGCAAAACATGTCCAACTCTACCCATTGCCGTGATTCCGCGGGGAACCGAAAGGATTACATTATCACCTAAGTTATGGGGTGCTATCATAAAGTGGGATTGATAAGGAGCCAACCTCTTATTCCTGGCTTCTTAAAAATCATTTCCTTTTGGGTAATTGGCTCAAGAAGCCTAAGAACCGGCTCTTTCTCGGTTACTCACGGAGGTAGCATATTGGTGAAGCATTAGGCTAACAGAACGATGAGTAACCAATCCCAGGATTATTTTGACGATCTTGAATACCTAATACTAATGAATACATTTTTTTAATTGGAAAAGTAATTGGAGATGGCGAAGGGTATCCAGTGTACTGCCCAAAGAACTCATCATAGGCCATTGGTCATAAAGTAGTTGAACTTTATATCATCTATTGCATAGACCACACTATTTGAGAAAAAAGGAACTTGAACACTGTTTATACCCTAACATCAACACTACTGGAGAAGGAAACTATAAAACGTTGACAATTCTATTCAAAATAAAATTTCTTTAGGTTGTGACTCTGTTCCGTAGACACAATTTTAGGCTGTTCATTTTAAATTAAAGTAAAGAAAGATGTTTAAAACTTAGAAAGTTTGCTATTTTTACACATAGAAGGAGTAATCGAAGCAATCTATTAAAGAATATATACACAACTAGCATTGCATCCCCCCCCCACACACACACATAGCCAACTCTCGTTGAGTATATATGTAATCAGCTAATCAGACAAAGGCTGTATATGAAATCAGCCAAAGACTATCTACACAATAGGACAAAGACTATATATGAAATTAGCCTAAGACTATCTTACAGTTAATACTAGACACCTCAATAGGGTTTAGATTAGGAAAAAGTTATTTATTCACCAAATTGGTGATTACTTTCTGAAATACCCCCCCCTCTAGTCCGCAAGAATGAGTGGCGTTCAAGTGGGGGGGGGGGGAGAGATTCATCTACCTCTCCCCTCTGTCAGATCCATAGATACTTTTTCTGTTTAGTTTTAATGTTTTTAATGGCGAGGGTTACAAAAACGTCACACGAATGAATAGTTCTCGTATTCCTTGGCTACAGCCAAAAAATCAAACACAAGCGTGGTGAAGACATGGATATCAGGGCGAGGTTTGGTGAAATTATAAACCGATGAGCACTACCGAATTGGTAATTTCTTTTTGGGATTCTTCATGTGATTATGATCATATGGGAAGCGTGGTCGAAGGGCCACTTGGTTTGACTTGGCTACCTATGAAAGGGGCTCGAGATTCAACAGCCGACTCGAGCAGAGTTGTGTTTACTGAGCGCCTAAAGGCATTACAAAAAACCTTCTCCTTAATAACCCATCTCCCCAACTTGTTGACAACTGAGATTGGACCAAAGCGCTCTGAGCATGATATAAGCATGAAAGTAGCGCTATATAAAAGCTAAAAATTTTGTGAGACGTCAACCACTTCAGTCCAAGCAATGTCGTAACATAACAAAATGCCAACTTTGACAAAAAAAAAACTGTAATAAAGAAACTCACTCCAATAAACAAATGTGATTAGTACGCATGTATTTTTTTTTATTATACTTTCAGTTAGCAGTTTGAATGACAACTGTGAAAAGGCTAAACACATTTCAGGCTGTAGTGATTCCTGTGATGATTCTCGAGTGAAGGAAGTCTGCAGGTAAGTTACACTTAACGATCCCATAACTATTTCTGACAAACTCAATTTAGTCAATACTATATGTGTATTTAATCTCTCCCTCCTGGCGTTTGACATTAGTGAGGTATACATGTCGCAGAGCACCATCCAGCAACAAACTACTCACGCAATTCATAGTTTAGTCTGGTACACATTTTGTACACTTTATTTCTTCCACTTTCTAGTCTCCGATCAAGTGGAAACTTTGCACAAACATTCGTCGCCAAAAACAAAAAAAACTAAAAAAAAAAAACATCAATCAATCGAAACATGGACCAATTATTTTTTTTAGTTTTTAGAGGCGGAGTTGTTTAAACTATATTATACCCTAATGTTGTGGATGAGAGGCAGCCACTAGTTTCCGTAGTTTATTTGGAAAGTCAATGTTCTCTTGTACGGCAAACAAACCACTCCCGCTCACAACGTCAAAAGCCTTTGGTCAAATCAATAAAAGCTATAAAGAGCGGCTGCTTTTGTTCTCTGCTTTTCTCCTGTAGCTGCTGCTATGGGAGAATCATATCCGTGGCCCTAAAGCCTAACTGTAACTCAGGATAAACACTTTCTGACAACATTTGCAGCCGTTTTAGTAACAACAATGTTTAGCAGTGAGATACGCCTGTAACTGTTACACACAAAGAGGTCGTCTTTTTTAAAAAAAATAACTGTATTTATGTTTGAATCTAGTAAACTATTTGGCAGTTGCAAATGTTAGGAGTTTGGTATTAAAATAAGTCTATCCAAGATAGTAATTCTGGCTCAAGACATCACAGAAGTACCCATGATAAGTATAGGAACCAGTAATTCATCTGAGTGCATCCTATTTTTTTAATCGAGACAGAAGGAACTATATAAAAATGGGTACTACTAACCCCGGGAGCTATTGTTGTTGAGCAATTGTGTCTTCTAAACTTTCTTAATTATTGTCTGTGGTTCAGTAACTTTATTAAAGGGATTGTTTTACAGGTTATCAAATGTGAATCGTTGCAATAATTTCACTTCATCTATATATCATTGATAACAATGAGAACATAGGTAGCCATGCGTTAACCCTAAGCTTTCTATAGGTTAAAACTAAAAAGTAACTTCATTTTATGAACATTTTTGTTCAAGATAAATGTTTATATTATATTTGGATGTTGTTTTTTTAATGAGCACTTATTTCAGTTAAATTCATAATTATTACATTTTTTTGTTTATTTCAGAAAATCTGGTGAGTTGGCAATCACATAAACATTGAAACGATGTGCTGGATATATCTTCATTTAAAGTAACGTCGATTTCCACTCTGTGCTTGTACGAATTGAGGATCATCCCCAACAAAATAATTTTAGAAATGGATAGATAGATATAGAGATAAACTTAAAATAGACTTAAAGTTACATTGTATGTACATTTTAAAAAATAATCTTAATATAAGCACTAAAATTATTAGATACAGAATTTAGAGATCATTATTTTTAACATTTTAAACGTTTCTCTTTGTTTTATATCGACATGAATATAGACAATATAGATGACTTAATCATTGGACTCGCTGTGGGCATCTCTCTCTTTGTGTTGACCAGTTTGTTCATCATTCTGCTAGTCTGCATCTACAGGAGGAGGAAAAGGAAAGAAAACTACATGGATGAGAGAGACATGCCTGATGTGTAAGTACTGCCTGATGTGTAAGTACTGCCTGATGTGTAAGTACTGCCTGATGTGTAAGACATGCCTGATGTGTAAGTACTGCCTGATGTGTAAGTACTGCCTGATGTGTAAGTACTGCCTGATGTGTAAGTACTGCCTGATGTGTAAGTACTGCCTGATGTGTAAGTACTGCCTGATGTGTAAGTACTGCCTGATGTGTAAGTAATGCCTGATGTGTAAGTACTGCCTGATGTGTAAGTAATGCCTGATGTGTAAGTAATGCCTGAGGTGTAAGACATGCCTGATGTGTAAGTCTGCCTAGCTCTGAGAGCGGCTACTCATGTGTGTCATGGAGTATCTTTGTTTGGTTGGCTGATGTCATTTTGAAAAGAATAGTTGGCATGTTGGGTGTTTAAAAGAATAGTTGGCATGTTGGGTGTTTAAAAGAATAGTTGGCATGTTGGGTGTTTAAAAGAATAAGAAGCCCGAGGAAAGTGGGCCGGAGACTAAAATGTGAACTAGAAATATGGAATGGCGTAAAGTCGTAATCACTAGGTTTAAGAGATTTTTTTACAATACCTCTATTCAAGTCATAACTTCAGGGAGGGCCGAGAAACATGGACGCTGGTCTCCAAAACGGCTGTAACGATTTTTCGACATATGTAAAAATGAATGTAAATCGCTGAAGTAAAAAACAAAAGAATGACTAGCTCGTTGGGCAACACGGGGAAATGTAACAAATGAAATCAATTTAAATGTGTCTAGAGATCTAGAGAGCCCTATAGGTCTAGAGATCTAGAGAGCCCTATAGGTCTAGAGATCTAGAGAGCCCTATAGGCCTAGAGATCTAGAGAGCCCTATAGGTCTAGATCCAACATGGTTTTGAAAGGACCATCACTTTCGTGAATGTCCAAATGCAAGGCTTTATTGATTCAAGATTTTAATAAATTAATGTTCAGTAAAAAACTTTGCGAATTATCTTCTAAGTCTAGATCTATATTGCTTATCATTGGAATATTATAAAGTGTACTAGATCTATACATTCTCTTAACCAGGATTCTTTCTAGGGGAATTGGGGAGGATAGGGCGGGGTAAAAATAATTGTTCCATAGTTTTTATATCTAGCATTTATTAATTTTAAAGAGAAAAACAATCGCTCTTGAAGTTGCATACAGAAGGTATTGCCTTTTAAAAATGTATGAAATATTTTTCCCTTAAATCATTCAACAACTTATAAGTTAATTTCTGGTTGAGATATTTCAATATTGAGATGAAAACTTTGCATAATTCGTTAATTAAAATGAAGTTTATTTTGTTGCTTGTTTTTTTTTTATGAGAATTGTTAAATTGTGACATATGAATACAAACACCTACCAGGTATGCCTGGGTCTACAGCATAACAACGCAAAGTTTTCCATAAGAGAGATGAGTAGAAGAGACTGAAATTAAGACAACGTTATATTTCTTTATTGGAAATTTGTTGTGATTACAAGGACTTTAAAAAAAATTAAAAACAATAACATACAGAGAAACTGATTGGTTGGTTACACACAGATGTCTTGATAGCTCTCTAGTCAAAGAGTAGCGCAGATACAATGTCACAGAGTCAGGAACAAACACGTTTCATGTACCTTTCTGTTCTTGCACAAATACAATTTATCTACAACGAAACATTTACTAGTATGGTTGCTTTCATATAGAAGGTACAGAGTTGCTTTCAATGTGGTCGTTTCAAAAGCTATTTGTTATTTCTTCTTATTCTTTGTAATTGAAATAAGAGTTGTGTTGAACTCTCTTGGAACTCAAGGCTTATGAAAGCTTGTGCTAAGAGTTAAAGTTAGGTTTAGGAACTAGGTTTAAGTTTAGCATTACCGGAGCTATTTTTTGCTAATATGCAAGGACAAGTAGGTTCTATCTTACAGTTTGTGTGTGCATGTAAATAATTTGAAAAAAAAAATGGTAACATCTGCCAGCTATTACGATTAAATTATCAGGTCACATCGACATCCAAAATTACTTTTTTTTTTCAGTTATATGGGAAATCTGTTTGCCTCATCATTTGCTAGACAGAACATGCGATATCCAAATGGTGAATATGATAAAATCTCCAACGGTTCATCCAATGGCTCATACAGTTCCAAGAAGAAAGTTCCTAAGACAACTTCTGGTGATGAGGAATCTCGTTGGTACAATTCCCTTCAGCACCAACCGAAAAGTAAGTTCAGTTTAGTAGTAGTAATAAGTAGTTTCTAACTAATTGAATTTTAATACATTTGTAATATTTCTTTTGATTATTTTAATTTTGTATGTCTTTATATAAATTACAAACTATAAATAATTAGAGAAATAAAGAGAAAAACTCTTAAAATAAAGACGTTTTGGTGAAAAAGAAGACAACCTTTAAAATTAAACAAGGTTACAAAGACACTTTATGTGGAAACAAACTCAAAATTGGCCTCAGAAGTGGTCCGCTCAGGCACGTAAAAATCCAGCTTTCAATATTTTCAAAAAGAATATCAGAAACTATGAACTAGAAACTATCAACAACTACAACTCTCTCTTCATCGATAGGTAGACGTACCCGTGTCGAAAGTGTATTGATAGTTCCACAAACAACTTGAGACACCAGATAGGGTACCGAGAAAGTGTATTAACAGTTCCACAAACAACTTGAGACACTAGACTGGGTACGGAGAAAGTATATTAATAGTTCCACAAACAACATGAGACCCCAGGCATGGTACAGAGAAAGTGTATTAATAGTTCCACAAACAACTTGAGACACCAGACATGGTACGGAGGAAGTGTATTAATAGTTCCACAAACAAATTGAGACAACAGACATGGTATGGAGAAAGTGTATTAATAGTTCCACAAACAACTTGAGACACCAGACTGGGTACGGAGAAAGTGTATTAATAGTTCCACAAACAACTTGAGACACCATACAGGATACGGAGAAAGTGTATTAATAGTTCCACAAACAACTTGAGACACCAGACTGGGTACGGAGAAAGTGTATTAATAGTTCCACAAACAACTTGAGACACCAGACTGGGTACGGAGAAAGTGTATTAATAGTTCCACAAACAACTTGAGACACCATACAGGATACGGAGAAAGTGTATTAATAGTTCCACAAACAACTTGAGACACCAGACTGGGTACGGAGAAAGTGTATTAACAGCTCCACACACAACATGAGACACCAGACTGGGTACGGAGAAAGTGTATTAATAGTTCCACAAACAACTTGAGACACCATACAGAATACGGAGAAAGTGTATTAATAGTTCCACAAACAACTTGAGACACCAGACTGGGTACAGAGAAAGTGTATTAATAGTTCCACAAACAACTTGAGACACCATACAGGATACGGAGAAAGTGTATTAATAGTTCCACAAACAACTTGAGACACCAGACTGGGTACGGAGAAAGTGTATTAATAGTTCCACAAACAAATTGAGACACCATACAGGATACGGAGAAAGTGTATTAATAGTTCCACAAACAACTTGAGACACCAGACTGGGTACGGAGAAAGTGTATTAACAGCTCCACACACAACATGAGACACCAGACAGGATACGGAGATGTATTAATCTTATTATCATTACTTTGTAAATATTCAACAAAAATACTTTTCACATTAGTTTAGCGACCCATTATTTATGTGGATTTTAGCACTTCACGTGTATAATATAAAACACTACGTATTAATTGTTGTTTTAAATTGTATACATACCATGGGCGTAGCCAGGGGGGGGGGGGCTTGGGGTTCAACCCCCCCCCGACATGACGGACTGGAGTGACTGATTTTTTGCTTTAATTTTGTTTATTTTAGGTGAGATTTTAATACTAAACCATCACTTGCCCCAGCGATGTCAAGAGGGTTTTGAGTTTAAAACCTCTAGCAGGTGGTTTTGCAGTAAAATTCCTCACCTTGATAAAACAAAACAAACAAAAAAGAATGCAAATGACAATCCCCAAATTCCAAGATCATAGCTAAGGATGGTTTTGATTTTAAACCCCCCTCTGAAATTTACTGTAAAACCCCCTCTTCAATATAAAAAAAGAAATTACTTACTAAGAATGCTATGAGCGTAGCCAAAGGGGTTAAAGTTTATACCCCCCTTCAGAGGGGTTTAAAGCTAAAAAATACCTCTTCAATATAAAAAAAAGCAAATTACACACTCCAAATTCTATGAGTGTTGCCAAAGTTTTTTTTTGAGTTTTAAGTTTAACCCCCACCCTTTTTTTTCAGTGGGGTTTGAAGTTAAAAAAAATATTTTTAAAAAAGCCAATTACGCACTAAAACATAACCAAAGTATAACCAAAGGGGTTTTAAATTTTACCCCCCCCCTCCAGGTGGGTTTGAAGTTAAAAAAAAAAAAACCTCATCAATATTAAAAAAAGCAAATTACGCACTAAAAAATCTTTGAGCATAGCCAAATGGGTTTTAAATTTAAATCCCCCCTCCACTGGGTTTTGAAGCTAAAAAAATACTTCATTAATATAAAACAAGATTACAAAGAGAGTTTGTGTTGCCAGACAAACTCAGAGGCGGCCCCCGTGGAGACAGATCCCTGGTCGACTGAGGATGGCATCGAGCAGGGTATGAAACCAAGACCGTAGAGGTAATCAGTCCTGCGCACTAACCGCACGACTAGGCATTGCTCTTAATCTAATGTCAAACTGGTTACAAACTAATAGCCTACTATTGATAATTAATATACCTACACGTTACGGAATGACAACTACCGAATATGTACAATATGTCAGAAGAGCGATGCTAATCTTTTGGTATTGAGCATTTTCATTTTGGCCTAAATGGAACTAGAATGAGGATGTAGATATACCTAAAGTAAACTACTATTTTAGCACTCTCAATATCTATATCTACTAGATCTAGATCTAAAATATATATTTGGGATAATGTAGATGTAATTTAGATAAGATTTATATAAAAAAAACACTAGATAATCAATTAATAGACTAATTGCAATATGAAATATTAAAATAGAAGATTAGTTTTAGTATTTCATAACATTGCAATATTGACATATTGACAATCTAGACTTTAGAAATAAAAATCTACACTTTAAGCCTAGAAATTAAAATTATAAATCTTTATCTAGTCTAAATCAATTCTATCTGGTAGTGCGGTTTGCGCGCTGGACTGTCGTTTGGATTCATCGATGGTCCCAGGTTCAAATCCTGCCCGCTCCCATCCCCCGTCGTCCTACGGGAGGTTTGGACTACAACTTTGAAGGAACATCCGAAACATGTAAAACAACAAACCTTCTAAACTAGACCAAGAAATTCTAGATCTAGATTCTATAATGATTTTAATTAGAACTTAAATCTAAATCTAGTTTTAAAAAACTAGCTCTAGTGTAAGAAAAAAAAACTAGATCTAGTGCAAAAAAATCTAGATTAGATCTAAATCTAGCTATTATGTCTTTTTAAAATGCGAGTAACATTACGAGGTTAATAAACATTACTATACCGAGTTGTTTAAGCATTTAAAGAATTTATTCCATATGACGTCAAAGGAAAAAATATCCACTACGTCACACGGCCTAGTTAGACTAAAAAATATCATCTATACAAGCAGCTTGTTGAGGGTTCAGAGACGTTGGTGAACCGAGTGATTTCTTTTAGCATTTCATTTAAAGAATTAACTCCATATGACGTAAAGGGAAAAAATTCCATTACGTCACACTTCCTAGTTAGACTAAAAATGTCATCTATACGAGCAGCTTCTCGAGGGATCATAGACATTGGTGCACCGAGTTTGTTCTTTTAGCATTTCATTTGATGGGCTAGTTAGACTTAATAATATATATATTTTTTTGTTTTGTCTGTCTGTCCCTTATGTTAATAGCGAGAAAAAAAAAGACTAAAAGCTATTGAAAATCTGATTAAAATTTAATTTCCTTTCCGAAACATCGCATTAGTTTTTAAGTTTCTATAATAGATTGTTCCGGATGTTTATATATTTATAGTGAGAGAAAAAAAGAATTCCAGATTAATCAAATGCCGTTAATTAAATTTGTGGGATGTTCTGTTATGAAAATTAAATGTACCATAGCCTAATGGAAATTTTTTCAAACCATACTTTGGTGTTAGGAAGTTGTTTTCCTTAAAAATCGGAGCATAATATTGTTACGAATCTCACCATCCAGGCTCTCTGCAAACTGCACCATACACCACCAACGTAAAGAACTTGACAACTCAGGGCTCCAGAGTAACGTAACACTTTAATAGTTGAATAAATAACAGCCAATACTGTACAATTGGCAACACGTACACTGTACAAATATCTCTCCGATAACACCGTACCGCCGTATCAACTCTTGCACTGGCCTCTCCGTCTCGTTCCGGGCTTGCACTGGGTTCAACAGTTCAGGACTGACTTCACAAACTAGGCTAGTTGTGTCGGACTCGATCGCAGACCAAGATCAAAACCCCAGTAGTCTCAACTGTACTTGACAGTACTCAGCACTGAACCGTCGTAATGCTCCGTACAGAACCACGCCGTTGACCTGTGCTGTAGTCGACTGTGTTCTGAACCCCTGTCGTGAACCTTCTGTCGTGAACCCTCTTGACTGCGACACCTCCGCACTTTAGATAGGGTCCCTGCTGGCCTTCTAGAACAGGGCAGAACGTCGCTGGACCATTCTGGGTGGTCACATGACTACAACCCTCGTGACGCTCCTGAGTTCTGTTCACGACGTCGATCCTTCCCGAACCATCATGTTGACACTCGTCTCGGCCGACCTTCGTAACTCGTCACTGTTGACTACTCGTCTAGCGCTGGCCTGGGGCGATTTGCGTCGGCTGACTACACTCACACCACTACCCCCCTCTGTGCCACCACCAGGTTTATAACAATATTAACAATAATTAGATTTTCTAACGTTTTAGCTAGAAAGTTAAATGTAGTGTAATAGAGAAGTGCGATTTTACATAGAGTTAAACTATTTTTCAAACAAAATTTGGAACAACCAATTTTTGTAAATGAGAAAATTATTTGTTTTATTTATTAGAAGAGGGATTTCTAACATTTATTAGCGTTATTAGATTTTTCATATAAAATTCGGATCATTTTTGGGGACGATTTGTAAGAAAATTAAGGTAATTTAGGTCGATTTCTTTTTCGAAACAAAATCCGGAACATTATTTAACGATTAAACAACTTTTATTATGTTTCGGCAAGAAAATTAAACTGTAAAATAAGTCTAAAAATTGATTTTCAATAATTGTTTCTAGTAAATTACTTTTTTATTTTAAAATCCTGAATAACCTAATGTCGATATTTTTGAAAAAAATAAAATTATTTGACATAAAGTTGTTTTAAATGAAAAATTCGGAACAATTGATATTGATAAATAAACTATAGTGAGGTAGTGTCAAAGAATATAAGTGTAATATTAGTCAATTATGCGATTTCAAACAATCATATGACATAATTTATTTTTTATAAAACAATATCCAGAACAACTTTATAGTTAATGAAATATAAATCAGTATAGATATTTTTATTTAGCATTTATATGCTATTTACATTAAAAAACCCGAACAATATATTAAAGATCATGTGTTTCTTGCAACGTTTAAGCATTGAAATAAAATCTAATATAAGTTAGAAGAGCAAACAGATATTCATTGGCATTGATTTTATTTTCACAAAACATCCGGAACAATCTATTATAGATACTTAAAACTATTGCAATATTTCTGAATGAAAAATTAAAGGTTATATCAGATTTACAATAGCCTTGAGTGTTATTTGTTAATCTAATCGTGACGGACAGACCGACCAACAGACAAAACGCACAAAAATAATATTTTTTTATTCAGATGGGAGCACTAAACAAAAAGTTTTAAAAATCTGACTTTTTAAAAAAGTTTAAGGAGTTCATCCCATTGCTCGTGGTGTTGCGACGTTACGCTACTGCACGAAAGTCGCTGCATAAAACACCATTTTAAAAAATATGCGTGATATTTACATACAAAATGCATTCTTAGCCTTTATAAACAAACAGAAATGTTTTCTTTTAATTTTAGCAGCTAGTGGACCAGAAAAAACACCTTTAACTAGTATTTATATTTGTTGTAAACATTTCTTGTACATTTTACAAATATATTTCACTTAGTGATACTGAAAATACGCAAAAATTGTACAACTTTGTTAGCATATTGTAACATTGCCTCCCTTAAATTTACCTAATTGTTTTAGAATTGGTGTATTTTTATGAAAAAAATCTCTTGCATAATTAATTTTATAAATTAAACGGTTTGCTTTTAGAAAACCAAAAGTAGCCGTTACACCTAAACTTTTCAAGCCACATTTAATGATGAAATAATATTTTTCATATCTCTTCTAGTTTTCGAGATCTGGGTGTGACAGACGGACAGACGGACATTTTGCACAAACCTAATAGCGGCTTTTTCTCCTTTCGGGGGCCGCTAAAAAAGAAAATTACACGCTCAAAAATCTTTGAGAGTAACCAAAGGGTTTTAAGTTTTTATCCCCCTTCAGCGGGGTTTGAATCGAAAAAATACCTCTTTTCTATAAAAAAAATAATCTAATTACACACTCAAAATGCTCTGAGCGTATTCAAAGAGGGTTTTGAGTTTAAGCCCCCTTCATCGGGGTTTGATGCTAAAAAAACATCTTCAATTTAAAAAAAAATGTAAATTACACACTAAAATTCTTTGAGCTTAGCCAAGCCAAAGGGGAGTTTTGAGTTTAAATCCTCTCTTCCAGATGGCTTTTTTTTTTTTTAGCTTAAAACCACTCCAGATATTTTTGAGTTTAAAATCCCCCTATAGAGATTTTTGAGGTTGAAAGCTCCCTCTTCAATATTATTCTAAAGCAAACTACACTTACCAAATTCTATGAGCGTAGCTAAGTAGGGTTACAAAAAAACTCCAGAGATATTTCAGTTTAAAACCGAACAACAGATGATTTTGACGATAAAAGTTCCATTTTCGATATAAAATCTAAAGCAAACTACAGTCACCTAATTATAAGAGCGTAGCCAATAGAGGTTACGAAATTTCTACCAGTGGTTGGACTCCATTAATAAAATGCAGTGGATAGTCATCTGCCGAAATTGAAAAAGACTAAATGTGGCTTAACAAAGTTGGCTAAGACGGATTTTAGGAGTCAGTTATAGCGATCGGGTCTCAATCAAGGAAATGCTATGCCGAAGAGGTTTCAGACATTGCCGTGACCGGTTTTTGTGGAAACAGCTTGCCGCCCAATGAGCCGAATGGCGCAGGAGGATCTAAGTCAGTAAGAATAGCACAAGTTTTGAAATAAAACTTTTTAATAGCGCAATAATGCACTTTATATACCTCAGAATATGCTATTTTGAGGCTTTTAATACCGGAAATTGTGCTTGGCGGTGGGGCTCCGCCCCTCGCTGGGGGAACCCACAGCGCTCCCCCAGTTCCCATTGTTGTCAAGGGCGAGGATTCTACACATTTTCCACTAACTCCAGAAAGAAATATGTTCTAGGGTATAATAAACGTCTTCCGAAAGAATGAAGAGTCAGAATGTAATAAAGATTAATTATATATACACACACATATATATATTTTTCCTCGCCGGGAGGGGGGGGGGGCTGAAAGGGGGGGGGGAGCAAAAAATCCCCCCTCCCAACCCCCCACCCCCCACCCGAAAAAAATCCTGGCTACGCCCATGATACATACTGAATAGATTTTGTTCTCTTTTTTTAAGAAAGTAAACATTTTAGTTCAAATAAATGTAGCTTGTATGACAGAAAGTACCAAATTTAGTATTACAAATTAAGAAAAAAACAATTTACAAAATTTAAATAGTTATAATAAATGTGTTCAAAATATGCAACGCCGTAGCCTCTCTTTACTTAACAGTCACATGCTTTTACTATAAATAGTGACTAGTTGTAAAAATGCTGTACTTTTATGAAAAAACTTCTTGCATAGTTGATTTTAAAAATTAAAATTTTCGCTTTCAAAATAAAAAAAAAGTTCTAAAATATCATGATATCGTCTTTTCAATATCTTTTCTAGTTTAATATATCTAATCGAGACGATCGGAGGGACGTACAGACCACACAAAACTAATTTTTCTTTCAGAGCTTGCTAAAAATGAGTTTAAGCAGGCTCTTTGTTAGCAAACTTCAGAATATATTATAAATATATAAAATGAACATATGTAATATGATTAAATATGATTAATGAGAACTATTAGTTTCTTACGTTGTCTAATCATCTTTTACTTTGAAAGACAATTTCAAGGATGTATCTTTGAAGTAAAAATCTTTACCATGTAACACTAATATACATGTACCTGTTCTTGACAGACTATATTGCTTTTTATTCTCAGGTGGCTTTAAAGGAAATTCTTCTTCGAATTTCTTATACAGTGGGGAAGTAAGTTCCTTTACATTTAGTCATATAGCAACATTTGTTTAATATGTACGTAGACCATGAATCTTCGTGTCACTCAATTTGTGTTTGAAAATAATAAAAAAGTATACGGTTAAACAGATCTTAGAATACATTAGAAGGAAGTGAGGAGAAGGAATACGTGCTTGACAAAAAAGAAAATAAACGATAGTAATGATAGTTGAATCTCCTACGACACTACAAACACTGTTTTGAATTCTTTGCGTAGAAATGGATTTTAAAAAAAGTGAGGATATATTGGAGGACCCCAAATATTTGTTGTGCAAAGCTAAGGTTGGGTTAATATACCGCAGTGCTCCTTCTTTCCTTGTTTTGATTGAATCAGGACAAAATTTAAAATTCAAAGGACAAAAGCTATTTAGATTTGGGGTCCTTTTTAAGGACATTATATATTTGCTTTTTTTTTCAACATGTTAAAATATACTTGGTTACATTGTTGGGCTTCTTTAGCGAGTGTAACCTATAAGTAAATCCAGGACTGAAGGAAATAAAAAAATATTTTGTTTGTATGTTTGTTCAAATCTTATAGACATAGATTTCTTTGATTTTGAGTTCTTGGTAGTTCTATTTTTTTAATAAAAAGTTTTCTTTGAGCAGAATATTCTTTCATTTTACAGACATTTAAAATACAAAGGCCCAAGTTAAATGTAAGTACACCAACATAGCTCTAATAATATATAATAGTTTTTAGGTTTTAGTTTAGACTTATTGCAATGAAAGCATTTATTGAACTAACATATTTGACAAAAATGTCTTGGCATTGGTTCACTTAAACAAAGTAATATGCCTGTAGGTTTTTCAGAACATTAGACTCCAGGACATTAAGGATATCAATTTTGTAAAGTAAAGTTCCCTTTCAGACTATGTGATCTAAAGGGCAGATGATGTAAAGGTCATCGTTTTCTGTGGCCTACGGCTAAAGAGGGTGCTATGTAGCCAGCAAAACGAACAACCGCCTTTACTTTCCACAACTAATGTCAGGTACCCATTAGAGCTGGCTGGATTCAGAGGCGCCCAATGATCACAAAATTAAAAATCTTTGTCTTCAACAGGATTCGAACCTGGGACCCACGGTTCGGAAGCAAATCATTTTACCGCTCAGCCATCGCGTTTCCAAGGGTAACAATGTATGCTTAAAATGATCCTCATTTTATTGTAAACTTAGCAAGTTATATGTTATATTAAATGAACGTAACCAATAGAAGTATGGTATTGCGGTGGAGGAACTTTTGCCCTTGTACGACAATGTACAGTGTCATCATTGAATGAGGCACGAAATAACATTTGGACATTTTAGTGAGAAATACGCTTGTCACTATTTTTAGTTTGTCGGTAGTTTTATGCACTTATTAATATTTGTTTTCAGGCGATATCTACAGATTTGTAACTAGATCTGAACAATGGCCTTCACGCTTAACGTAGGAAAACTGTAATCTATTAATCACTGGAGATCTGTTTGTCAAGTGAAAAAGTGACAAGGGTAATACAAGGCAAAGAACAATGAAAACGATCATTATTAGCAAAAGGACAAAACATTGGAGACTCTGTCTGTGTTGACTTCATAGTTGACCAGTCTTAGTTAAGGAACAAAATGTATCATTTATACAAATACTGATAAGTCGGATGTAAATTTATCATTATATTTTGTATTTTTATACATTACTATAAATACAATGTAAATGAGGCTTTATATTAGATTATGATGTGAACTAATGTATATAAGCATACACTACAATAGTACTTTGCCTTTATGTTCTGATTCCACTGAGCTCTGATTTCATTGCATCACGTTCAAACTCTTGACTCTGTCCAGATACTTGACATTCTTGACATTTTCTTTTGAAGCATATGGCTGTAGCTACTTCACCATCGGAGTCTGTTCTGGATGAGTCCCCTCAGGTCACGTGACGTCCTTCCTTCTGTCTTTGCTTCTTTGTTGGCTACTGATCTCCTCCATGTTTTTTCTTTGTCTGACAGTCTCTTCCCTGTGAGTTCCAGTCCAGAGCTTACGTTGCCATATTGTTCTTTGTTCTTCCTATCGAACATTCGATTTATGTCGCTAACATTTCTCATGAAATGCCTGGAGCTTAGTTTCACACTTCAAGCTTTTGTACAATATCAAAGAATAGATTTCACAGTGTCTAGATAGGTTTAGAAGAAACAAAACAACAAACAAACCTTTCTGCCTATGTAAAGCCTAATACTGAATTGTTTGAATAAGAATATTCCTAAATCAGTATTTTTATATAAATCTTATCAAACTTTTTTCATTGCTGTTATAGTCGTAGAACGACTAAACACATCTCGCAGGTCGAGATGAAAGTGTCGGGGATTTATCAAGTGTTCGATTATTATCAAACGCAATTTGACGATCCCGAATAACACCATAGTCCGGTCACTGTTTGACACCCCAGCAGAGCAGGATATGACAAAGTGTTATGCTGTTGGTTGAAAGAGTCCGAAGATCACCAACTTGTGATTTTTTTCTCAGCTTTCTTTTCCAATAATTTTTTTTTATATCCGGGTATAGTGTGCGAATGAATGGATTCTGAGTTTTCCGTCTCATCTTAAATGTGAAAACCAAGTCACTTCTGCTCCAAGCAGATCACTCGCAATGCCACCTTCTCCTAACAAAGACGACGTTCTCATCTCATTTATTGACATTTTAAACCTAGGCCAATGTGTTCGCAATAACTCAAGACATCATTGAATAGTCACCAAAACTTAGAAGCGTGTTAGTTGTTGCCGATGATATTTATATTTCATAAATCATTTAAATAAAAGTAAATTTATAAAAAAATGTCTGTGTTATTCTGTGTTATTACATTCTCGTGATATGGTTTGAATTTTGTACTCTAGCAATCTTCAGTGTTGTTACTGATTCCTTTCAATGTTCTTGGTATCTTCAATATTGGTAGATGTAGAGTTACATCAATGTAGTGTTATTTTCTAGAGTAAGTTTCTAATTTCATGTTTCAAGCTAACAAGGCTATACATTTACAAAATAATAATACATTATATTCTAGAAAAAAATAACAATAATATAGCTTATTCATGCTGATGGAAAAAAGAAACTAAAAAAACCCATCTGCTTGCTTGCAAGTGTAGTTAAAATGACTCGACAAGATTACAAATGACCAAAGTGAAACAAACTCTGTACAAAAAATAAACTTAAGAAAAGACAACGTAATGAATCACCTTATCAATGATAAATTAAGAAATATTAATTGACCACAGCAGAAGTGAAGCAGGAAGTCATATTGACAATGAGAAAAAAAAATGACTGAGGTTGAATAGAGATTCTAATTATTTTATTTGATTGGTGTCCAACTGTCCATATATTATAGTTATAAAAATACATTTTCGCGGGAGTTCCGTGTATTCATAAAACTACACAACAAAGTGAATGAAATACAAAAGATAGTAAGGTCTCTAATGTCTGATTCATTTGAATTGAGAAAGTAAATAATAATGACTTCTTAAATTCTATTCTCAATAAACAAAATAGCAGCAATTTTTTTGTTATGTTCAATCCAATGTTTATTTTTTAACTTTTATCCTAAGCCATGGGAAATACTGCATTCCGACTCGAAGACACGCCTTTTTAATAGTATCCTAAGCACTGCCATCCCCTGTGATATTGCGCCGCACTATTCAACACTAGACAAAAACGTGCTGTTTAGAGAGAGCGAACTAAAAGGACAGCTCTGTGGGGTAATGAAGAGATAGGACAGCAAAATGACAAGGAACAGCTCTGTGGGGTAAAGAAGAGATAGGACACCAAAATGGCAAGGAAAAGCTCTGTGGGGTAATGAAGAGATATGACAGCAAAATGTCGAGGAACAGCTCTGTGTGGTAATGAAAAGATAGAACAGCAAAATGGCGAGGAACAGCTCTGTGGGGTAAAGAAGAGATAGGACACCAAAATGGCAAGGAAAAGCTCTGTGGGGTAAAGAAGAGATATGACAGCAAAATGGCGAGGAACAGCTCTGTGGGGTAATGAAGAGATAGGACAGCAAAATGACGAGGAACAGCTCTGTGGGGTAATGAAACGATAGAACAGCAAAATGGTGAGGAACAGCTCTGTGGGGTAAAGAAAAGGTAGAACAGCAAAATGGCGAGGAACAGCTCTGTGGGGTAAAGAAAAGATAGGACCGCAAAATGGCGAGGAACAGCTCTGTGGGGTAATGAAAAGATAGAACAGCAAAATGGCGAGGAACAGCTCTGTGGGGTATTGAAAAGATAGAACAGCAAAATGGCAAGGAACAGCTCTGTGGGGTAATGAAAAGATTGAACAGCACAATGGCAAGGAACAGCTCTGTGGGGTAATGAAAAGATAGAACAGCAAAATGGCGAGGAACAGCTCTGTGGGGTAAAGAAGAGATATGACAGCAAAATGGCGCGGAACAGCTCTGTGGGGTAATGAAGAGATTGGACAGCCAAATGACGAGGAACAGCTCTGTGGGGTAATGAAAAGATAGAACAGCAAAATGGCGAGGAACAGCTCTGTGGGGTAATAAAAAGATTGAACAGCAAAATGGCGAGGAACAGCTCTGTGGGCTAAAGAAGAGATAGGACACCAAAATGGCAAGGAAAAGCTCTGTGGGGTAAAGAAGAGATATGACAGCAAAATGGCGAGGAACAGCTCTGTGGGGTAATGAAGAGATAGGACAGCAAAATGACGAGGAACAGCTCTGTGGGGTAATGAAACGATAGAACAGCAAAATGGCGAGGAACAGCTCTGTGGGGTAAACAAAAGGTATAACAGCAAAATGGCGAGGAACAGCTCTGTGGGGTAAAGAAAAGATAGGACCGCAAAATGGCGAGGAACAGCTCTGTGGGGTAATGAAAAGATAGAACAGCAAAATGGCGAGGAACAGCTCTGTGGGGTATTGAATAGATAGAACAGCAAAATGGCAAGGAACAGCTCTGTGGGGTAATGAAAAGATTGAACAGCACAATGGCAAGGAACAGCTCTGTGGGGTAATGAAAAGATAGAACAGCAAAATGGCGAGGAACAGCTCTGTGGGGTAAAGAAGAGATATGACAGCAAAATGGCGCGGAACAGCTCTGTGGGGTAATGAAGAGATTGGACAGCCAAATGACGAGGAACAGCTCTGTGGGGTAATGAAAAGATAAAACAGCAAAATGGCGAGGAACAGCTCTGTGGGGTAATGAAAAGATTGAACAGCAAAATGGCAAGGAACAGCTTTGTGGGGTAATGAAAAGATAGAACAGCAAAATGGCGAGGAACAGCTCTGTGGGGTAAAGAAGAGATATGACAGCAAAATGGCGAGGAACAGCTCTGTGGGGTAATGAAGAGATAGAACAGCAAAATGGCGAGGAACAGCTCTGTGGGGTAAAGAAAAGATTGAACAGCAAAATGGCGAGGAACAGCTCTGTTGGGTAAAGAAGAGATAGGACAGCAAAATGGCGAGGAACAGCTCTGTGGGGTAATAAAAAAGAACAACAAAATGGCGAGGAACAGCTCTGTGGGGTAAAGAAAAGATAGGACACAAAAATGGCGAGGAACAGCTCTGTGGGGTAATGAAAAGATAGAACAGCAAAATGGCGAGGAACAGCTCTGTGGGGTAGAGAAGAGATAGGACAGCAAAATGGCGAGGAACAGCTCTGTGGGGTAATGAAAAGGTAGAACAGCAAGATGGCGAGGAACAGCTCTGTGGGGTAATGAAAAGAAACCAATAGATCATCCAGGGAAAGACTACAAGTTATTTCACTCAAGACTAATGGAAGAATGTCGTAAGTGGAGCTCCAGGAGTACTATTTGTTTGCGAAAATAATCTAAAAATTCACATCTAAGAAATATATATCTACTAGCCCACAAACCGGCTACGTCCGTTGTTCCCAGGCTGTAGATGTTTATTACGACCGGAATGCCCGCTCTTTTTTTTTTACATTTCTCTAAAGGGCCCTACTTTTGGTATCAGTTTCACTTTCCACCGACAACAAAAACGAACAACAACCTATTTCCTTAGTACAATGTCTGACTTGACTTCGGCTTCTTAATTCAATATATAATATACTTCCTTCTTCTTATCGACCTTGTTGCTGTTGATGGTTGATGTGACTGGTCGATAAATGTAGCTGTTGGCCGCGAATTCGTAGACAACAACCAACAACAGAATAATCAAGAGATAGATTGAATTTAAAACAGTTTAATGAATAAAAAGGCAACAGTGATTGTCGTCGTTAGACCTTTCTATCTCCAAAGTCGGTCGTTCTTCGTCCTGTCTGATGGTTCTTACTTTGGAATGATCCGTCACGTCACTAAGGAAAAACCCTATAAACACAAACTTCTATGCCTCTTTCTTTTATGTCATTATAACCTTAAGCCCAAACTCACCAAAAAACACACTTTTTTTTCACCTTTTTATTCGATGACTAACTAGAGCCCTAATAATGGCGTACACATCGGTACAAAGTACGTGCATCCTGCAAAGAAGGCCAAGAGTAACGAGAAGATAAGGTGTAACGCATACACACAATCTTTACTAATAACACCTAAAGCAATACTTTCTGGTTCTCAATGTACCTATAAGTGTGCAAATAGTAAATGACAAGAAAGAATAGTGTCATTATCAAAGATTCTATACGTGTAATAACAAAACATATTGCGAAATAGTATGATGACATTAAAAAGTAACATGCAAAAATCCAGGTTCAGCGAATGTACAAATCTACTAGAATGTATATACTGTAATAATAGACCTTTAGATCTAGACTTAGACGACGGTGCGCAGAATGTTGCTGAGCATTAATGTATTCAACTATTCAATGAAGAGGGTATACACTCGGAACTACCCGAAAATGTATTGTCTGTTCCAGATGTTTTAGGGCCTAGCCAAGTTGAAATTAATTTCTTTTAATAATTTGGAAACTTATAACGGTTAATTTAGAGTTTTCACAGTGCGACCAACGAGCTCTTAATTCTGTTCACAACGATAAACATCAACTGTAGAATTACTATGTAAACAGTTAAAGCCGTTTTCAAGATCCGTAAATAGGTCCCATGTTAATCCACCCTCCATGAAGTTTTGAATTGAATAGAGGTAATGTAATAAATTTGTGTGCAGGAATATTTTCTGTTTCTCCATTCATAGTGTGACAGAATTGACGTTGAAGACAGATGAGGTTGACGAATCTCAATATTTAGAGAAAACCAATCTAACTGAAGTGTAGCAGCCACTTTAATAATATATAAGGCTGTTGCAAAGCATAAGAGAGTATCTACTAGATGTATTTATAATGATGCATTCCAGAAATTAAAAAAAATATATGTAAAATGTAGGACAAATGTATCAAAATTAGATATATAAATTTATCAAAATATATCATAATCTTGTTATATCCTTAAAACTAATAAATTTCATAAAGTAATAAAAAGAAAAATACAAATTCAGAATGAATTCAAGTTCGTAACGTAATCATGTTAATAAAAATTCTACGAAATTTAGAATTCAGAATGACGTAGACGAAAAAATTGCTGGTGGAACAGATATTTAACATAAGGCGCATTATTTCATCCACCAGCGTAATGAACAAAGTTGTGTTTAGATCCGAGAACAGCAGACAAACAATGAAATAGCAGCCGTTAACAACTGAGAATATGAGAGACACGGACACCAGTGTGCGCGTCGTTCTCATTGAAGACTTTGTTAAAGATGTCGCTAGAAGTTTCCTCTCTCGTCTGAAGAGCTTCACTCTTATACCAATGCACAGGCATCCCAGACACACGAGGCACACCGGGATGATCGAACTGAGAAAGTTGAGAACATAGACGTCGATTAATGAATAGAGGTAAATATCTTTTATGAAGAAGGTAGCGCGTTTCCTTTTCGTTATTAACTGACCATTGGGCAGTTTAGAAGAGACGAAAGTGTACAGCAACGACCAGCTTAGGATCCATGGCAACCAGAGAAGCCAAATGGCTACGTTGAGGATGAACACTCTCTTTGGAGTAACTATCTGCTTAAACTTCAGTGGGAAAAACGTAGCAATAAATCTCTCCAGGGTAATCAAAACAGGTATGCCAGTTGAAACGTAGGATCCCCAATAGTGCAGTGAGTTGGACAGCCTATCTAGAATAAACACAAAGCCCGCCAAATCCCCAGACAGTTCCCATCCGTAAAAATCAAAACTGATCGTGTCATGTCCGAATCTAGCCAATAAGTGGACACAGTTCACAGAGTTCATTAATATAAGACAGTCCGCCAGAGTAAGGTTAAGTATAAGAATATTGGACGCCTTTTTCAGCCCCATTTTACATAAAATAATCAACGTAAGAGTATTTACAAAGAGACCAAAAGCTCCAACTACTGGCTTTATACAAAGCTGGAGAAGTCGCAGTATTTTGTCTATTTCTATCAGTTCTATGTCTGGTAGACTGTCTTGGGATGTTTCATTGCTTGAGAGATTCAGGAACCGTTGCGATTCATTAAAGCCGAGAAATACGAGATGAACTGATGCACTCATTGCTGATAACAATTGTCTGAAAAACAAAGAATCATCATTTGAAATATAGACATTCATGTAGCACAAACTAACTAGGGTGGCTCATTTATACCATCTTTACAATTTACCAATAGGGCTACATATATTTTAATATGTACGAGGTTTGTGTGTATTATTAAATACTCCACATAATGAACATATATAAATATAGATATATAGAATTTGAGATATATTATTATATTCGATGATGACCACTTTCGCCGTCCTGGACCTGAGGGCGTTGCACTGCGTTTGGTGCCTCCACATTTGGCTAGTTAGACCTATGTGAGCCCAGAATGTTTGGCTTTGGGCATCCTATTTCTGCTCAAGTTTGTGATATCTGACTTGATTTCTGCTGTGGTATTTTTTTCTTCTTCTTTTAGCGCTGATTTCTTGTCGTGGGTGAATTTGTTTTTTTACCAATTATCCAAGGGTCACGATATACAAAAACAGTCCCTGTCATGATACAGTCCCTGTCATGATACAGTCCCCGCCATGATAAAGTTCCTGCCAAGATACAGTCGCTGTCATGATACAATACCTGTTGCATCTCCTACAACAACAACAAAAAAAGCTTAGCTACAGTCAGCTAATGAAAGGAAAACAATTTCATGAGGGCAAAGAAAACGTTTCAATGTCACCTTCAAAGCCCATCTTTAACTTGAACCATGCCAACTAGGAAACGGAAAGAAAACGTTTCAATGTCACCTTCAAAGCCCATCTTTAACTTGAACCATGCCAACTAGGAAACGGAAAGAAAACCTAATAATCGCAATGTCTTCCTTTCCGAAGACTAAGAATAAGTGCAATGTTTTAGAGGGTAATGAAAAAAAAGTTGCTACCTGCATCTCGCATGGTGCCAAAGGGGCTTTTCTTTGATAAACCAAATGAGGAAGGCATAACAGAGGTGCCCCGCTCTAAAACGATCAATTCAGGCGCCATTTCGACCTCACTGGCATAGAGGAAAGTAATGGCAGCCCAGCACATGGCTCTGAATCAGACAGTTGGAGAGATATACAAAAAAAAAAAAGCCGCGGGACACACATTCAAGACCAAAACAAAAGAAAAATATTATGAATACATATAACTCTCTGACCGTTTGTATACCCAATAGATAGAACTAAGACACTTTTTTCTGTGTGACAAACAAATGAATGTATCACGCTAATATCCTCTGCTCCTCTAAAACCAGGGCGCTATTAGAGCTTCCTTTTAAAGTTTATTTAGTTTTATTTGTATAGAATATAGTAGTCCTTTAGAATGAAAATCTAAACCTCGCCGTTGTGCATTAGTTCTAGCTGAGCAATATCAGAGCAAAAGCTTTAATACAAATATATATTTACTTTTTGAGTTAGGTATAAATATGTATGTAGAAACGCTATATATAATAAACGATGGCTCATAGATTGCTAGAGATTCACATGAAACATATTTAGATAGACGTAGGAAGCAATGCACTTATATTATGTCATTGACTGCTAGATAATAATAATCCTATACTCTTAAGCGAGCTATTCTTGTATGTATGTATGTATGTATATATATTTATATAGAGATATATATCCACCGTTTGGGACCCCTCAACTCAAGAAAACATTAAGAAACTGGAACAAACACAAAATAGAGCAGTGAGATTCATAACAAACGAATATTCACATTTGACTAGAGTAACACCATTAGTAAAATCACTAAATTTAGGAAGCCTTCAGGACAGAAGACTCAAAAGTAAAGTAGCAATTATACATAAAACACTAAACCATAATCTTCAAATACAAAAACAAAATCTAATAAAATACTCTGAAAGACACAAAAATAAAGACACATTCCTCGTCCCATATGCTAGGACAAGTTTGTACAAATACTCCTTCTTCCCTAGTGCTATTAGAGCATGGAATGGGTTGCCTGAGCTAGCACTAACAACTGATCAACATGCCGTCATAGAAGAAGAACATGATGTAGCACTAACAACTGATGGACATGTCGTAAGAGAAGAAGAACATGATGTAACACTAACAACTGATCAACATGTCGTCAGAGAAGAAGAACATGATGTAGCACTAACAACTGATCAACATGTCGTTAGAGAAGAAGAACATGATGTAGCACTAACAAATGATCAACATGTCGTCATAGAAGAAGAACATGATGTAGCACTAACAACTGGTCGACATGTCGTAAGAGAAGAAGAACATGATGCAACACTAACAACTGATGGACATGTCGTAAGAGAAGAAGAACATGATGTAACACTAACAACTGATGGACATGTCGTAAGAGAAGAACATGATGTAACACTAACAACTGATCAACATGTCGTAAGAGAAGAAGAACATGATGTAGCACTAACAACTGACGGACTTTTTGTAATAAATGAAAGCAATAATGTAACAACTGATGGACATGTCGTAAGAGAAGAAGAACATGATGTAACACTAACAACTGATGGACATGTCGTAAGAGAAGAACATGATGTAACACTAACAACTGATCAACATGTCGTAAGAGAAGAAGAACATGATGTAGCACTAACAACTGACGGACTTTTTGTAATAAATGAAAGCAATAATGTAACAACTGATGGACATGTCGTAAGAGAAGAAGAACATGATGTAACACTAACAACTGATGGACATGTCGTAAGAGAAGAACATGATGTAACACTAACAACTGATCAACATGTCGTAAGAGAAGAAGAACATGATGTAGCACTAACAACTGACGGACTTTTTGTAATAAATGAAAGCAATAATGTAACAACTGATCAACATGTCGAAAGAAATGAAGGCAATAATGTAACAGCTGATCAGCATGTCGTAAGAAATGAAGGCAATAATGTAACAACTGATGGACATGTCGTAAGAAATGAAGGCAATAATGTAACAACTGATCAACATGTCGTAAGAAATGAAGGCAATAATGTAATAACTGATCAACATGTAGTTATAGATAATGAGCTAAATGTGGTCGATTTATTGAGAAATCTGGATTATTCTGCCATGTGTCTAGAAAAAATGCTAAGATCTTGAATTGACTATTTATTACAAAAAGGTCCACCAGAGATTACTTTGGAGAATTTTCCGAAAAATAAGGATTGTAGACATTTCTCTTAAGTTCATTGCAAACCAAACCTGAGTAATGGTGAAAGTTTTTTGCGTCCTTGGCTGATATATTCTGCGTCAGCAGACAAAGATCTATTGTTTCTACTGTCGGCTAATGGAAAAACAAAAAAGTTCCTTTTTAAATGAAGGATTTGACCAGTTGCAAAGCTGTACCACAAGGCTAGCAGAGCATGAAAAATCGCAAAGACATTTAGACGCCATGACCAGTTGCTGTAAAGCTGCAGCAAGACAAGGTAAAAAAAAAACAACAGGCATTGACAAAGTTCACCAGGAGAAGCTTTATTCTGAAACTTAAACGTTGGAGTCATGTTTTACAAAGATTGTTGCGATTGTACAATTTCTAGCGGAGCGCAATTTAGCTTTGAGTGGGACCATTGAAAGATTAAAAGAGCCAAGTAATGGAAATTTCCTGGTCTAGTAGAATTACTCGCAAAGTTTGATCCAGTAAAGGGTAACAACTTCGACGTGTTACCAATGCAGAAATTCATGATCGTTACCTGGGAAAGAAGAGTCAAAACGAACTTATTACTGTAGTAGCTGATGCTGTGGTGAATGCTATTCTTCGAGACATCAAGAATGCAGTGATATTGGATTTTAATCCAGACATAAGTCACGACGAGCAGATGTTATCGGTATCTCTCAGATAAGAGCTTGTGCTTGTGTATGAACGTTTTAAGTTTCTTCCTGTTGTTTCTTCTTGTGACAGCGAAAAGAAGTTGGCTGGAAACATGGATGATGTTGCAATCTTTCCAGCCAAAAGTCAAATGAAAAGGCAGTATGATAAATCTGTGGAATACTTCACATCTGGAAAAGCTGAAGATGGCTACCGGATAAAATGCTTCAACAGAATTGTGAACACTGCAATTAGCTTCTTGCAGCTGAGATTTGAACTGTAACTGTGGCATCTTGTGAAAGAAGTTTCTTGCGTCTTAAACTTATCAAGAATCACTTAAGGTCAACAATTTACGAAGAGAGATTGAACGATGTGGTAATTCTTGCTATTGAGCGTGATCTATGTAGGAAACTGAATTTTACGACTTCGCTAAAGTTCGTAAATTAAATTTGATCGCGATTTTATACTTAGTTAATTTGATCTTATCTTATCTTATATGTATAAAATGCAAAAATCCGTTTAGCATAGGGCCCCGCAATTGCTAGGACCGGCCCTGACTTTGACTAACTTGTTATATTTACAAAGCTTTTAATAACATAAAGATAAAGGCACATTCCTCGTCCCAAATACTATGACAAATTTGTACAAATACTCCGTCTTCCCTAGTACTATTAGAGCATAGAGCCTGAGCTAGCCAGGAAAACCAGTGACTTGGAAGAATTTAGGTCATTGGTTAATATGCATGACTAAATGCATGACGTGTACGACGTAATCATCATCTTTTTTTTTTAGAGTAACGTCTGTATTATATAAGATAAGATCTGTCTGTCTGTCTGGTACAAATTTTGAAAACGTTGTTTCTTTCACTATCCACTCTCGGATCACATTGAAACTTGCCCAGATATTCATTGTTCCTAACAAAACATGAATCAATAAAAAAAAAAGTAAACTAATTAATTAATTATAAATAGGTAATTAAAATTTCTTATAATAAAATAGGGAAATAAATCGTATAGTATTTAGAGATAATGTTGTAAATGTAGAATTCTGCCTCTGATATAAGGTTAGTGTTGTTGTTTTTTAAAGCACTTTCTGTACTTTACTTGTTAAAAGGATAGATTGCATGTGCCTATCAGAGGGCAAGGACTGATGAAACAAGGCATGAAGATATATTTGACTAGAGAATGACGACAGCTATTGGATTGGAGTGAATCGAGATATACGTTGAAAATCGTGAAACATCTTTGGATTCAATTTTCTATTTTGGTATATTTCTCCACCAATAGAGTGGATTCAGGGTCTTCAGACTTCACCAAGATGTGTACCCAAGACCTTTTGTGTGTATTACGCAAACATATTTACCAACAGGGTTAGATGAGCTGTCTGATGTAACAGACCTGATACATCAACAAGTGGAAAATAGAAAAACATAGCAAAAAAAAAAAAAAGAGGCTAATCAATGTTTAAATAGGTTATGTTATACAATCAATATTTCTAGAAGTCATCTAAAACATAAATTATAAAGAGATAAATAATGTCAAGATTTAAGTAGGAAATAATGAAACATAAATTGAAAAAAGTCACTGAACCATAATCTTCAAAAAAAACAACAAAATTTAATAAAATACTCTGAAAGACACAAAGATAAAGGCACATTCCTCGTCCCATATGCTAGGACAAATTTGTACAAATACTCCTTCTTCCCTAGTGCTATTAGAGCATGGAATGGGTTGCCTGAGCTAGCCAGGAAAACCAGTGACTTGGCAGAATTTAAGTCATTGGTTAATTTGCATGACTAAATTCATGACGCGTAGGACGTTATCATCTTTTCATTTGAAGTAACGTCTGTATTATATAAGATAAGATATATAAATTTTTTTTTTCTTTAAAATTTCAAGGTATGTGCATAATAGTGAGAGAAAAATTCTCAACTCATTGGCCACATCGGGAAAACTCAAAGTCGACCGTTATATCGGTTTGAAAATGGCTCATTATCAAAAAAATTAATTTTGGCTAGAATGTTTTATGAATGAAATTTTCTATATGACGTCAATGGAAAAAAAAACTTTACACTGCTTACGTCACTAGGCTCACAGCAGTACACTAAAACATTTCTTCGCAACAAGAAAAAGTTTTAATGATTCAATTGGCGTAATTAAATATTTGCGCACCATCTTATTGTACATTGATCTATCATGAAACTATGGAAGAAAAATAATGAAATTAAATATCTTTATGTATGATTAGTTATTGTGTTTTCAAGGCTTTATAAATTGTTTACACTTTAATTGAGTACACCCGTAGGTAGCTTTTACTTTGTTATTATTTTGCTGGTCAATTATAGCAATGTGTTTAAGCTTCGAAGTCTACTGTCTCATACCAAAACATAGGAAATGGTCATAACACAGCTTATCTATGCCTTACTTGCACAACCAGGGCCGGCCCTAACATTTGCGGGGCCCTATGTGAAATGGATTGCGCGCGGACCAGTAAGGGTAGGGATAAGGATAATAAGTGAAAATAAAGATCTTGTAATAGAAAATAAATTCGTATTTGCATTACATTTTTATTAAATTAAAGCTGACGATGCCGTTTTTTTATATCACGCGTAGGACTGGCGTTTACCATATTGATTGACACCCCAAAATGACAATTTTTTCTTTTTAATGACTTTTTTTATGAGTTTCAGGAGATTTCCAGGAGCTCCCTGAAAACAAGGAGACCACGGGAGCCTTATTATAAAATATAATGGTTAAATTTAATAAATTACACATAGAATTATCGCGGGTTTTTTTAACCTTCGGGGTCCACTGCGGCAGCATAGGCCTAAGGCTGGCCCTGATGATATCCAGCTCGCGGTCAACGAATTTTCATCACGCTGCTGCTTTTTTTTTGGTTACCTATAAACCTCGGTAAAACAGAAGTCATGTTCCAGAAATCACCCAATAAAACCTACTCAGCCCAAAGATACCTTCACATTATCTTGGAAGCATAGTATCAAATGACGCATTGCTTTAAAGAGAGATTTATATGTGGTCAGGGATAGTAGTGCTTTTGGACGCCTCCAAGCAGGAGTGTGGCGAAATAAATCGCTCCGCCTGTCTACGAAAATCATTGTCAACCACCGATTCTCTCAACCCCTCTATATGGATCTGAGATATGAGTACTTTATAGAAAGCAACTAAGACTTCTTGAACGACTTCACCAAAGACCCCAACACAAACAGCGATATTCTTGCAAAATGGTATGAACTTCTAATAATCCGACAGTCACGCTTTGCAGGGCACTTATTCCGTATGGGGGACGAATATATCTTTGGCAATTTTTTTTATAGTTATCTGAAAGGTTGTCGCAGTAACAGAGATGCCTCACAATAACGCTTCTCTAGAATACTAAAGCGATGTTTTTAAGTCTCTTAGGGAAAAATGCGCAATTTTACTTTGTTACTAGGTGCACGTTGTACACTATAACGTAGAGATTGTGCATCACTTGATGATTCTTACTAAAGCCATAATAATAAGGCTTGTCTTCGAGTCCGAGATTAGTGAGGAATGCAGTATTTCCCGTGACCTACATATTTTGCCACATTCAGGGCAAGCATAACCATTGTCCGCAGGTGGTCGATTTAGATTTTCTTTTCGCCGTCTGCGTTTGTCCTCGGCAGTCTCATATGTGTATCCCGCGGCCTTCGTGAGTGACCTCCAGCTGTCTCGTTCGGAGGCCGTATACAACCAGGTGCTCTCTTCTATGTCAGCCAAAAAAAGTTGACGCCTAAGCTGGTCTTTCCGTGGGGTGCCTCTGTTACGTCGATCACCTTTTAGCTCACCAAAAAAAAAAAGACTGCCTTTGTCATACGTACGTCTCACATACGGGATACGTGCCCTACCCAGTGCAACTGTCGGACCATAAGAAGTCCCTCTTTACTGTCCATACCGGCGTTGGCAAGGACATCGCTCTTTGTAGTGCGGTCCTGCCACCGTATGTTCATGATGGAGCGCAAGCATCTTTGGTAAAAGCACTCAAGAAGTCGTAGTTGTTTTCTGTATAGTGTCCATGTCTCAGAGCCATAATGAATATATTAATTGCAATATTAAATGTCAGAAAGTAACCATTTTAGAAGTTACACTGCAAAGACTTTCTTCCAAGCTTATAATAGCCCAACAGTTTTACGCAAAAGAAGCAATGTAAAACGTTAAGACGTGAGCTGTGGTTTTCTATAAGTCTACTGTCGGGGGGACTTGCTATTCTAATTGCAATGTACAATTACATTGAGAACTGACAGAACGAAAAATTAACTCTTCGGATTGATAGTCTTTACCCGATCGTTCATTTTCGTAATTACAACAATATTCCCAAAATGACTTAGGGTATATACCCTTCCTTAACAAATTATTCATCCGAGCGAGGCTCGGTCACCTGATATTAATAATAATAAGGCTTGTCTTCGATAACAAAGCAATATAATACAGCTATTCCAAACGATTCGTTTTGTTTATTTATTTAAGTAGTTTGTTATTCAAAAAAAACAAAAAACAATAGTTCCAATTTAGCCAATATATTCTTCGTGAGTGAACAATCACAGATAGATCTATACCCTGAAGCGACTTCGACAATTATTTTCATAAACAATGCTATTGACAAACTCTCTTGTTGCTAAAAGCGAACCATGAAAAGGCAAGAAATAGTTTAAAGTTTATTTCCTCTGCACAAAGCGATATTTTCCAAAATACACTTCAGTAATAAATAACTGCTTTAGACAAATCGGTTTAGGCTGACTTTCATGATTAAGTATGAACATATTTTCTCCTTTGTTGTTGTTTATTTCACATAGTATTCAAAAATCCATATTATAAAAGGTCGCGTTAACCTGTAGGAAGAGTCATCTAGAGATCAGCTTGTTATCCTATATTATAAAATGTAATAAGATTGTTAGGCGATTGTGGAGATCAAACTACGAATACTACTAAGATAATTATATAATTCAAAATAATTTAACCTTAAAAAAAAATATATATATAAAATGCAATCTTAAAGGGAAAAAATGTGATTACGAATATTAAGAATGCACTTTATGACATAGACACTCGTATTTCAACAAGTTGAACGCAGTCCATTTCGTTATCTCCAGACAATCTCCTTAAGTGCTCTTACCAAAGTGTGCGTCTTTCTTCAGGGATGGCTTGACTTTTATGTCTGGCAATTATTGTAATGATAAAGAACGCAAGAAGACGAGGCAGTCTTCAAAATAAAGGTCGATGTCGGTGTGGATGAATTCATGGTATAGTATTGAAAATGATCAATTATTTATAAGGAATAAATAAATAAAATAAATAATGATTTTAATACTATTTTCACGAAAAGCTTATCTCAGTCTCTCTGTTTCAGTCTGTCTGTCAATCTCACTCTCTCTCTCTCTCTCTCTCTCTCTTTTCCACTTCATTCCCCGTTTCCTCAGTATTTTTAAATAAAATATTCTAAATTCTGAATAAACTAATGAACAAACTTATTTTACAAAATCAAATTCTGGTTTTCTCTTAGGTTAAATGTAAAAAAAAAAAAAATTACTTAATTTCTAATTGACTGGCATCACCACCGGCTACGCACGTTAATCTAATCCCATGCTTTATATTGCTTATTTTGGACAATGCAATTTCTGACTATTCCTGGGCTTCTCAATTCATTAGCAAAATAATTTCAATCCTCTAGGTTGCTTTTTGGCAGGAACTCCAGGGCACTTTTTATTTTAGTTATATCTTTGTGCACATACGCATCGTAACGCTGTCTCACAAAGAGTTCCGACATCTTAGCTCACTCGTTACACATGCATTTTGTAGTACTTTATTTATAGAACGCCGCATGAGGATTGCGGGACATGTTCTCCTACAAAACAAAATACGCATACCAAGATAAACATGGAGGCCAAACATTAGGTTGACGGGACATGTTCATCTACAAAAAGAACTACGCATACCAAGATGGCAGCAGCAAGAAACCAAAATATACAAACAGTAGCGCCATGAATTAACTGCGTTTTCTTGGTATTTCGTTAATAAAATGCAGATATCTCAGGCACTGAAAAAAATGTGTTGAGCGTTGGATTTGTTGATGGCGATTGAACTCGATAAGAAATCATGGTTTTGTCATTTGATGCTAAGAGAGACGCACTGCCTGTGTCCAACTTCCAGCGAATACATTATGTACATTTTTCCCATGGACTAACTACTCGTCCAAAACTACGATAGCTGCCCAGTGATGGGTAGCATTTAAAACTGTTCAGGCAAGATTCGTGAAAAATATCCTAAAGCAGACATTGTCTGTTGTGAGTCCTACATGCTTTAATTTTTTATTATTGACCTGAATGCCATTTCAGATATACGTAATGCTGTCGGTGTCATCCAGAAGATTCTCTATTTCATCCATAACAGCCCCAAGCAAGAGCGTTGATGATAAATTTACCTCTTTTTTTGTGAGACTCAATGTACTGAGAAATAGGAATTCCTTCACAACTTTGAGAAGATTTTTGACTGTTTGGCGTATTTTAAAATAACGGCTGTAAGTAAAACCAGACAAACTGCATATGCGTAATCTGCGCTTACTTCTCATGTGTTTCTGATTTGTATTGGGTAGTGAGTTGGTGCTACCGAGAATTAGTAGTTGACAGACACACCTGGAAAAAAAAACATGTTTGGATTTTGGAAGTTATTACAGAACACGTGACTTTACATGACGTCACTTTGTTCGTTAGTTTCTTCATGAACGTCTCACTTTTCAAGTACTAATATATAAGTTCAACCTGTTTTGTCTACATCCTAAAATGATGCAAGAGCTGCAACAATATCAGCACTTCAGATAAGCATTCATCTACCGGCTTGTCCATTGCGAGAAGAAGCAATTCAGTAGTAGTTATTGACAGTTGAAGCAGCGTTTGTATTTTTTGTTTGATCAACCTTCGGGATGCAATGGACAGCACAGATAAACTGACCAAAGTGTACAGTAAAAAGTTTGTTCATAGGTATAGGTGGCGTGGTGCACTATTTCTTTTCTTTAATATTCTTTGTCATAAAAAAGTTGCAGTTACGACTTTGAGCCATGAGTGGAGACTTGCACCCTCCTGGGTTTGTGTAGTCAGGTGAAACTCTGCACGCATCCTTAATCTTCGGAATCGAAGACATTGTTATTGACCTATAGTTCAATTTTACAACAATGCAAACATAAGTAAATTACACTTGAAAACTTATCATTAAATTGATCAAAGTTAATGTCCTCATTTTTAATCAAATTCCCCTTTTTTAAAGTGTCGTTTGTTCCTTGGCCCCAAAAGGTTCTTAATTTTAATTTTAAATATTTTTCACATGACCCCAAACACATGGAGATGGTAAGAAATGGTTGAAGGCTTTGTTAAATGATTTAGAGATATTTTTCAAGGTCTTAGTGGCATAGGAATCATGCACTGTCAACTTTTATTTTCTTCAAGAATAACTTTTGTTGCCTATATACCTTTCTTAGCCATGGTATTTCTGTTGATTGTTGCTTTTTGAAAAATCATCATATACGCCAACATTTTGAAACTGACATCTACACTAGCTACGTTGGTAGTTGAACTAAAGAATTTTTTAGTTGCATTGCTTCATATTTATCTACTATATCAATGATTACTTCCAATAGGAGTAGAAGCTCAGAGTTAAAAAAATGATCAATGCACATGAGAGAATGAACACATTTTCTCTTTTTAAATAGTGAGTCCGGCATCTAGTGACCTCTCGCTTGACATTTTCTTCTTAATTTTATTTTTTTTTCTTCTGAATCACTGTGCTTTTATTGTTTTAGAAGAGGCTTTTAGTTAATAACACTTTGCGCTAACGAGTTATGCATTTGTTGATAATAGTCTAAAGATAGGCCTACTCTTGTGTATATTTGGCCTTCTAGTACCTCTTAAGTAAAGATAGGTAAAAAAAAGACCTTATTAAGCTGCGCCCTTTGAAGCCATTAGTATTGCTTAGCAAAAAAACTAATTTCTGAAAAAGAATGTTGACCACATAGATAGAGTGTTATATGCATCTCTTAAATAGCGTTTCTGTTGGTTTTTAATAAATTTCCTGTACTCCTCCAAGGTTCCAGACATTGAAGCTGCATTGTCATATCTGTGAGCTCCACATTTAAATTCAAGCTCAACCTTTTCTAGACGTTTTAAGATATTAAGTTGATCTCATCAACTTTTGTTGTCCCTCTTAAAATCGTGTAACTTTTGATCAGCGTGTGCTAGGTCAGGTGTGCTAGGTCAGGTGTGTAGTCAAACAAGCTACACATGTGCTTGGGTCACTCTGACTCTAATATCTTGTACGTGATTTCCTAAACCATTTCTCCACATTGTAACATGACAGATTGTACTTTCATCTATGGGTTTCAGTTACATTACATCTCCACCATCTCAAAGAAATTCTTTATTCAATGATAATATGTTAATATGGTCACAAAATGTCAAATATTTTGCTTTTATAGAAACAGTCCGTGCATACATCACCTTCCATTGTTTTTCTTCTTTACATTAATCATTGCAACGACTTCCTTGTCAAATGAATTTGCAGCCGATGCCCTTGTTTTCCTATTTTCCAATCCAAATGAATTCTTCATATGTCCAAAAATCGGACTTTATTTCAATTCATTTAGTTTAAAATAGTCGACAACGACAAGTTTTTTTTACTATTAAATGACTAATTAGGAAGCATCAGAATCATTCTTGGCGCTAGCCAAGAAGAAAATTCCCTAAAATATTCAAGTATATCTTTCGACTAACACATTGTAGCATTACCTTCTTCTTGGCTAGATCTTCTTTTACAGAAAAATGAAATTACACTATTATCTTAGGAATCCGATTCTACAAAATGTACATTTAGTGCTTGTGAGACGTCAATACTATTGAATGCGGTGGAGAATGACGTTGTTTGTCTGCCTCCTGATCTTGTTTGGTGCTAGCTGCAAATTAAAATGATTCAATTAAAACATTTTAAAAAATCAAAGCAGTGTTCATATACAAACATGCAGCTGGTATACATCTGAAAATACGGTTTCACGTTTTCCTTGATATATTAAGTATGATATAGCATTTTAAAATAATTACATTAAAAAATTAAAATATGTTTAGTCGAAATGAAAAAAAAAATTGTGAATAACAGGCTCCAATATTTAGCCACTATCATTTATTTTTTTTTATTGTCTTTTGTTCACAAAGTGAATTTTATTATTTGGGTGTCACCGCCTAACTGGTGTCACACGGTGCAAACCGCACCCCCTCCCGCATCTCCCTAGTAACGCCACTAATAAGAATTACTATGTCCAAATTACAATCTGAAATTAGTTTAACTGACCATGTCTAATTTGAAATGTGAGGTTATTATTATTGACCACGTCTAATTTAAAATCGGAGATTCGTCTGACTACGTCTAACTTAAAATGTGAGGTTAATCTAACTGGTGCCTAAAAAAGTAAGCATCGGGCTGGATGGGCTCTGCTTACTTCATTTGTACCAAATCATGGGAAAGGCTTAGGAAGTCAACCCTGAGGAAAAATAAGGAGCTGGCGACCCTAAGGCAGTTTGCAGCACCCAGTGCTACACCCTAACAGAACCTGCGACACCGCTGACCCCAAACTGTATCGGCACTACTGTTCCTTTGGATGCATCAGCTGCGTGAAGAGGGGGGAACTGATGTGTGGGCGACATCGTTCTCACCACAGCTAATACTCATTTCCATGAGATAATACAAAGTCGCTTCGCGACTGAAGGAGGCCATAGACTATATATATATTGTTATATCCAGGCTCTCTGCAAACTGCACCATACACCACCAACTTAAAGAACTTGTCAACTCCGGGCTCCAAAGTAACGTAGCAAATGTCCATCAACTTCAACGTCAAGCTTCCTTGGATTCTCTTCACCACCATCAGGACCTTCATCTCCAGTCTTGGCAGCGGGACCAACGTCTGTTGGGTCCGTACCTTGCTGGTATCTCTCGACTTGCATATGTCTCTCAACGGCTCCGTCAGGTTTCAATGGGTTCTCATGATCACCACCAAGGCTCATCTCACTGGTTTTAGCATCTGAACGAACGTTTGTATTGATGATTCTCTCCTCCACAGCAGGTATGCGTTGGTTCATGGCGGCTATCTTGGTGTTCATGTCATCTATCTTGGAATTGACGTTTTCTTGCCACGAGTTCATCTGTTCTCGCATAGAACCGATCTCTTCACGAACAGCTGCCATCTGCTCCTGTTTGCTACTGGCGATCTGTCACTGCATAGCTGCCATCTGTCCCTGCATAGCTGCCATCTGTTCTAGCAAGTCCGGTTCGACTTCAAAAAAATATGAGTCCGGATCTTCTTTTTCCTTCACCAGTTCTTCCCGAAGTCGCGCTTGTAAGGTTTCTTTATTTCCGCTCGTTTTCAGATCTCGATCACGGAGTTCTTGCTTCAGTTCTCTAAATTCAAGTTCGTACAGCAGTTTCAGACGAGCCATAGTAGATCTGATCCAATCCGATTCTGATCCCACTTCTGACACCAGTGTAACGAATCTCACTATCCAGGCTCTCTGCAAACTGCACCTTACACCACCAACTTAAAGAACTTGACAACTCAGGGCTCCAAAGTAACGTAACACTTTAATAGTTGAATAAATAACAGCCAATACTGTACAATTGGAAGCACGTAATACAAGACTGTACAAATATCTCTCCGATAACACCGTACCGCTGTATCAACTCTTGCACTGGCCTCTCCGTCTCATTCCGAGCTTGCACTGGGTTCAACAGTTCAGGACTGACTTCACACACTAGGCTCGCTGTGTCGGACTCGATCACAGACCAAGATCAAGACGCCGTTCGTCTCAACTGTACTTTATAGTACTCCGCACTGAATCGTAATGCTCCGTACAGAACCACACCGCTGAACTGTGCTGTAGTCGACCGTGTTCTGAACTCTTGTCGTGAATCTCCTTTCGTGAACCCTCTTGACTTGACACCTCCGCTCTTTATATAGGGTCCCTACCGGCCTTCTAGAACCGGACGGAACATCGCTCGACGTTTCTAGCTTCGTCACATGACTACATCTCTCGTGACGCCCCTGAGCTCTGTTCACGACGGCGATCCTTCCCGAACCTTCCTGCTGACACTCGACTCGGCTGACCGTCGTTAACTCGTCACGGTTGACCGCTCGTCTAGCGCTGGCCTGGGGCGATTTGCGTCGGCTGACTACACTCATACCACTACCCCCATCTATGCCACCACCAGGTTTTTTAACAATATTTATATATATATATATATATATATATATATATATATATAAACAGTGACAGGTGGAGGTGAAGGTCACTATGTGTGACTCCGGCTGCTGACATGTCAGAGATTGTTCGCTGGAATGTATATGTATAAACAATGACGGATATGACCTCTCCTTACTTATCACATTCAAGAAGGCCCAAGAAGTGTTCTTGCAATATTGGAGAAGCGATGAGAGACCCTATATAAACCAGAGAGTTCACTAGAGTCGTTCTACAGTCGTCGTTACTATTGTCCCCTGTGCGAGACAGTGAGAAGAGAGCTGTGTACGATCGATGCAAGTAAACTGGGATGGACTAGAGCCATCGAACTACAGTGTACTTCAGCCATTACACTTGATACAGTCGACGTATGACGTGCACTCTTTGATTTGGTAGCGTTGAGTACGGCATGGAACAGCAGTGTAGATCGGAATAGGGCTCAATGCAGGTTGAGGAGAATTGAAGTGCATATAAGTACAGTGAAGTAGAGACTACCAGATATTGTACAGACTTTTATGCTATATGTTATGAATTGCTAGAGTTTATAGTTAATACAGATATATTAAAGTTGTAAAGTTATTCAACTCTGAATGCTGAGTTGTTAAGTTCTTTGCATTGGTTTTATATTTATTTTCTAATACACTTAGCCAGAAGATGATAAATACATAACAATATTTATAACATTTTTTACAAAAGAATTTATTCGATTTATTCAAATTTTATAAGTTAATATATATTTACTTCTACAGCGGTTTAGTTGTGCTACACGCCTTAACATCCAATCAATTATCATGATTGCTAATCTATATATCAATAATTCTCTTCATGGCTCAAGAGTTTGGACGAGAAGAAGAAAGAAGAAGTAAAGGAAAGATCACTCTTTTATTTCTGCGGATAGTTATCCCACAAAAAAAAACAATAGGGGGGGGGGGAGAACAAGTGGTATTTACACGACGCTACGGATAGCTGCCTGGTCGTGCGGTTAGCGCGCTGGACTGTCAAACCCTGCCCGCTCCCATCCCCCTTAGGAGGTTTGGACTAGGAAGTAAACTATCGTCAACTCTAAAGGAACATCCAAAACATGTAAAACATTTTACAAACACTAAATAGCAGCGCCGCACTTAACCATTGTGACCAAGAAGTCATGGAAAGAGAACAAGTAATCTACTATGTATATTCACCCGTCACGAAATAGCAGGGCCAGACTTAGCAAGTGAGGCCCTATGCGAAACGGATTTCGCGGGGCAAAGTTTGGGTAGGGAAGCGGATAAGAAGTGAAATTTAAGAGTTTGTATAAGAAAATAAATTCGTCTATGCATTTTATTCATTCTTTACTACGTACAGAATTACTTTACGAGCCTTGCGTGTAGCAAAGTCATACAGTATATCATAATAATTCTGTTTCCTACATAGATCACGCTCAATAGCAAGAATTACCAACTGGTTCAATCTATCTTTGACCTCATGTACTTCTTCATCAGTTTGTGGCGCGAGAAGCTTCTTTCACCAGATTACACAATTTTCCATATTGAATGACACCCCAAATTGAAAAATCTTGTCTATATATTTCCGTATATTTTAAGGCCTTTTTCGTATAGTTTGTAATTTCGGGAAAGCTCGGGAAATCGACAGGAAGGCCCGGGAAATCTGTATTAAGTTATAATATGGTTTTATTTAATAATTTATACACCTAGAATTAGCGCGGTCCTATGAAAGTGCGGGGCCCTTTGCGATCGCATAGTTTGCAGTGGCCTAAGGCCGGTCCTGCAAAATAACGGCGTATGCTACGCCGCCGGTCGACTAGTTTTCTAAATTTGTTGCATGAGTTGCATAGAGAAGAAGCAGTGAAGAACGATACAGTATCAGAAGTTATTTTAATAAATAACTGATTTTATTGTCTCGTTTTTAAGTAATAACTTGTTTAAACTCGTGAGCCAAAAATTAAACAAATCTCCTTGATATGCAAGTATATAGTATAGAAGAAGTTTTGCTGTGTAGGTAAAGGGCAATAACTTAGGAGTATAAAAAAAAAATTAATGAACAAAAGTTGTGTCCCCTAGTCCAAGTCCAAAAGTCCGTCCATAATATTAATAATAATAATAATTTTATTTATAAAGCGCTGTTAACAAATAATAAGCGGTAGATCTCTCTGTTGCAGGTTTCTAGAGATTCCTTTCGTAGTGATATACAAAAGGTCTCAGTGGTCTTTATGTACTATATGCCTGTGTCAAAGGCGGCATCTAATACCAATTAGCGGCAATGTGTGATGAACAAATGCATGAATTTCACATTAGGTGAAGCATATGACTTTGCAACAAATAAAATATATGTTTTTGTAAACAGACATGCAGGAAAGAACGCTAGAAAAAGTTAAAAACTATAAACAAGCAGATTATATTATGTCGGTTTTAACTTACAAGTTGTGAAAACTCTTGACAAAAGAATTAAATAATCGCCCTTGATTTGCAATCGGATAAGGTTGGATCAGTTTTGCAGTGTATGTAAAGGGTCATAACTCGAGATATTGAAGAGAACATTCAGTGAACAAAAGCTGTGTCCCTTGGTCCAAGTCCAAAAGTAAGTAATACCAAGAAGAGGTAGATCTCTCTGTTGAAGGGTTCAAGAGACTCATTGGTAGCGATATATGGAGGATCTTCGAGGTCTTAACGGATCTAGACAATTGTGTCAACCTGCTACCAATATTAAACAAAATGTGATCAACAAAATGAATGTATATGAGAGGTAGCTTTGCAACATAATGTGTTCTTTTTTATTTTTTTATGGCAGAGGCTGCACATAAATGTTTGCCACATGTATGGGACTATCAGATTGCTAATTTAGTCTTACTATTTTTATACTCTCTCCTTGTATACACAAATATCCTATCCATTTTTGTTTACATATTTTCATTACATGTCTTTACTTCAATTACTTAAATGTTTTAAAGAGAAACTCCGATGGTTTTGACAATTTTTGATAGAATATATGTTTTGATTTACAGATAAAGAATATATTATTATTTTTTTTTTTTGGAATAATAACTTAGTAATTGATATTTTTCTGACGTAATTTTCCTGCTCATCCAAAAAGGTCAGACTTTCACCGGGTTTCTAAATGACGTCACACATGCCTATTAATTTAATCTATTGACTTACTGTATAACGGAAAACTATACAGTAACGTTTACATTCTCGTAAAAGAAATATATCTTCGTCTATGCAGTTAGATCTAGATCTTGTAAGCAAAGAAAAAAATGCATGTTAAAGGAGATTTAATTGCTTGAATAACCATGGCAGTGTGTATCTTCTCACCACTCAGCACACAACAAACACTATCGCTTGGTTGTCTTGTCATGACCGACTACACGTAGTCTAGACTAGCCTTACATTGACCAGTTTGTTCGAATCAGTCAAACGTACGATCTATTTACTTCTTGGGACAGGGAGGGGCTTAGATGAAAATGTTACTTTTTTCTCTAGTTGGTTGTCCTAATGATTTAAAATCTATCTACCTTTATATAACTGTACCATAGCTCTGGACTAGGCCGTCACTAAGACTTACAGCCTAACAGCTACTGTAAGAATGAAGCCAAACGATTGGTCAAATCTAGTTTCCCTTTCAGTATTGTTGATGGAAGTGACGTATGCCTAACCTAAAAACAAAATATCAAAGAACCCCGTTTTTTGGAGATGTCAAGAATTTACTGTCTAATTCATTAAATATAAATGTTTATAAGCATTGAAATAAAAAATGGAAAAATGTTTACTATTACAACTTTTTACGCAGAATTTAAATATGTCAATAACTCAAATTTGAAAAACCATCGGAGTTTCCCTTTAAACGTAGATTGCATGATTTAGAATTTGGAGTATTGAAGAGAGGCAACAATATTTTAATACTTCACTAATGAAATGTAGCTTTTAGAAAAAAATACGAGTTCTTACCATTCTAAACATACAATTTGGAAGTTGTTTTCAGTTTTATATTTAAATCGATATTCTATACCATTTATAGATCAAAGTTTGAATGGATTAATTATACTATAAATATTGAACTAGTCAAGGGGTACATTGTACTATTAAATGTTTGACTTTAGTTTTATTAGCTATGAATGTTCAAGATTAAACTTGTTCTAGAATACACAGTGATTATCTTATCTTATAAAATACAGACGTTAATTCGAAAAAAAGAAGATAATTACGTTCTACGCATTTCATGTGTCAATCTAGTCATGCTTGTTAATAAATGACTTAAACTCTGCTAGGTCGTTAGTTTTCTTGGCTGATTAACGCAGCCCATTCTCTAATGGCTCTATGAAAGAAGGTGCACTTGTACGATTTTCTTGTTGCGTATGAAAACTTTGAATGGAGGGATAGAGAATTTTGGTTAATGATAGATTATAGTTCTTGGTTTTTATATTTGTGATATATATCGAAATTATTTTACTTTATTTTTGGAAAATATAAGGCGTATCTGACAGAGGTTAGATCCTGAAGACCATTTTGTACAAAGATTATATCAACTCACTCTGTCTGTCTTAAACATATTTCGCAAGTTACTTCTCTCAAACCCATTCCCTGATGAACATTTATTACTGTACCTAACAAAAGTAAAACAAAAAATAACAAATTTATTACTGGTATGTAATTTTTTGAATTGATAACGAAACAGGAAATAAACCTTTCAGTATTGACTAAATAACTAAACTCTTTTAAATGCTCTTTTTAGGTAGCAGAATGGCGAAAGTGAAAGCTAGTTTGGTACCTGGGCGCTGTGTCGGTGTCATTGGTTCGAATTCCAGTCTGAGCGTGCCTAAGTTTCCACATATTTTCTTCATCTTGTTCTGTTAATAACATTGGTACCTTAGTGCTTGGTTTTTATATTTGTGATAAATATCGAAAATATTTTACTTTATTTTTGGAAAATATAAGGCGTATCTGATCCTGAAGACCATTTTGTACAAAGATTATATCAACTCACTCTGTCTGTCTTAAACATATTTCGCAAGTTACTTCTCTCAAACCCACATGTTACTTGATAACTAGTTCAACTTTAACACATTGCCTAAACAAACAGAACAATAAGAACGAACACAGCACAGCAAATAAACCATAAGGAAAACACAGTCATTTGTTCTTCGATAATCCCTTTTGCAAATCTGATTTACACATGTCTGAATTTAGACTTGCTTTTGTACCTGAAATTATGTTTTGCTTTTCCCTTTACAAGTAAGACTTTAATCTTTTATTTGTTTTAATACTATAAAGCTTATTACTTATTATTATAATGCTTTAGTATTTCTCTTTGACAAATTTATATGATGAGTCTGTTGTATTGAGTTTGATGTAATAGGGATTCTTCTTCTTTTTCTAGCCCGCTTCTTTACTGCTGAGCTGTCAGCTCTTTTGCAGACTGTGCCAAGGAAAAAATAGTGTGCTGTTTCCTTCAGTTGTTCAGCACTGACAAATACGTTGGTTATGTTGGGCTGTAGTGGTAGTAGGGTCTGCATAAGTTGGATTAGGAAGGGGCATTCAAAAAGGATATGGTTTACGGTTTCATAAGGGTGGGCGCAGTGTCTACAAAGGGGGAGTTTTGTGGATTTATTTTATTGAGATGATAATTTAACAGAGGTGTGTCCTGTCCTTAGTTGGAAGATTGTAGATTGGTCTTTGAGGGGGAGGAAGTTAATACTGTCCAGTTTGTTAGGTATGTTCATTTCTTTGTACATGGTTCTGCCTGCGTTTCCTGTTGCCCATTGGTTGAGCCACTCCTCTTTGTGGTTGTTGAAGGGCATTGACCTTAGGGTGAGGTAGTTGACAGGTCTATCTGGTTGATCCATAGATGAACCTGCCTTTGAAAGCTTATCTGCCCTTTCATTTTCCATGACGCCAATATGTCTAGGGATCCACTGTAATGTAATGTTGATGTTTAATTAGGTCATCATCTGGTGTATTATCACTGTTAGTGTTGTCAACTCTCTTGGGCTTTTTGATGTGCTGCTGTTAAGAGCTTGAAGAGTGGATTGGAAGTCTGTAAAGACAAAAATATCTGATGGTGATTGTATTCCTTCATGTAATTTAATTTATTTTTGACTGTCTGCAAAGCTATGGTAATTGCCCTAATTTCGGCTTGGAAGTTTGAGCAGTAGTCGCCACAGGGTGCACTTATTTCAAACTGTTTTTATTTTGGGAAACCAGGAAGGCACCAAGACCAGCATTGATGGTGGCTTTGAAGTCTGATCTATCTGCTTATATATGGAAGGCAGTTTTTGGATAGCTTTCCAATGTTTCAAGTGTGCTTATTTTGAGCTCCAGTGGATTTGATTTTTTTGTTAGATTAGTATTTATTAGATGTGTTTTAATAAGTGGTTGTTTATAGTTTTAAGTCTAGGAGTTATGTTTGGGAATCTGGTAATTTTTTCTCTGTTATTGGGTAGATGGTGTTTTAGGGCTAGTTCGTCAGTAAGTTGGATTAGTGTTCTTTGCTTTTTTTTTTGGTTGTTTTTCCTATCTCTCTGTGTTAGTAATTATTTGGATGCTAATAATAATAATAATAATAATCTTTATTGTCCGTATGGAAATTTGTCTTACAATTTGTGCATTACACCAAACAAAAAACATTATAACTATAGTCGTCCTCCAACCTTCTGTATCTCTCAATAGCTTCTAATGCTGCTCTGTTGCGCCTTAACTTAAGAGGTTCAATATTGGAGTCTATTTCACAGGCTGCTGTGGGAGTAGTTCTCCTACCTCCACTGATCAGACGCAAGTAATAGGGATAGGATTCAACTAGGAGGACGGACTTAGTGAAACATTTAAATAGTTGAAGTTTGTTCCATATATATCATATTATGGGCTAATACAATTTGGACACAGATCTCAGAGGGTTAGGGTTAACAAGGCAACATCTAAAACACTTAAAATCAATACGGGGGTGCTCCAAAGGACACTGACCTCTTTGCTCATTGACAAAATTCGCTGATAATGCAGCTCTACAAATAGTGCTCTCAGACTAGAGAAATACAAACCATTGAAACTACTGTGATAATATTTTCTTAAATACTAAATGTAGAAAAAAAAAACATCAAAGAAATTATTTTTTAAAATTTCAAAATTTCATCAGGAAAAGAAGATGATAAATGACGTTGTTTCTGTAGCTGTAGAGAACATTTGAATAGCGCTTTAAACACTTTGGTACTATTTTAGAGGATACATTAAATTTTATTGTAAATACTGGTTATACCACTAAAAAGGTCCATTGAGGATTACGATTACTAAGAAAATTGTCCTTTACTTTTAGCAAAAAGGCTTCGTCAATGTTTGACCTTGCTAACATCTCCAGTATTTTAAGCGTTAATGACAGCTGCCTGGTTTAGCATTCTAAACATTCAAAATACAAATATACTGCAGAACATTATAAAGTCTGCTAACAAAGCCATTGGTAGCCAATAAACTACTTTCGGACAACTATATGAAGGCTAGAAATATTTAAAAAAAAAAAAAAAACACCATCTTGGCCAGGATTTGAGATTTTATCATCACAAATAGAAATACAAAATAATGTTAACAAAAATAAACAATGAAACTTTTTTCCCCTGGAAATCAAGTCATTTAATAGAATTGATCTGGACACATGAAATTTCCAATATTATTTTAATTTTTATCTAAGATAGTTAAATTAAAAAGAAAAAAGAAACATTCCCGATGTACATTTTGTGGTAGTCCACATGGTACACAGTGCAAAGATTCACTTTTGCCTAATGCACTTCATACTGGATTGCCCATGTGAATACACAGATAGATATATAGTGCATATTTTATAAGAAGCTTTTGGTTAGTGGTTATTGGTGATTGCCAGATTGATAATGTCTGTTACTGTTTCATTTGTTGGTTCAGGGTCGACAGAGATTCGTTCCATTAGAACGTAGTCAGTCAATATTAAGGAAAAAAAAAAAAGCTTTTTTTACACTGGCTGTTACTTTAGCTCAGGATCACATATAGCACTAATGTTTCATTTTCAGTAAAAAAAAAGCTGTAATTACCTTTACAAGTAAAAATCCACAAAAAGTAAATAATGTACATTAGGATAGTAACAAAATATGAAAAAGATAACAGATTAAATATTATATTTTTTACTACGATAGATACGTTAAAATTTAGCAAACATTTATTTTAAAAGTAATTTTTTTTTTAATTTCGAAGCAAGTTCTTCAAAAGTAGTCTAATGTATTTCTTAAAGTAACTTTTGTAGTCGCCTACAAGACATTGCAATGGACCTATGACAATAGTTTTTTTATTAAAGAAATAAATTCCTTAGCATCAGAGTAGTTGAAATCATTAGGGTGTATAAGAAAAAAATGCCTGTTTCACATTCATGTTTTGGTTCAGGGTTGACTGAGATGCAGTAACTTAGTGCGTGCTTAATCAATATCAAAATAAATAGCTAGTGTTTTCAACATTTTGTGATATTTTAGGTCAAAGTAAGATTAATTGTTAATTTTTTTTAAAAAATCCACAATTAGTTAATAGTGTACATTAGCGTCAATTTGCAGATGTTAAAAAAGTCCAGATTATATTTTAATACAATAAATAGTACAATAAATAGGTTAAAAGCTACATCAATTTGAAAAATAGTTTTAACAATTTCATATTACGTTTCTTCCCAAAAAAGTCTTATTGAAAAAAAAATTTCTTGAGAGATAAATTGTACTTTTATATCAACTAGAGAGAAACAACATTTAATTAATGACATCATCCTGGTGAGCTATTGATGGGATTGATAAAACTCTAGAAGAATAAACACATTTGATCATTTTGGATAATTTGTCAAAAAACATTCAACTACAGTGTTTCATTAAAAAAAGAAAATTTCAAAATATAGAGGACATTCCAAAAATAATAAAAACATACCAAAAAAAAGGAAACATTTTAGCAATTGAATAGACATTTGGACTCATGATCCTATACTGGCTGATGGACATTCTCTGATCCTGATGATTACACACCTCTTGATTTTGAGGATTTATCTCATTTTGCTTGTTGAGGGATCACAACGTTAGTCGGTCCTTCTCTCTAGAAAAAAATAATGTTCAATTAAAATCATAAAAATGAAATCTATATCTATATCTATCTATCTATATCTATCTATCTATATATATCTATCTATATCTATCTATCTATCTATCTATCTATATATATCTATCTATCTATGTATCTATCTATATATATATATATATATATATATATATATATATATATATATATTAACTTTCAAGTGTTTATGGTGTTTATGCATTTTTCCCTCTCATATAGCTAAGGGTATAAGTAAAATATATTAATAAGATGGGGAAATAATTCGGTAAAAGCGAATTGAAGAAAATTAATCAAGGGAGATACTTAAATAGAAAAAAAAAGTCCCTCCTAGTTAAAGGGGGCAATAAAAGTAAGAACAATCAAAAGAGTAAATATTTTTGTGTGTTCAATGTCGTCATCAACCATAATTAAAACGAAAACAAATTTATTGTCTTAAACAAAATCCAATTTTCACAAATTATCCTTGTTCCTACCCAAACAGGTGTTGTATAATCCGGTTCCCATAGGGCCCCGCAATAGTTAGGGCCAGCCCTGAATAGGAACACATGTTCGCTTAGTGCAAAGCGTAATACACGACATTGGAGAGCTCCCCACTTCGTCGTATTAAATTATCAAGTTTTATATGTACTAGTCTTCAGGACTCCCTTTTTGTTCTAGCATCAGTGGGTGCTTGTCAACTATTTGTTGTATTAAATATAATGAATCAAGAACTTGCTTACAAGAAATCAAACAAAGCTATCGTGGCTTCTCATCGACAACACCAAAAGTAAGAGCTAATAACGTTTACACGTGCTAGTTTTTTCTTGTTAAGTGTAAGAGTGAGTCAGATCTAGCAGATTAGGAAGTACCTGTTCCTGAAGCATTCTCTAAAAGCACTCTACTGTTAGAATCAATAAAATGTTTACTTACTGATCGCCTACACCTGGTACAACATTTACAAAGTATGATGTCTTTGAGCTAGGAAAAAAGAAATTCCGAGTACATCATCAAAATAAAATCAATGTTAGAATTATGATTTTTCTCTCATTACTTATAGTAGGAAAAGTGAACATATGATTATTATATACAAAGAAAAAGAACAACATAACATCTACTTTTCAAAACGTGTATATTTAGAAAAAAAATCGTTCTACAATAAATAAACAGATGACTTTTACATTATCTGCCCTATAAAGCGCAATATCTGAATAGGGTACTTTACTTTTTTATACAATAAATAGCATATTCAATATCTATGTTAAAGTTGGCATTTAAAAAAAATATGTACAGTACCTATTTTAATTAATTTAGTTCATAGACAAAGAATATTATAGACATTAATATAATTACCATAACGCAACACTTTTTCAATCTTTCTAGACAGCATGCAACAAATAAGACAACAACTACGAGACATCCAGCTGTAATGCCGACGATAGGCCCTGAAAGGTTCAAATTATTTATTGTTATTGTTATTCTGCTACTTCTTAGATGAATAATGAAATCAGTGAATGATGAGAACGATACCTTATTATGTGCCCTGTGTATACAATGTTTAAAATAAATAACAACTATATACATTAAGAAGAAAAAAAGAAACCATTATTCGTATGCCCTTTATAATCAACATAAATTGTTTAACAAAGGTTATGTTGTTTTGGCGCAAAGGCACAGGCGTACCGTTAATATCTACTGAATCTTGAAAAAGGGTTATTATCATTATTCAGCATGCATCTTTATGCTTAGCTGTCTCCAAAAAGAAAAAGCCGCAATTATTTTAGTGTGGTCTGATTCTTTATCCGTTCCGTTTCAATTGTGAAAACTAGAAAAATATATGGAAACCTAATTATTGAATCTTGCGAAATTCTGATGCAACGGATTTCTTATCTTCAAAATTAAAATCCCTCTGTCATATATAAGTGTATCTCTAGGTAGAGATTCTAGTTCTAGGCTTTAAAATTTAATGCTTCAAATATTGTGTATTTTCGAGTTCAACTAACTAATGTTATGGATGCTAAAAATTGACCCGGAAATTCGCCAAGTAAATTTTAAACAAAAGTACTAGATTTCTGAATGAATTTTTATGAATACACTAGCCTTAAATTCAAAAATAACTTTTAAATATATTTATAAGCTAAAAGATTATAACAAACTTAATTATAATTATAATTTATAACAATTTGATAATAAATTTCTCGATCTAGATTTTAAATGCAATACTTTTCTTAATGTAGACAAGAAAAACATAATTAATGTTTTTGAAGAGAGAGAGAGAGAGAATGAAAAAAAGAGAAAAATAAAAGGAAGAAGCAGGCAGCTTTTTGTATAGACAGTACACAATTATAGTCTATGAGTTTATTTCTTATGTTCATACACGTTTTTTATATTTCAACCCTTTTTTTTAAAGATTTTTTCGCCTCCCCCCTTTCTAGTACGTTGGCCGATTTGGTGGGGTCGGGAGGGGGAGATAACATCATTACTTCCCCCCTCTCCCCATAAACTTTCAAGGGTGGTCGGTCCAATTTCTTTGTAGAAATCACAGAATCAATTAAATATCTACATGATTAAAACTTATTATTGATATTTAACCAATCACTATATTATGTCGATTCCCTGTTGGCCGATGGGGGGGGATACATCTACTGATTTTCACACCTAAACCCTAAACCCTTTTTGTGTGTGGGGTAGGTCATCTTCTTGGTCACAATGATAAAGCCCGGCGCTGCTGTTTTGTGTTTGTAAAGTGTTTTACAATGTTTTTGAAGGTTCCGTCAGAGTTAAAGATAGTTTACTTTCTAGTCCAAACCTTTCGCAGGACAAAGGGGGATGGGAGCTGGCAGGGTTTGATACATTTGTAAACGACTGTCTAGCGCGAAGGCGGCCATCCGTAATGTGAACACTACTCTTTTTTTTTTCTCGTGATCTTTCCTTTATTTCTTGTTTAAACTCTTGAGGGAAGAAGAAAATTATATATATAGCTTATTTTTCAAATATTTTTATTTCGGTGGCGATCCTCAAAGTCTTAATATAAATCTGTGGGGTATCTTTCCAAGAAACAAATCGGTTATATTTACAATGTAGTAGCAAGAGGAACAATAAGCTTGTTGATAGAGGTCAAGGAACCAAATTTTTAAATAGGATGAATAAAGAGTTGTAAATGTCAGGAGAATGTGTTTCTGCTTTGCCCCGAATCTAACTGGGGGAGCTATCAGCGCTCCCCCAGATCCCCTGTCAAGAAAAGGTCTCAACATGACTGTTTGTCCCCTTTTTTTCTCCAAAACTTGAGAAACACTGTTTTGTTGTTCATCGTTAGATATATATAATATTGTATATATATATATTATATATGCTGTGTGCGCTTTTATAAATAAGGTTAGGGTTTACTGGGCGTTAGGGTTAGGGTTTACTGGGCGTTAGGGTTAGGGTTTACTGGGCGTTAGGGTTAGGGTTTACTGGGCGTTAGGGTTAGGGTTTGGAAAAAAATCGCCCCTCCACTCCAAAGTTCTGGATCCACTTGCGGGTTAATCTACTAGAAACTGAAACTCCCTCTCTCTCTCTCTTTTTCGTAAGTAAGAATGTCTAATGTATTGTAATTAATCATGAATTATTTTATTTATATTTACCTTCATCTAGGACGGTACCATCATTGGCAGGCTTGGTGGTTGTGACATCTGGCCTAGTGGTTGTGGTTGCTTTTTGAGCTGCGGAAAAGATTGTATAAAGTTTTTTATAATTAATCTTATAATCGGGTGTAGTCGGTACTTGTTTGTGGGGAGTGGTTAGCAACGTTGATTTTATTCGTTTTTCTTAAAATCTTTGCACACACACACACACACAAACACACACATAGAGATGCCAGAGACATTAACATCAGTTGAAGAGAAATAAAAAATAGGCAAGAGCCTAATAAAATAGGACAAATAAAAAGTAATCTGTAAATTTAGAAAATAGTAATAAGTAAAGTATGTTTACAAATCTTATCACATTTTCAGTCAATTTTTCTTTGCAAAATAAACGCATCTTTCTGTACTAGTCAATAAAGAGTCTATTTCTCTCTTGTTTTTTCTGCGTTGGTTAAAGACGAAACCTACTTTTTCACGTTAGCATTATTCACGTAAAATTAAAAAAAAAAACGACAGACCTAGAATCTAATGAAATGCATGTTGAATACAGAAGATATTAAGATAAAGTTCTTTCGATTGAAAATGAATTGATAAAAAAGATGATTTTAAAAACAAAGTGAAAGCCGGACATTTTCATACTATGCATTCAACGAAAAAGCTGTGTGAAGCGTCTAGTGTGGTAGCTTAACTTGCTAGTACCGCTGGCTAGCACCTGTGAAAGGGAAGCAATTTTGTAAGTCTCTGTTGCCAGTGCATAACCTCTCCACAGCAAGTCCTATGCACTGTATGCAGCACCTCCTCGTGGTGACCGAAACAGGCTATGAAGCCTCAGGCTAATCTACAAGGGTCTAGGAGGAGATTTGGCCCCAAGATGTGAGGTAGTCATGGCCCATTGTCGTGCGGACACGCCCTGCTGCCCCACAAACCAAACCCCTAGCTATAGGTCAATAGCCGCACAGCAATGTGTTTGTCTCTGCAAGGTCTAAGGCATAGAGAGTAGACCCTAACAGAAAATCCGTTCTTGGAGCCCCGTAGACTGAGGGAAAGTAGTACTACACTCTGGTAAACTCCTGCAGCCACTGTGATAGTAAATGTTATTGTTTTGTCAGGTCCGTCCTGTTATTGTAACCCAGTAACCCACATTGCTGGCATGTCGACAGAATCGACAGAATGTGCTAATTAACAGATAAAGGGTATTATTACGTATTTCTGATCTTCTGGCTAAATGTACTAGTAGACATACAAATAAAAACACTGCAAAGAACTTGACGATTCAACTTTCAGCTTTATATAATTTATTGACTATTAACTCTAACAATTCGTCACTGTAGCATGTAGCGTAGAAGGACTGTACAATATCTGTCAGTTTACAGTTAGCTATACTTCGTTGCAATTCATCTATTCTCAACTTGCATCGAGCCGTATTCCACAAAACAGACCAACGACACACTTCCCAGTGTCGCTCCAGGTCTCCCAAAGCTGATCCAAGTCGTACTCAAGTCTACTGAATCAGAGCCGTACATCGACTGTATCGACTGTAACGGCTTAAGTCCACTGTAGTTCGCCGTATAGACTTTAACGACAGTAGTCCACTCCAGTTAACTCTATCCTAGTTAACTTGCATCGAGTCGTACACATTTCTCTTCCACTGTCTCGCACAGTAGAGAACACAGTAACAATGACTGTACCGACGATTCTACCTACATCTCCATACGACTCACTCACTACTGAATTTCACATTAACTCTCTGGCTTATATAGAGTCCCTAATCGCTCCTCCAAAGTTGCACAAACACTGCTAGTATCTTCTGAAACAACTCGTGAGGAAGCGTCACATCCTGTTTTTATTTATACATGTAGATTCCAGAAAACATCGGCTGCAGTGTCATCTTGCCGGGGTCACAAGGTGTGACCTCTATCTGTCACTGGACATTGCTAGTACCTTCTGGAATAACACGTAAGGATACGTCACATCCTGTCTCTGTTTATACATGTACGTTCCAGAGACCACTCGCCGGGGTCACACGTTAACCTCTTCCTGTCACTGGTCATTTGTAACAGTATAATTGAATTCCTTTTAGGCCTATATATATGGACGATCTAACATAAATAAACCAGCATTTAAACAGACAAGAAAGTGTTTGCTAGTCTCTACTAGTCTACTATTTCAGCCACCTGACCCCAAATTGTGTTGGCTTGCCAATCCTTTGGACCCAGTCAGTATGGAAGAGAGAAGTAAATTGACGTGTGGGCAGCCCAGCTGAGTATGTGATCACCTATCCTTCTTCTTCACTCTTTCTTCTTATCTTATCTTATATAATACAGACGTTACTTCAAAAAAAAAAGTATTCTGGCAGCATAGGATTTTTTTATTTCTAGCGCGGCCAGGTAGACTAGATCTACACATAACACACTGTCTAAGTGTGACGTCAGTTACAAGCCGCGAATGAAGTTGTAGAGAGTGGGAAAGATGGTAATGGATGTTGTTCTCGCTGGAGTAAAAAGAAAATGACTCATTATAATACAGACGTTATATTTTTAAAAAAGATGATTACATCCTACGCGTCATGCATCTAGTCATGCATGTTAACCAATGAATTTGACTCTACCAAGTCATTGAGTTTCCTGGCTGGCTCATGTAATCCATCCCATGCTCTAATAGCACATTGTCAAAATTAAAGATTAATTCTTTGATCTGCTCTGATTATCATTAATTCCATCAAACTTAATAATTAACCACTTTCACCTCATATTTAATTTTAACTCGGCATAGTTCTTGATACATAAAATCAGATCTATTTATATAGACAAAAGGATGAGAAACTTGAGAAACCATCAGTTTTTTTTTCATAGGTCAGACGTTTACTGTAATATAAAATTCAAACATGAAAATGGCTGCCAGCGGTCTTAATTCGATCGAACCTCAAACTTTTTGATTTGAAAATAAAAAAAGAGTTAACGGAAAAGACAGATGAGTTAAAAATTTCTATTTCAATTTTTTTTTTAAATATTGGTCTCGTCTCCTATAGATACTTATTATATTTATAGCAGATAAAAATCTGTAAAGTTCTTAATACCATGATTCTCTTTATGAATCAGGCTCTCTTATAAGGGCGGCTACCTCAAAAGAATATTCCAATTCTACTCCGCCTTCCCTAATGTAAACCAAATATATTTTTTACAATTTTCGCGAAGGTATGATTTCCACATTTCTTTTGTTTTCAGTACCACATACAATTTTTTGTTCTTCAGAATAAAAGAAAAACAAAACAACAAAAAACGTTCGAATTAAGAAAAAATGAGGTTTTATACGCGAATTTTTAAACCCAAAACGCACAGATCTATATATTGCCCATTGAAATTTCTTTCTCTGAAATTTTATTATATTATTATTTTTATTACAGTTTTTAATATCATTAAGACCCTAACTGAAATGTGTCTATCAAAGTTTTGGAAGGCTCTTCAAAGCCTTTAAAATTATAATTCCCAGACTTCTATTTTAGCACCTTTGTAATATGCTGATTTAATTTCCACACACTTTACGCTAGTGTTTAGCCTTAAGATTCATTACGTAATTAGTACGACCAAGTTTACATCTACCCGCGAGAAATCCTCTTCTTTCAGTGGAAATGTTAGTCGGGTTAAGGCTACGAGCATTGTGCACACTACTTATGAGCTCAAACATAACCAATCTTCGTTATCGCTAAAACAATAGGTCTCTCCAGATAAATTATCCAAGTATTAGGAACAAATCAGCAGACCTAGAAATCTTATTAGAATGTGAGGAGAAGGACATAATTGCAGGAACAGAAACTTGGCAACATTCTGAAATTTATAATGTAGAAATTTTCAATAGCGATAGCGATATGAACATTTTAGGAAACATAAGACAGATAATCATAGAAGAGTTCTTTTAGAAATAAAATAAACTCTTTTACCAAAGATATTATCTTAACTAACTAAAAAAAAGAATCAACATTTTGTCTAGTTCTTGGTCCAACATCCGCCTGATTGAGGACCCGTATGCAAGGAAAAAATCTTTTGGGAATGAGAAGGTTTTCAAGGTAGAAGTCTCTACCTTGGAGGATGAAATTATCAGGGTAACCCTTCACTGGGTAGCACCAACAATACACAAAGCAAAGTTAGAAGAAATATTTGGAGCCTTGACTTGCCTTGCCTAGTTACTAGCTAGTGTCACGGGACATAGCATTGCTTCAAAGTGAATTTCCTGTTTGGTTGTGCATGTCAATGTGTAACATTTGTTAATGAGCTCACTTATGTTGAAGATTGTTGCTATTTAAGCCAAAATACTGAGTCTACATATCATGCTACTGTCAACCCTCAGCAAGGTCTTCAGGATAATATTGGAACGCCTTAAAGATGCCCTAGACAAAAGACTAAGACCAGAACAGGCTGGATTCCGTAAAGAGAAATCATGCACTGACCCCATTGCTACACTACGTATTATCATAGAACAATCTATCGAGTGACAATCTTCTCTGTACATGACTTTTGTTGATTTTGAGAAAACCTTCGACAGTATTGTCAGAGACGTAATCTGGAGACTGATGAATCACTACGGAATTCCAACAAAATTCACCAATATCATTAAACAGTTATATGATGACTCATCATGCCAAGTAATACACAATGGTAATCTGACCAACCCTTTTCAAGTAAAAACAGGAGTAAGACAGGGATGTATGCTTTCGCCCTTGATATTTTTGTTGGTGATCGATTGGGTCATGAGACAGTCTTAGATAATAAACGCGGCATACAATGGACACTAACACAACATTTAGAGGACCTGGATTTCGCCGATGACATCTGCCTCCTGTCCCATACACAACAAAATGCTCAGACCAAACTGACCAGACTCTCAGAAATAGCGAAGAAGAGTGGACTTCTAATCAACAAAAAGAAAACAGAAGTTATGAGGATCAACAACAGACAAGAGAACCCAATCCTGCTACAGGGAGAGAACATCCTTGATACGGACCACTTCACATATCTGGGAAGTAGAGTTGGTCAAGACGGCGGAGCTGATGATGATATACTAATTCGGATCAATAAAGCTAGGTTTGCTTTTTCAACTCTTCAAACTATCTGGCGCTCTAAGGCATTATTTCTACACAGCAAGATACGAATCTATAATACAAACGTTAAGTCAGTCCTTCTATACGGTTCAGAAACTTGAAGAGTCACTAAAACAAATATGAAAGGCTTTAGACCTTTGTTAACAGATGCCTACGCCGAATATTAGGAATTAGGTGGCCAAAAAAGATAACTACTATCGATTTGTGGGAGAGAACTAGACAAAACCCCATATAAACTTTATAACCTGTATAACCTTTATTAATATACTCACTTTTGTTAAATTCGTTGTTTATTTTACAATAATACTTAGTCTGTTTTTCTGTATTACTTCATAGAAAAGATCTGTTGTGTACAATTAAATATAATTATGGTAATTTCCCTCTTCCGAACAAGTTAAACACTTCTGCCGCAATTTTTAAGTTTGAATTTTTATAACTCTGTAATAGTCCAAAGAAAAAAAAGGCAAACATATATAAACTCGTCATCCATTAGTTACAATAAAATATAATGTTGAAGAGGGTCAGGTCAATAAGGTTCAACGCTAACATCAACGAACACCATTCTCCGCTCTGTACACTAACGAACACTTCATGTTATTTATTTAAAAATAATATTATCTTCACTTTTTTTTTAAATATCAATTTCTTTTTAAACCAACTCAAGACCAACAGATTAGTGTTACTTTTTCCACTTAAAATTGGTCCCTTCTCTGCTAAACCTTCAACTTTACATGGGGTCATACCTAGATCTAGTTGACCCCCCCCAAAAAAAAAAAGCATGACCTTGCGCATCTAGCCCGCTCACTCCACTCAATGAATGTGATCTAATTTGGTACCTGATTGGGCAATAAAGCGTGGGAAGCGTGGTCGAGAGGCTAAGTGCGCTCGAGGTTCAAAACCCGACTCGCGCAGAGTTGCGTTTACTGAGCGCGTAAAGGCAAGAAAACCAACTCCTAGATACCCCCTCCACCCACTGGTCCACAAATGAGATTGGACCAAAGCGCTCTGAGCATGCTATAAGCATGAAAGTACCGGTATATAAAAGCTATAATAATAATGATAATTTCCTGCAACTTTTTTTTTCTGGAACTGTGTTGATGATATCATGCTAGGTATACCTATCTAGTCTGGTCAATCAAGAATAAGAGCGCCAAGAAGTGGATAAAAAAAAGAGAGAGCGCAGGATTGTGCCACTCATGAAAACATGTTATTTCCCTTTACACTATATCCAGACTCTACCCCTACATTTAGCACTATGTTTATCGATAGTCCCTTTCTTTTTTATTCATTCATGACCTTTGGTTTAACATCTAAAACAAAAGCAAAATTAAGTAAGAAAATAGACCTATACAAAATAAATCAAAGAAATGTCCAATTCCCGGCCTTGAGTTACATCCCTCTAATATGAATTTTCAACATTAAAGGGAAACTCCGATGGTTTTGACAATTTTTGATATAATATGCGTTTTGATTTACAGATAATGAATATATGATTCTTTTTTTTTCTTTGCAATAATAACTTAGTATTTGATGTTTTTCCGACGTAATTTGCCTGCGCATCCAAAACAGTCAGACTTACACCGGGTTTCTATGTGACGTCACAAATGTGTTTAAATCTATTGACTTTTTGTATAACAGAAGACTACAGCAAAGTTTACATTCTCGTAAAAGAAATATATCTTGGTCTATGCAGTTAGATCTAGGATCTTGTAGGCAAAGAAAAAATGAGTATTAAAAGTAGATTTACATGCTTGACTAACCCCGGCAGTCTGTATTTTCACGCCAGACCACTCAACACACAAGCACTATCGCTTGGTTGTCTTGTCATGACCGACCACACGTAGTCTCGACTAGCCTTACACTGACCAGTTTGTTCGAATCAGTCAGACACACGATCTATTTACATCTTGGGACAGAGAGAGAGGCTTGAATGAAAATGTTACTCTCTTTCTTCTCGAATTGATTATCCTAATGCTTTTAGATCTATCTATACATGTGTATATATATATATATATATATATAGATAACTGTATCATAGCTCTGGACTAGGCCGTGACTAAGCCTAACAGCTACTGTAAGAATGAAGCGAGACGATTGGTTAAATGTAGTTTCTCTTTCAGTATTGTTGAGGGAAGTGACGTATGAACTAGCTTATCTTATCTTATATAATACAGACGTTACTTCAAAAAAGAAGATAATTACGTCCTACGCGTCATGCATTTAGTCATGCATATTAACCAATGACTTAAATTCTGCCAAGTCACTGGTTTTTCTGGCTAGCTCAGGCAACCCATTCCATGCTCTAATAGCACTAGGGAAGAAGGAGTATTTGTACAAATTTGTCCTAGCATATGGGACGAGGAATGTGCCTTTATCTTTGTGTCTTTCAGAGTATTTTATTAAATTTTGTTTTTGTATTTGAAGATTATGGTTCAGTGTTTTATGTATAATTGCTACTTTACTTTTGAGTCTTCTGTCCTGAAGGCTTTCTAAATTTAGTGATTTTAATAATGGTGTTACTCTAGTCAAATGTGAATATTCGTTTGTTATGAATCTCACTGCTCTATTTTGTGTTTGTTCCAGTTTCTTAATGTTTTCTTGAGTTGAGGGGTCCCAAACGGTGGATGCATATTCTATTATTGGCCTAACCAAGGTTAAATAACATTTTAGTTTTATGTACTTATTTGATTTATAGAAATTTCATTTAATAATTAACCATAATGCTTTGTTGAATTTTTTTATAGCTTAAAACAAAAATCTCATACAACCCCGTTTTTTTTTAAGATGTCAAGAATTTACTGACTAGTTTATTTAATAGAAATGTTTCTAAGCATTTAAATTAAAAATGGTAAAATGTTTACTATTACAACTTTTTACGCAGAATTTAAATATGTCATTAACTCAAATTTGAAAAACAATCGGAGTTTCCCTTTAAAATAGCGTTCGTTAGTGTCATTGATAGTGATAAAGACCATTCGTTAGTGTCATTGATTGTGACAAAGTAATATTATGGAACACCCCAAATGTACACATAGACTATGACTTGTGTGTGTGATTAGACCTATTTAGAAGCTTTTTAGATATTTCATGTTTAGCTGATACTTAGATTTTCTAAAAACATTTCCTTAACCCCTGATCTACCCTCCTTCTGTCATAGAAGAAAAAAAATGGCATCGTCCTACCAGGGCTCTTTGAGCTCCTGTAAAGCTCTTGTTTTTCAGAGCAAACGAAATTAATTCTGTCTTAACTATAAAGAAATGGAGTATAAATAAAAACGTCATAGCTATCAAAATAGAGGCTCATTTTAACCAAGATTGTTGGATGTTTGTTAATTTTAAAAAAATTGGGGGTGTTCAGAAGAGGGAAATTACTTATGTATAAAATACTATTTGATGAGACAGAATGGATGCCTATGAAGAAATTAGCAAGTTTTTCTTCTTCATGCTACCATCATGTTCATTACTGTATTTCCCTTGAGTTCTTGACCACTCATGTTTTATTGTTTTAAAAATGTCTACAAATGTATTAGATATTAAATGAATTGTAATTTCTTGACAAAAAAAAATGAACCAAAATTTTTTTTTACTAACGATCCTCATTTTTTTGCGTGTAAAGTGTATTTATTCTTGTCATTTTGTGGATTTTTTGTGTTACTGGTTAGAGTGGAGGGCGCGAGTACTGTGTAGTTTGTTTTTTCCTCGTAGTTTAGTTATCATTCTTTTTCTTTTATGTCTATTTACTTGTAATAATTGTTAATTAAAATGTCATTTAAGACATTTTTCATTGAACAAAAAAAGGAACTGGATAGTGGATCTCTCCATCCCCCAGGTACATTGCTTCTAAAGCTGGCAGAACTTGGGGCCAATAAGGCCACTATGGCGAGCCTAACTGAGTGCCTAAAACTAACACCTGTCGAAGTGAGTTCTTACTACCACTTCGAGAACCCCTTTGTCTGGTTCTTGGTCCCAAAATCTGCTTGAGTGAGAACCTGTATACTAGGGAAATAATTCGGAACTGTTAAGACCTCAAGGTAGAATTCTCTACCAGTATTACTCTTCACTAGATAGCACCAACTTTAAACAAAGCAAGGATAGAATAAATATTGGAGCCTTCGCAGACGATAAAGCCTATCAAGCTAGGCAAATCAGATAAGTAGGTGGCTTGAGTAAAAATCCGCAAACAGGCCGAGCTTTTCCAATATATTTAGTAAAAATACAAGGATGATCTGAGGACCTATAAGGTCAAGATGACTCAATTTTCATCGGCAGTATTGGTTCTCATATTGTAAGCAAAGAATGGAACTCACTCATTACTGTTGAAAATAAACAATTCACATTCACGTTGGATACGGGAGCACAAGTCAATATTCACCCATACAGAATCTTCAAGCAATTAAAAAGAAAGAAAATCCTCAAATCAACAACCAGACTTACTACTTACAGTGGAGAAAGATTGAAGCAAAGCACACATTAAATGTACTGTTTAAAGTAAGACAGCCGTAATAGAATTTTAAATTTTGAAGACACATTCAAAGCTAATTATTGGTTTACAAGGCTGCCAAAAAAATGAATCTAATGAGAAGAGTCGACTTTTTAGAGGAAGATTTACAGCTACGTAGATGTATTTACTGGCTTAGGCTGCATGGAAAAAAAATATTCTATAAAGTCAATTCAAACATTAAACCTGATGTACACGCAGCTAGCACTACTTGGGGAATTAAATAAATAAATAAGAAGAATGGAAAATGAGGGTCAACTCACTAGTTATTGTACAAAAGAAATAAGGATTTTTCTAGACTCTAGAGCCTTAAAAGAAAGCCATGCCAAGAGAATATTATAAATTATCTACTATTGAAGAAATAGCTAGCCGACTAAGTAGCAGTCAAGTGTTTACAGTATTAGATGCCAACTCTGCCTTTTGGCAAATTAATTAAGAACTAGTTAAGAACTGTACATATCTCACAACTTTCAACACGCCTTTTGGTAGATCCAAGTTCCATCGTCTACCATTAGTTTAAACTCTTCTGCAGAAGTATTTGCAAACAAAAATTCACGACGCTTTCGACATTATACAAGGGGTTGAGAGATACATGGACGAAATATTGATAGCAGTTAGATCGATAGAGGAGCATGACGATAGACTAAGAAAGTTCTTGACATAGCAAGAAGGTAAGGAATCAAACTGAAGCCATCTAAATGTAGCCTAAGAGTACAAGTCAAGTTTGCACGGGATTTCATTACAGGTAGTAATATAAAGCCTGATGATTCAAAGATTGAAGAAATACAATCCAAGCCATACTCTACAGATCGCAAAGAAATAGAAAGATTTTTGGGTATAATTAATTATCTTGGTAAATTCTGGCAGAACTTTTCAGAAATAACTGCCCCATTTAGGGAGTTACTTAGACAAGACAACGAGTGATTTGGTTAGAACGGCTGTGGATTATTTAAAGAGTTTGATCACTACCGCCCCTGTTTTAGCCTTTTATGAAGTTTTACAGCCAGTCAATTTGTCTGTGGATGCTTCACAGGAGGGACTTGGAACAGTATTAATGCAGAATGAAAGACCGGTGACTTACGCATCAAGATCTTTACAGACTGTGAAAAAAACATATTTACAAATAGAAAAAGAAATGCTGCTATTTTTTTCGGAGTTGAACATTTCTAATAAAGTTTGAAACAGATCGAAAACCTTTACAAGAGGTCATTAAAGAGCCTTTGACATCTACACCACCTAGGCTTTATTGGATGTTTCTTCGTCTAATGAAATGTGAAATACTGCTGGAATATAAGTCAGAATGTCTATTCCAGACATACTGTCAAGAGCATCGCTACCAATCAAATATCCCTCAAGTGATGACTGGGATGCACAAGTTCATCTGATCGTCAATAGTTTACCCATGTCAGATGAATATCGGGACATATTTCAGCAGAGAAGCGCAGATAATGTTTTAAGGCTTTTAAAAATCAAATTAAGATAGACTGTCCCAACAAGAGAGCTGAATTTCCACAAGAAATTCGAGTATATTCAGGATTTAAAGAAGAATTTAGTGAAAACAATGGTTTACTTTTTACGAAGAAAGGTTAATAGTACAAAAAGTATTGCAATATAAACCAAACTACAGTCATTCAATATTCTTTGATTAAAAGCTGAATTAGTCCCCTTTATAGGTCGTTGTCTGTGGATTAGTGAACACATGACATATAAACAATAGATAAGAATACAATGTTACCAATGCATTAACTTATTATTCAAATGATTTGGAGATATTCTAGATATTAACTTTGTATTTCCTTGTCAAATATTGTTATTGTTCAGTGATCGTTGACCACTTATTAACAGTTCGTTTATTATACAACATGGTTTGCTGTTGTTATTAAAGTAAAAAATACATGAGGCTGACGAGGTAGGTAACTTAGTTGTGTATATTATCCCCTAGCTAAACACTTAAAAACCACCTTGGCATGCAAACTAGGAGAAAAACAAAAAAGTTGATGGGCCGATGGTGAGAAAACGATATAAACACATTGAGGATGAAAACGAATATATATAATCTTGGGTTATTTCAAATGGGACATGGGAATAGGTACTATAGACTACTACAATGAGATAGTAAAGAAAATGAAGACTTAAAAACATTTTTGGAAAAAGGAATAAATTTATATATCTTGTTACCATGTATATTTGTGGAGTCCTTTGCAATTGGCTTGCCAGCATATTATTATTTACAAGTATTAATGCTTAATTAAAAGACACTAGTGAAATCTGCCCATGTGGAGTGTCACCAGAGAATGCTGACCATATTCTCAAAAAACTGATGTCTTTACCATAAGACCCATACAAAACACTGGCCCCAAAACACCCCAATGGAAAGAAAACGATATAGAGAGCTCCCGGATTTGGAAACCACTGCGCAGTTTATCTCATGTATTGGTCTCTAGTCATCTGAACACTCCAACAGAACAATGAGAACAAAGAAGAAGAAGAACAAGAAAAACCTATTTCATGCATTTAATATTTACCTTCTATATTTGGCAAATCAAATTTTTTTGAGAACGTTCCATTATCTTGTGTTACAATCACGCATTCAATTAAGTTGTCTTTAGTAATAAGTTCAGCTTTCAAACTAAATGTAAGACTGTCCTGACTCAGATTGAATTGGCCTCCTTTTGGGGAACGTGGAGAACAGGGAGTATCGTCTTCAGCAGGAGACATTTTGCAAGTAGTATTTTTCTATCGAATTCAAGAACAACATCCAAGACACTTTCTATGCCATCTAAGGTCCAGCTACACGTATAGTAATGATAATTGGTATCTTTTTCATGGACAACATTAGTGTTAATAAACAAGCCACACGTATGAACTGTAAGGGCCCACTCTGTAAAAATAACAAAGTATTTATATATATATATATTTTTTTTTTAAATGTAATCGTGCTCGTTGAAATTATTGTTTAAATAATTTACAACTATAAATGAAAAAGAAAACTAATGATGTGTCAAATACAAGCCATAAATGATAAATATTTATGTAGATAAATATCTAAGAAGACGATTAATAGTCGGAGTGTATTTTTTTGTTTGGAGGGAGATATATAGACTAATGTTTGGGTTACAAAAGCGTTTGGAAAAATAATTGAAATGAAAGCTGCCTTATTAAACAGTCTTATATTTTCGTCGCATTTAATTCACCATTTCATCTCATTTAAAAACTTGCCCCCTGGAGCTACTTTTCATTGATGTTCAATAGGGATGTATCATTTATTTGTTTCAGCATTTTAACATTTATAGTTAGGTTTAAGATTTGCAACAAGATCTGGCAGTCAGGAGAATGGCCCTAGCCCTGGATACAATCACTCTTCCAAAGAAAGGCAATTTACAACTCAAATTTCACGCGACATCGGAGTTAAAAACCACCCCAGAAAAGTCCAGTTGAACATTATACTGTACCGGCTAAACCTATTGACCACTGGCGGATTCATATCAAAATTCTTTTTTAAAAATAAATTAGAATAAATATTTCATTCAATGAATAATGTAATAAATAGAAAATATATTTTATAATGAACCATTGATACCTTTTCCATTTAGATCCATGTTTGTATCAATGTGGGAATCCATAAATGAAGCCTGAGTTATTAATAAAGAAGTCTGTTATCATTTCAGAAAACTTACCTCCCTTGAATTTTTTATTTTATTTTAATGTGGTGTATTTTTTAAGAAAAATCTGCCTGAATAGGTAATTTAAAAAAAATTAAATGTTTCACTTTCGGAAAAGAAAAGAATTTGCCTTTGCATCAGAAGTTTAAGTGATTTAAATATCGTGAAGATTAATTTCCATTTTCTTTTATCGTTTTCGAGATATTAAGGGGACAGACAGACGGAGGGACGAAAGAGCTGAACAATGGACAGACGGAAACACAGACTACACAAAAGTAATATCAGGTATCCCTCTCTTTCGGGTGTCGCTAAAAACACTCATGTTTATACATTTCCACACTGTCCGATGCCGATCTGCCTTTCTCATGTATTATTATTTTTATTACTGTAATTTTGATGGTGGTTTCAACTGAAGTGTGCCTACCACATTTTCTGAAAATGTTGCAAGGCTTCTTGATTTCGAGCCCCAGACTTCCATTTTTGCACCTTTGTGCATCTTTTGTGATATGCTGATCTAATTGTAATAAATATTACGCTATTTTTTTTGGAGCTCATTGTACTCCAGTTATTGAGAGCTTGACCATGGCAATCACAAGGGGTATAAGATTCTGGTCAACAGGTACACGTGAATGGTAGAAGGGTGTATATCAGGTGTGTAATTTCGGATGGGCTGCGACATTTTTAAAGTGCGGAGTTTGGAGGTAGTAGTTTGTTGTATGTAACTTTGTTTGGGATTGATTCCTATGCATATACGTTTAAGTATTCAAGTAAAGCAACGTTTACTTTATAATACAAGTTAAGTCATTTCTTTGAGAGAGAGAGAGAGAGAGAGAGAGATAGAGAGAGAGAGAGAGAGGGGGATCAATAGAGTGAGAGTACATGTGTCATGTGTAGAGAGAGTAGGATATCTCATTGAGCTTCCTGGCGTCCTATTGGCAGAGACTAAAGTTTGGCTTGGAATGGCTCGCCAGCGATTGACAATACCACACAAGTCGATCTCTATACTGAGGCGGCTTTTAGCAGTGATCGCCCTTAACGTAAAATAAGCTTTTTTTTTTAAGTATCTTGTTTTTATTTTTCTTGTTTGTTTGGACAGCTTTTCTTTGTATCAAGAAAATGCATTAAAAAAAAAAAAAAAACGTAAAATAGTGGAAGATAGTTTTGGTAACGTTACCAATAGCCTATAGCTAAAGGATCAAATATATATATTATAAATTTTAAATACCTTCCAAATTATGGTCGCAGTATAAGAGTGCCTAATTCTCCGATGCCTAATTTCCGCCTTTTCAAAAGTGCCCAATGTACCGTGCTTAAATTTTCTGGTGCCAAAATTTCGTATGCCTGAATTACCGGCTACCTCATGTTACGAAGTTTACATTTCCTGTTGCTTAAAATTCGAGTGCCTAAATTTCCAGACATATTTGAATATAATCATTACGTTTGTGTCAGCAAGTAGTTCATTCATGTGAGATTTTCTTGTGCATTGAAAATTTTTAACATATACATGTAAAAGTCAACGTAAGATAGAACTATTAAGTTATGCTCCAATTTAGAATTATCTTCTTCTTAAATGATACACTTACCAGTTGAAGTTGGTCTTCCAATTTCTGAAGACTTAACTAGCAACAATGATAAAATATTAAATATAAAAATAGCAATAATAATAATAATATCGATCTAGTTAAGAGAAATATTTCGTTGAAATTGACACACTGACATTTAAAAAGTCTGAGTGAAAAAAACAACCCAAAAGTAAATGATCATTGGTAAATTTACTTGCAATTGAATTTCTTTTTTTATATTCTTTATATTTCTACTAGCGAATACCCGTGCTACGCTAAGTTTCAAGTAATAGGTATTGTTGTGACATGATTAGGATTTAGTTATTTGTTTCGGGAGTAGGGGAAACATTTTACTTAGTGACGAATGACGTGATAGATCTTTAAAAAGTAAGAACAATCTAACAGACGCTAGAATCAAGACGATTCCCTATGTACAGTAATAATAAGAAGAATTATATAGACGGCTAGTAATACAGGACATCCGACGGTTCCCCTATTGAGTATTAAAAGTGTTTGTTTTTTCAACACCAGCGTCGACGTTTATCGATAGTTGGCCTTTTGTCATTGTTGCTGTCGAGTTCGGCATTACCTCCTTCTGAGTTTGTTTATAGTTCAAGTACTCATCACCCCGGAAGCGCATAACAACTGGCGACCAACTTGAGCTTACTGGCATCATTATGGTTTAGTGTTTTATGCATTATAGCTAATTTACTTATTATTCTTGTGTTCCAAGTGTCGAGTTTAGCTATTTTACTAATGTCATTACTCTAATCAAATTGAATATTCGTTTGTTATAAATCTCATTACTATATTTTGTGACTATCAAATGGCTGTGTGAAGCGTCTAGTGTGGTAGCTTGACTTGTTGCCACCGCTGGCTAGCATCTGTGAAAGGGGAGCAGTTTTGTAAGTCTCTCTTGCCAGTACATAGCCTCTCCACAGCAAGTCCTATGCAGTACCTCCTCGTGGTGGCAGATGGAAACTGAGGCTGCGAAGCCTCAGGCTAAACTGCAAGGGTCTCGGAGGAGGTTTGGCCCCAAGATGTGAGGCAGGCATGGCCCGTCGGCGTGCGGACACGCCCTGTTGCCCACAAACCAAACCCCTAGCTATAGGTCAATAGCCGCACTGCCTTGTGTGTGTCCCTGTAAGGTCTAAGGCTAAGGGAGTAAACCCTAACAGAAAATCCGGTCCTGGAGCCCCGTTGGCGGGGGGACAGTAGTAAGACTACTGCTCTCTGGCAAACTCCTGCAGCCACCTGTCCCCAAATTGTGATGGCTCGCCATCCCTTTGGACCCGGTCAGTATGGAAGAGAGGCGTGTGCTGACCTGTGGGCAGCCCAGCACTCGCAAATTTACCGCCCAGGCTTTCCCCCAGCAATGGAGAGGTCACTCCATCTCTGACAGTAATGTCTTTGGAAAAACACGGGGAGTGGTAGTTACCGGTGATAAGTTCCTAGCTGATTGGCGTAAGCTGGAACGCCAGGGACCACTCTTGATGGTAGGAGGGGCTTTTTAGCCTCACTGGATAGCTACTGCCTGCCTTAAGCCGAGCAGCCCTCGGACAGTAAAGTGCTATCCCGCCACAGCTTGCCGCACCACTGGGTGCTTGGTGCTAAGACAAAATCAAAAACAAGCTGCTCACCCGCACCTGCAAATACAATCAAAAGAAAACCCTCAACATTAATGCGTTTAGCAAGCTGGAACATACGGACAATGTGTCCTGGCTTCAATTCTGACCCTGAACTCGTCACCGACATGCGTCAAACAGCTATCATCGACAGAGAACTCAGCAGACTAAACATTGATGTGGCCTGCCTGCAAGAAACAAGACTGGCAGACAGCGGATCTCTTACAGAAAGCAACTATACATTCTACTGGCAAGGAAAACCAGAACAAAGCCCTAGAATACATGGCGTCGGCTTCGCAATAAGAAACAGTCTCGTCCCCTGCATCGCGATGTTTCCCATTGGCAATGAAAGAGTAGCACACATGAAATTTGCATCACCGCAAGGCAAAGTTAATATAATCTGTGCTTACTCACCAACCCTTGCTGCACCGGAAAAGGACAAAGACAGATTCTATCAAGCTCTAGAGGACGTAATTAAAAGTATTCCAAAATCCGAGCACCTCTATATAAATGGAGACTTTAATGCCCGTGTTGGTGATGGAAATGATGCATGGCCACAATGCTTGGGACCTCATAGTGTTGGCAAAATCAATGACAATGGCCAAAGGCTACTCGAGTTCTGTAGCTCTCATAAACTGTGTGTAACAAATACATTCTTCTCTGGCAAGGAACGCCATAAAGTCTCTTGGCAGCACCCACGCTCAAAAAGGAGGCACCAGCTTGACCTCTGCATCACCCGAAGGATGGATCTGAAAAGTGTCATCCACACCCGTTCATACCATAGTGCGGACTGCAACTCAGACCATTCACTAGTGCTAAGCAAAATCAAACTACTTCTCAAGAAGGCTTATACTTCCACTCAACCCAGAACTAGGCGAATTAACGTAAACCATGTAGGTGTACCAGAGAAGTGTGCACTCTTTGGCGAGCTATTGAACAGTTCAATCCCCTCGTTAAGTGATAAAGAAGACATCTCTATCAGATGGGAGAAATTAAGAAATGTAATCTACAGTTCGGCAATCACCGCCTTTGGGCCTCAAAAACACAAAAATGTAGACTGGTTTGAGGCGAATCTAGCACAAATGGAACCTTGCATCGAGAAAAAGCGATCTGCACACCTCGCTCTCAAGACAAAACCAAGTCCAAGTTCTTTGGAGGCCTTCAAAAGTGCTAATAAAGAGGCGAAACAATTGGCTAGAAAATGTGCTAACAACTTTTGAAGGGATACCTCAACACAATCCAAGACAGTCTCCACTCAGGAAATAGCAAAGCTCTATTTGATGGCATTAAAGCGGCCCTGGGTCCAACAGTGTCTAAGCCTGCCCCCCTTCTATCCAAATCAGGAGAAAAAATTACAGATCAAACCAAGCAGCTAGAACGTTGGACAGAACACTACCTCGAAGTCTATGCCACACAGAACACAGTAGACGATGTCGCCCTGGCTTCTCTACCAGATCTTCCAGTACTGGAATACCTAGATGATCTTCCGAGCCTCAGTGACCTTAAAAAAGCAATTAACTGCATAAAAATAGAAAATCTCCTGGGAGTGATGGTATCCCAGTGGAAGTAGTGAAAGTCAACGAATCACTCCTGCTCCCTGAACTCTATATTCTCCTCTGCCGCTGTTGGGAAACAGGTCATGTCACACAGGACATGCGTGACGCAACTATAGTCACAATATACAAGAACAAAGGGGATCGGAGTGACTGCAACAATTACAGGGGTATCTCTCTCCTCAGTATAGTGGGCAAGATCTTTGCTAGAGTGGCACTATTCAGGCTGCAAGTGATAGCTTCTAGAGTCTACACAGAGTCTCAGTGTGGATTCAGGAGTGGTAGATCCACTGTAGACATGATATCTTCTCTACGACTACTGCAGGAGAAATTCAGAGAGAAAGACAGACCCCTTTACATCGTTTTTGTTGATCTAACTAAAGCTTTTGACATGGTCAGCAGAAGTGGCCTTTTCAAACTCCTGAGGAAAATAGGTTGCCCTCCCAAACTACTGCAGTTCATTGAGTGTTTTCACGAGGAAACTAAATGCTAGGTCAAATTCAATGGAGCCCAATCAGCACCTTTTGAGGTTTGCAGTCGTGTCAAGCAGGGATGTGTGCTCGCACCTACTCTGTTTGGCATATTCTTCTCCTGTCTACTGCATTATGCGTAGAACGACATAAACGAAGGTGTGTTTCTCCATACAAGATCCTCTGGAAAACTATTTAATGTATCAAGGCTGCGAGCAAAAACCAAGGTTAGGAAGCTACTCGTCAGGGAACTCCTGTATGCTGATGATGCAGCTATTGTGGCTGATTCTGATATTCAGCTACAGTGCCTGGTTGACAAATTATCTGCTGCTTGCCAGAAGTTCGGCTTAAACATCATTCAAAGCAAGACTAAGATACTTGTCCAAAACACAAACACTGCACCTGAAGTAAACATTAATGGCCAACCACTAGAAATTGTTGATCACTTTTGTTACCTTGGCTCCATCATATCCAACAACACTCTACTGGATAAAGACATAAACAACAGGATAGCCAAGGCAATGGCCACCATGTCACGGCTGCAGAAAAGAGTCTGGGACAACATATTGCTGACTAACAGTACTAAAGCCCTAGTCTACCGGACCTGTGTGTTGAGCACCTTGCTGTACGGAAGTGAAACATGGTCAACCTACTCATGGCAGGAAAAAAGCTGTATGTTTTCCACCTCCGATGCCTAAGGCGGATCTTTAAAATAAGGTGGCAAGATAAGATAACCAATGAGGAAGTGCTACAAAGAGCAGGGTGCCAGGACATCCGCTCTGTTATCAGCAGCAGACGCCTTGGCTGGGTTGGCCACGTTCGTAGAATGCCAGAAGGTCGACTTCCACAGGACATCCTGTATGACGATCTAATAGAAGGCAGGAGAGCCGCTGGTCGCCCACTTTTACGTTTTACGGATGTATGCAAACGCGACATGAAGCTCTTCAAAATCGACACTGGCAACTGGGAAGAGGTGGCACTGGACAGATCCTCATGGAGAGAGAGCATAAAGGAAGGGTCAAAGATTGCAGATGCCATACACAACAGAAGCAGAAAGAAGGGTGAAAATGCAACGGCGCCTGGTGATTATATATGCCCAACCTGCGATCGCAGCTGTGTATCAAGGATTGGCCTCTTTAGTCACACAAGAAGTAGCAAAGGGAAAAGATCGTCTTTCGAGACGTAAAATGCCACAGAACTATATTTTGTATTTGTTCTAGTTTCTTGATGTTTTCTTGAGTTGAATGGTCCCAAACAGATGATGCATATTCTAATATTGACCTAATATAGGTTAAATTGGTGGTTAGTGTTAACTTATAGTTTGATTTCTAAAAGTTTTAAAAAATAAACACTAATGTTTCGCTTGATAATTTTTTAAATAATTTCATTAACATGGGGATTCCATGATCGATAACTTTTCATTGAATATTTTAACTAGATATTTTGAATCTTAGTCGTTAATATAAATACCTATGAATAATAAAAGAAAACATGGTGATTTCAAATTTCACAATGAAAATAATATTTTACATCGAAATGTATTTGTAGAAAAATAATGGACCAAAAATATAGAAAATAAATGCTTGTAGGCCTACATGGACTGGGTTGAGATATGGATGTTATGTGCCCTGCTAATTCGTCTCGATGATTTGGGTTCAAGTCCTGCCGCCGCCATCCAATGAGCTATTAAATTAACAAGCTAAAGCATTTGTTTAAAATATCTTTTAAATAGCGCTACTATCATGCTTTATGCATAAAACATACTCAGAGCGATGTGGTCTATTCTAATTTGTGAAACAATTGTGGTTAGGTGATTACTGGGAGAAGGTTTTCCGTTTTTTGTACAATAAAATGTATTTTGTTTGGCTATAAACTCATATCGTCTGTCCGTGTTGCAAGTTGGGCTGATGCAAATTGCTTTATGTACAACTGATAACGAAGAGTAAGGCTATTAGAAATTAATGTCAAGGAAACCTAATACTTGTGGGCCTAAAATATACTACGAAAATATTTAAAGTTATATTTTTAAATGTATCTGTATTGAAATCTAAATGTCTCATGAATCTAAATTTAGCTTTTTTATTGACAAAATGCTACTCACCAAAAATTGACAAACAAAGTAAGTGCCTCATTTTTTTTTCATTTTCAACTCTTTTCGAAAAAACTTTTTCTACAACATTATGAATCTACTCGAGAGTGCTAAACGTTTCCTGACTGCCAGGTAGGGCATAGACAACGCACAGAGTGTGCCTTACATGGGGGCATTTGTATGGTTGTTTAAAAATAGATCTAAAAAAAAACAACAACTAAGGCCAGCAGCTTTGAAACAAAAAAAAAAGGCCCACAATCCAACAAGCGTTGTACAAAAAAAAGAATCACAACGTAGTTTGCAATTAACTTTTTTATTAGGGCAGTTATTAGTTGTATATCTCTACACACAACGATAGCACAACACATGTATTTACCACTTGGTGAGGGATCCTTCAACTACTTGCATTAATTTCTAGGATTATGTGTTGACGATTAAATGAAATAACAATTATTGCTTTTAAGCAATTAACCGGAAAAAAAATAGATAACAAGATAATAGAAAGAAAAAAAAGAAACAAAAGGAAAATTAGAGTAATTGAAAGAGTAAAAAGAAAGAATTATTTTGATAGACAGAGAAAGAAAACATAAAGAGAGAGAAAGAGAGAGGGAGGGAGATAAAGGAAAAAAAGAGATAGAAAAAGAGAGCAAGGCAGAATAAGTGACAAAAAGTGAGAGAAAGAGAGAAGGAGAGAGAAAAAGTTAGAGGAAAAGAAAAAGAGAGAAAGAGAAAGAATGAGTTAGAAAGAGAGATAGTGGGAATCAGACGAGAGAATGAGAGAAAAAGAATGAGAGTGAAATAAAGAGAGAGAGTAAAGTGAAAAGAGAGAAATTAAACAAAAGAAGTCCAAAAAAAAAAAAGAAAAGTTCAAGTCAGAGATTGAGGAATTCAAAGAGAAAGAAACATAAAAAGAAAAAGAGACAGAAATAAAATAGATAGAGTGAGAGAAAGAATAACAGAGAGATAAAGAAAAAAACTCTCTAGAAGTACAACACTTTTTTTTTGTTTACAAATATTTAAAGTATTCAAATTATAAAAAAAAACAACCCAATAGTTTCGACTTTGAACTGCCACAATTCTAGTGAGCCATTTCAATGACAAGTTAAAACACATTTGGCTGTTACTCTTACTCTCATTGTCTTGAACATATTGCGTCTATGTCAAATTAAGGCACACGATGATCTTTGTTTTCGCTTTTGTTTGGTGTGCGTTAATTTTTGTTATAGCATTCTTTATGCAGTCTATCCCCACTATCTTTTGTGGACATTGGTTGGAAGAGGATATTCAAGAGCAGGTTTCAATGCTGATATTTTTTGCTAAGTCTACATTCAGCATCAAACTCTTTCCTACCGGCTGCCAAGCAGTTCAAGCGCATCTTCACACACGCATTTTAAAAAAAGGTTTAAGCTGTTGTATATTATGTCTATGGCCTCCTTCAGTAGCGAAGCTGTGGATCATCTCATGGAAATAAGATGAAAGCCTGGCCATCGGATGTCAGTTCCCCCTCTCCACGCAGGTGATTTATCCAAAGGAACGGCAGTCCCGATACAGTTTGGGTCAGCGGCGCCGCAGGTTATCACAGGGTACAACACTAGGTGATGCAAACTGTCTTAGGGGCGCCAACTCCTCATTTTTCATCAGGGTTGACTCCCAAAGCTTTTCCCATGACTGGGTATAAGAGCAAGGGGCAAAGCCGAGTATACTGGCGCCATAATCAGTAAGCTGGCTACCCACATAAAAGAAGGTAAACTTTAAATTCAAAGTTTACTTTGCCTTGCAGCTATACCCAGCCATGGTACATTATGTATGTTAAGAAATAAGCAGTTATAATTATTTTGTTTAATAGCCTTCTGATTTAGAAAAAAAAGCTGGTCGACTGGCTATTTGTGCATCTGGGCAAATGCCAAATTGGACTGGGGTCTGCTGAATGGGCCACTTTAAGTGTTAGTAAGTTTCAATTCTTTTTATATAATTCATCATCATCGTTAAACTCCATTTGCAAAGCACTGAACAGAAACATTGCTGTTTTGCGTAGTGCATGCATGTCTTCATAACATCAAAAATTGTTGGTTTACTTTTCATTTCGAGACGGAGATCAGCAAGTCTAGGGCAGTCAAAAGAATATGAGACACGGTTTCCTCTTCTTCCTTGCAGCGGGGGCACCTTGTGTTTAAATTAGGGCATAGCCGTGAGCAATGTCCTGCATTGTGCTCAAAAAGCTTGCTTAGGCCTGGACAGCCTCCACTACGGGGAAGAGAGATTATAGCCAGAGCGTGATAAAACCTTCCAGTCTGCTTGGTGGGTGAAATATGCCCTCCCTGATCATCTGATGGGACAATATTTTAGCCAGTCAGACCTATATGACTCGCTACCCATTGCATTATTACAGGGGTGCCATAGCCTTGTTTGACGGGTGATGACTTTGTAGATATTATAAAAATCATGGACCCTCCGAAGTCTTGATGACTGTGTCAATATTGGGGGGGGGGGCATGGCACTGGGTTTTGCAAAGGCCTGTACTACAGGTTGTGAGACAGTGATCAAAACAATCTGTGTTGCCCTCAAATGTCCCTCGCCGAGTTCGTAGTAAATGACTTTTAAGGCTTTACAGACTGTCATGGCCTGCACACCAAAACTGCAAACACTACCAAATGATCCAAAGATTAATGAGTCAGAGCCAAGAAACGCGATGTATGTTTTATAGCCTACTCTTCCAGTATCTATCGATGCCTACCCATCAGTAAATGTAAAAATAGCACTGGGCTTTTGTGATATCTAGTGGTAGTATTTGATTGTCGTAAGACATTCGGTCCAGTGCTAGAATTTGAAGGTCATTAGATGAAAGACTTATTGGTATTTAGGGTCTACTACTTTCAAGCGAATGTATGCGGATTGTTGGGCAACACCAAGGGCGAATGTGATGAGTACGATGAATGTTTTCTCGGTTGATGGAGGGGCCAGCCTTATCAGATAGTCTAGTGGCATGATGCATAAAAGACTGCGTCTTGATACGCCTTTTTTCATCTCTAATTATCCACTAGTTTTCTAGCTGGAAAGTATTCATCCAGCCTTTTATAGCGCTCAAGCCAAGTCAATATTAACCGTCCCTTCTGAGGTTTAGTGCATCTAAATTAGCCATTGTTTTAGCCGCATTTACTAGGCTTATCCTAAAGATTCAACAGACAAATCGTAGTGTTTGGGACTGTATTTTATCCATTTATTTATTAATAGTCCTAGATCCATAGATTTGCACAGGTAGACTGTGATCGGACAGCTCACAAATACAGTGATCGAAGCATGTTTTTCGGGCTTCACATTTCGTTGGAGCCAGCTTACGCACTATTCAAAGTTTCCCTGCGGTATTTCTGACAACTTCCTTAATGTGCTCACACATTTTTAGTTTGCGATCTAAAACTACACCAAGGTATTTGGGTAGCAATTATGAAGCCCGTGAAAAGGACGCATGACAGGACAAAGCCCTGGAGAAGGCCGTGCTCGAGGGTTATTTCCCCTGAGACTTCTCCGCATATCTTGGTTCTTATTGTACGCTCTTGTAGAGATTCTTTAATACAGTAATATATCCGCCGCCGCATTACCAAGGCTCTTATCTTTTGAAGCAAACCAGGTCGCAGTACTTTATTCTTTGCCTGTTTTAAGTCAATGAAGACTGCGTATTTACTTTCGGTCATTTGAAATCATTTTGCCACTTTCTGCATAAAGATGTTGACTTGGTCTATAGAAGACATTTCAGCCTGAAACTATAATGTTCTGGAGCTATATATACTCTCAAGGTACCAAACTACTAACACATTCACCATTTTCTCAGCATCTTTACCACACAAGATGTAAGTGAAATGGGCCCTATAACCCTCAGCTGTAGAAGCATCTTTTTCTGTTAGGTATAGGAATAATGGTGGCACGTTTCCAGGTCCTAGGTAGATGACAATCTGTCTATGTTCTATCTGTCACGTCCCTAGTGACACCTCATTGTTTACAAAATGAGGATATTGTACCTATCTCAAATCAGGTCAGCGAACCCACGCTTAAATGCCAAAAAGACGCCGATTAAAACTTAGTTCAAGACTAGCGCAGGGAAACAAAATTAACATTAGTTAAATTACAAAAACAGTCCCTAGTGACACCTCATTGTTTACAAAATGAGGATATTGTACCTATCTCAAATCAGGTCAACGAACCCACGCTTAAATGCCAAAAAGACGCCGATTAAAACTTAGTTCAAGACTAGCGCAGGGAAACAAAATTAACAAAAGTTAAATTACAAAAACAGTCCCTAGTGACACCTCATTGTTTACAAAATGAGGATATTGTACCTATCTCAAATCAGGTCAGCGAACCCACGCTTAAATGCCAGGAAGACGCCAATTAAAGCTTAGTTCAAGGCTACAGCAGGGAAACATAATGAACGTAGGTTAAATTACAAAAACAATTACAAGGAAAATTAAATGTCAACGGGTCAAGGAGTCAGGGATGGGTATTGAGATGTCACGATTCTTTATCCTAAAGAATGATATAAAAGGCGGAGTGTTAGCTTGAGAAGAGAGAGAGAGAGCTAGAAAGTTAGACTTAGAAGTCGCTAGTTTTTAAAGTAAATATTTACTCATTTGTTTATCATTTTCACTGAATCCTGTATCTGTTTGATATATCTTTGTACATACGATTAGTGTTTCAAGTTCAAGTTGTAAATAATTTTAACACAAGAAAACATATCAGCACTTTGTTACTTCATTGATTATTAAAGTGTTTGAACTATAAACAAGGCACCTCCGAACCCACATATGTCACAAGTTTATAGCATCGAGATCTTCAAGTTAAATAGACATAATAAACACGTGACACTATTTACAAATGCCAAGAGCATCGCCATTCCTTTTGGGGGATGAAACCGTCCGGCTCTAAAGCCTTTTTGAGCTGGCATTTCCTTATGGTAGCATAAAGCTCTCACCTATCGAGAAATGGGAGTTCATCTTTTCTTTAGCACTTTTGTCTTTGTTTCCTTACGGTCTTTTTCTTTCATAAACTTTTGCAAGCCTTATCAATGGCTTTGGACATTGGGAATTTCTTGGCAGACTTATCGATTTTAGAAAAAGATTTGATCAAATAGTTATCCCACTGGGTGAAAGTAATGGGGTTGCTTTTTTCGTACACCAAGCATTTTAAAGATTTCTCAGAAAACTTAACCCCTTAAAGCTTTCCCTTAGGTCTAACCATGCAAAGGTTTTGTTTTCAACGTTCTTGTTTTTCATTGTTAACAGACGTGTTGACTAGTTGGCTGAGTATGTTATATATCCGTATGAGTGTTGGATACTTTGGGTTCTTTTTGGACCCTTTGGTATATCCTTTAACGTGCCGTAACAAGCTTGTTGATTTCAGCTGTACAAAAGTCCTTGAAATTTTTACAAGGGTAAGTCCGAGGAATGAAATTTTTAGCCATGCTCATGATTGCTGCTGTTATTTGACGGTACACAAGGTCGAAAGAGCTAGACTGTAAATGAACTTTTTCAAGGGCAGTATCGACAGTTGCCTCGCATCCTTCCAAATTAGCTTAACTATAGTACCACTTTGTGACTCTTTAGTTGTCTTGGTGCTTAATATAGAAAGAGTGTCAGTCTTTAATATTGGAATGTGGCCACTACCTAAATTGCCTAGTACTTTGTAAGTTATGACAAATTCCAAGTTAGCAGAGACTAAATAAAAGAAATTTCTATCCATGATACTGAACCATTGCTGTCATGCTGAAGAGTAGGCAGGGATTTTTTTTGTTTTTGCAAAAGAAAAGAATTTGCAGAATTGCACAGGTCATAATATTGTTGACAAACAGATCAGTGTTATCATAGAACCAGGAAGGTGAACGAGCATTTAAATGTCCAGCTATGGTAGTGTCTATGGTGATAGTCTCTCTGACATCTAAAGCCAGTTCTTGTTTGATGGATTATAAACATTGAGGCACTAGAAGCGTCTATTGTTTTTCCATGGAGTAGCTTGATTAAGGCATGCTTTCTAACCTGAATGGCTTCTGTGATAATATCTCCTTCCGGTGCTCTCCCGTGTGCAAGCATGTCAATGGCTGTGCTCAGTTCCTTTATTGAGGGCGTTTCGTCTAATTAATTCAAAACTGAGAGTGTTTTTAACAAACAGATCAGTGTCATCATAGCCCCAGGAAGGTGAACGAGCATTTAAATGTCCAGCTATGGTAGTGTCTACAGTTATTGTCTCTCTGACATCTAAAGCCAGTTCTTGTTTTGATGGATTATAAACATTGAGGCACTAGAAGCGTCTATGGTTTTTCATGGAGTAGCTTGATAAGGGCATGCGTTCTAACCTAAATGGCTTCAGTGGGAATATGTTTCTAGTAGCGTTTTCCATACCAAGTTTTCCATACTTGCTTCAAACCAGTCCTCATTTTTATTTGTTTCATTCTTAAAGCCCAGTGATGATGTTTGGTACATAACGTTGACGACATTCACAGCTTCATTTGCTCATTGAGATCAAACCGCGTACTATGACGTAGGAACACTTACTCATTCGCAAAGATGTGCGCCTTCAACTTTGGATGTCTTTTAGTAAGTAAGCGTCTCTTATTGTCCTCATGAAACAGAAGTGTTTTAAAACTATAATGGTATGTAGTATTCTCCTCCCTTGTGGACCTCAACATTTTACGTAACTAATTTAAAATAGAAAAAAAGAGATATGAAACTTTGAATATAAGTGTAGGTAAAAAAAGATATAAAAAGGAAGATGGCTATTGATGCGATGGATTTATGAAAATGATTGCAATGAGTGCTGCTGTCTTAAAATAATTAACCAAATGAATAATGCTGTTGTGGACAAGCGTAGACTTTGAAAAATAAATCTTCATTTGACAAACAGCAAACAATGGTTAAACATGCGTTGGTGTGAAAACAAGTGTAGATAAAAGCTATGACTGCGTGGTCACATAAAATACTCCACTCTTCCTTGATTTTCACTCGAAGACAAATTGTATTGTTTTAGGTAAATAAAAAAAACAACATTTTTATAAAAATTAAAAACAAATTGTATAATTGTGTTGAAGAGGCTATGTTTTTTTTTCTTGCGTTGATAATTAAAACTATAGATCAATTTCTAAATTTTTAGAACAACATTTTAAGCCAACGTGAGGATCTACAGTAGACCAAGAATGTACTCAAATTCCAAGCTTTAGAAAAGCGATAATGGAAAAGAAATTACTCGATACACACCGTGGGCGGGTACAAGTCAGAAGGGTGCAGTTCACCTGGACAGATTTATGCTCTGCCTTGGGGCCTTTTTAATTTGATTTTAAAGCGTATTCAAGTTGATAGAAAAAGTTGGTTTGGTTTCGTTCACTTTTTTATGTCCATGTATTTTTAAGTAAAGGGAGACCATGCTAGAAAAAAAAAACAAAGAAAAAGAAAATGCGCAAATGAGGAAGAAGGGAGAGAAGTGAGAGATAGGAGAAATATTCAAAAGATTTAGAGATCTAATATACAGACTCAGAAAACAAGTTTCTAAAATATTGATTTATAAAAAGGCATCATGATTGACTTTTGCTAGTGATGTATGCATTTATTTTATTTTTTTTAATTAATCATTTTTGTGTTTTACTTTTTCTTAATGACCACGTTTACTTTGTTATTTGTTTTTAATAGTTACCAAATTACTTTTTTTTTTTTTTGATATTTATTAGTAAGATATAGAAATTTTTCTGCATTATATAATACTTCCTTTGTTATTTATTTAACTTGGTTTTAATTTATTTTTCATTTCAGCCATTTTTTCGAAACGAGGCAAAGGTCAAATGGGAGAAAGTTTACTTGTATTGAAGAATCTATTCGAACTTCCTTAGTTCGATATACAAAAGCGCTGGGAGACTTGTTTATTTATTGCGTCATGCTGTCTCCATAAAATGAAAAAAAAACAATAGACAGCAGAACCGTCTTTAAAAAAGAAAGAAAGGCTGGCACTTTTAGCTTTGCAACTTGAGTGACATTTACACTCCTCTTAGGCTGCCTTGACCTCGAACGATATTTAAATTAATGACCTCAGAGTCCCAGGTCTCTCAAAAGCAGGGCGTTACACAGAGACAATGTAGATCAACTTTGTGACTCTCAAGAAAGACATTAAAACTCGTTCTTGTGATTCCGTAATTTTGTAATGAAAGAGATTAATGATTCAGGATTTGATGTCTTCTTATCTTATATAATACAGACGTTACTTCAAAAAAGAAGATGATTACGTCCTACGCGTCATGCATTCAGTCTTGCATATTAAAAAATGACTTAAATTTTGCCAAGACACTGGTTTTCCTGCCTAGCTCAGGCAACCCATTTCATGATCTAATAGCACTACGGAAGAAGGAGTATTTGTACAAATTTGTCCTAGCATATAACAATAATAGATGTTATAACAACACCACACATTGGAGCAAAATTATATTACAATAGCAGTTTTTTTTTTTTAAAAAGATCAAGTAATGTTTATTACAGTTGTAATATTAATATTAAGAACCTAAAATATTACTTTTTGATAAACTTTTGAAAACTTTAAAGAAGACAAATATTATTTTATTTTTATTCATATGCATTGCTTTCTTATCACATCCACTAGTACAAAAAGTACACTTCCAGGTTACAGCCCATGGTACAAAATATATACATCCAGATTACATCCTTTTGTACAAGAAAAAAAGGTCCTTATCACATCCATTGTTACAAAACATATATATATATAATATATATATATATATTTATATATGTATGTTTTGTATATTTATATATATCATGGGCGTAGCCAGGGAGGTTCAAATCGGAGTTTAGTTACTGATCTTTTGCTTTAATTTTGTTTATTTTAGGTGAAATTTTAATACTAAACCATCACTTTCCCTAACACAGCCAAGGGGGTTTTGAGTTTGAAACCCCCTACCAAGGGGTTTTAAGTTTGAAACCCCCTACCAGTGGTTTTGAGTTTAAACCCCCCTACTAGGTGTTTTGAGTTTAAACCCCTCTACCATGGGTTTTGAGTTTGAAAACCCCTACCAGGGGGTTTTGAATTTGAAAGCCACTACCAAGGGGTTTTGAGTTTAATACCTCTATAAAACAAAAAAAAAATGCAAACGACAATCCCAAAATTCCAAGAGCACACCTAAGATAGATTTTGATTTTAAGAAAGATTTTGATTTTAAACTCCTCTTCAAAATTTACGATAAACCCCTCTTAAATATAAAAAAGCAAATTACACATTCAAAACTGTATGAGCGTAGCCAAAGGGGGTTTTGAGTTTAAACCCCTCTTCAGCTGGGTTTGAAGCTAAAAATACCTCTTCAATATAAAAAAAAAGCAAATTACGCACTCAAAATGCTATGAGCATAGCCAAAGTTTTTTTTTCGTTTAACCCCCCCCCCCCCCCCCCGGCCAGTGGAGTTTGAAGCTAAAAAATAAATCTTCAAAATAAAAAAAACCACAAATTTCGCAATCAAAATGCTATGAGCGTAGCCAAGCCTATTGGGTGTTATGAATTTAAATTTCCCTTCAGAGGGGTTTGATGCTAAAAAATACCTCTTCCATATTAAAAAAAAAGCAAATTACGCACTAATATTCTTTGAGCGTAGCCAAGCCAACGGGGGGTTTTAAGTTTCAACTTCTCTCACCCAGATGGATTTTTTATAACTTTAAAACCACTCAAGATAGTTTTGAGGTTTAAAAACCCACAACTGATTATTTTGACGATAAAACTTCCCTTTTCGATATAACATCTAATGTAAAATAGTCACCTAATTCCAAGATCGTAGTCAAGAGAAGTTACACATGTCTACCAGTGGCTGGGCTCCATTAATAAAGTGCAATGAAATTGAAAAGCACTAAATGTGGCTCTACAAAGATGGCTAAGACGGATTTTAGGAGTCAGTTATAGAGATCAGGTCTAAATGAAGGAAATCCTATGCCGAAATGGGAGTCGACCCTTTAGTAAGGTTGTGACACAGCGTAGCATGAGGTTTTGCCGAACATGTTCTCCGACAAAATGAATTACGCATAATAAGAGTTGCGATGACATCCTAGTACAACTTTGCGCCACCCTTTTCATGGAGGTCCTCAGAGCAGGTGGAAAGAAGTTTCAGACAGAATTTTATGGAAACAGCTTGCCAGCAAATGCGCCGAACGGCGCTAGAGGCTCTAAGTCAGTAAGAATAGCACATTACGTTTTTGAAAAAAAACTTTTTAATAGCAAAATAATGCAATGTAGGTACCTCAGAATATGCATTTAGTTGACATTCAATACTAGAAATAGTGCTTGGCGGCGGGGCTTCGCTCTGTGCTGGGGGAGCTCTTAGCGCTCACCCAGACCCCTTGCTAGCAAGGGCGAGGAGTCTACATTTTTTTCACTAACTCAAGGAAGAACCTATTCTAGGGCACAATAAACGTCTTATAAAAGAATGAAGGGTGAGAATGTAATAGAGATTTATTATGTACACATACACACATTTATCCATACAATATATATATAATTTTTTTCGGGGGGGGGGGTTGGGGGGGGGGGCGAAAAAAAAATTCTGGCTGCGCCCATTGGTACAAAAAATACACGTAATTATCAAAAACATTTTTACAAAAATTACGATTGATTACATCAGTGATGCCCAAACTACGGCCCGCGGGCCAGATCCGGCCCGCGACGTGGTTCTGAACGGCCCGTCTATACATCGGCACGAAATGTAGAAAATAAAAAAGAAAGAAAAGGTTGAAAATTTTATTTTCTCAATGTTACGACTTTTTCTTTTATGGAATTCATTCTGATCTATTGTCTTTCTAAAACAAACCATTACAAAAATATGGTGGCATTGTTGGTTTGAACCGCTAAGAAAAGATTGCTAAGTTACGCCTAGAAGTAAGCGCTTGACTAAAATATTTACCAAGAAGTCAAGAAAGTAAGTCGGCTTTCATGGAGGCTACAAAGTTACTCAAATTTAAAGAAGAGAAATGAAGCATTAAAAAATCCTTGCTAGCAGTGATAGAATACAATCGTCCTGAAAAAAAAAAAGTTGAAGCTGTGCCGCCTTTCTGGCATGACAACTGCATAACTAGTGGACGATGTTGGTGAAAATCTGCATTTTAAACTCAATGACAGAGCAGCAGATTTGGAAGTAATTACTATTGCCGCTGAAGAGTGACACCAACTGGAACTTACTAAACCAGACTTCCCTGCTTGAGACATTTCGAGCAATACAGACAATAGATTTCTACGCCTTGTCTACAGAAACCTTGCACATTTCCGAAAACAATTTCTGTGTAGGATTAAAATGTTTATTAGCACTTAATTTAGTAGAAAACTTTTTTATTTATAAGACACCTGAAATCCTTGTTACGTAATTAGCGTATGGGTGTACGTAAGCCCAACGGAGCCACGGGAATAGTAATAAAACAATTTAAAATGGTTTATTCTTTTTTTCGAGGCGCGGTGGCTGAGCCGCAGAGCGCTTGGCTTCCGAACCGAGGTCCCAGCAAGAATGTGATTTGACTCTGACTCCACCCAATTCTAATGGGTGCCGCACTTTAGTTGGGGAAAGTGAAGGTGGTTGGTCGTTGTGCTGGCCACATGAAACCCTTGTTAACCGTGGGTTAAAGAAACAAATAGATGACATTAACATCATCTGCCCTATAGACTGCAAGGTCTCTCGCAACTATTCTCTATTTCATGTTTGTGTATCTTTTTGTAAATGTGGCCCGCGACACGAGTGTCGGAAATTAAAATGGCCCGCAGGCCTTATAGCGTCGAGCATCACTGGATTACATAGAACCCAGACGAAACTATTAACAGCTTTTTTTTTCCATGAGAAAAAAATCTCTTTATTAGTAGCCCTTTAATCTCTAATTCAATGGACGACCTCATTCACCAGACGTAAACAAACAACATTTGATAATAGTGATAAAACAATGAAATAACGTATCACGTGACACTTTTTATGAATTACCTAATTTGTATAGACGAGATAGAGAGTCACGTGGCTAAATGTTGTTTGTTTACGATTGGTGATTGAGGTCCACTGCGTATTTGTCTCGGTTATACATCTACAAGTTTAGTTGAAATCATTGAGACACCAAAAAATTAAGTGTTTTTAAAGCTTCATTAAGTAACAATAACTTATCATTGTTTTTACTATTTCTTCATATTGACTGCCATACATAATATTACTTTCTTCTCTCCCCCACCTCTCTCTTCCTCTCATACACCACGCCATCCCAACGATACATCGACCCGAACCTACCTGCCAATCTTTTGTGTCATGCTTTGTTAATACTTTTATTTTTTAAAAAAGCTCTTCTCTTTACAAGAGAAATTTTACGATGACACCAACAGCCTCTCTCCCCTTGCACCTGCAAAAACCCTTACTGTGTTTGAAAAGTAGGGATTTTATTGAGATACGTAATGAGTATAATATAAATAATTACAAATTATATTAGTCATAATAAATCAACCAGAGTAGTCAGTGTATAATGCTAGTACTTGATATTTCTTTTTTTTTTTCAACATTCTTTTGTTAGCTGCCCCGAAAGGGGAAAAGACGGTATCATTTTTGTGTGGTATGTCCGGTCGCCGTCCGTCCAGTTTTGATCTTGAAAAACTTGAAAAGATAGTGAAAATCGACAGCATAATATTTTAGACCATTCACGTTCTGATGCAACAGCTACTGTTTTTGTTTTTTCCGAAAGCTAAGAAATCAATTTTTTAAAATAAATTATCAAAGCATTAAAAAAAAACACCATTTTTACAACTATTCACTATTGAAAGTAACAATCACTTTAGGTTTTTTTAGAAAAGGAGATACCTTTGTACCTTTTTTTTAAAACACAAATATGCAATTATATTTTTTGTCTAAAATTTTTTTTTGCAACTTTATAGACAAGTTAATTACGTTCTGTCATACTAAGTAATACATTTACAACAACAAAAAAATACTTTTATTTTAAAACAGAAAAAAAATATATAAGTGGAACATAATGTAAAACAACAATTAATAAGTAATTTTCTTAATATCGCACCTCATAGCAATGGGACAACGTCACGAAGCAATATATTTTGTTACGGAAATGTTTTTTTTTCTTCAGGTTTTGATTAAGAGTTCGGTCCTTTACAAAACATTTATACTAATTAGATAGTCATTATAAGACATAAGTTAGGCGATGTTCACATCTAGCTTTACATTCGCTTTCACCTATCCTTTGGTCTGCTGGACCGTTGAGGTATCACACAAGTTCTAGATCTGTCAACCTTGTTTTCTGTATTCTTCTATGTCATTTGCTTTTGATAATATTCTTTCTCAAATATTAAAACCTGAATTTTTACCTGCCTGGGTGGTCCACTTCGGAGGCCTATTTTGAGTTTGTGCTTCACACAAACTGTCTTTGTTACCTTGTTTGTTTGTTTTTTTAAATTGATTTATGTGTTGTCAGGTGAAAGATATAATTGTTATAAGCTTTGTAAAAAGTGAAGTTCCCTTATATACCGTGCGATCTATGAAGCAGAAGATGTCATCTGTTTCTTTGGCCAACGGCTTACGAACAAGGTGCCATGTAGCCAGCACAACTTCCAACGCTTTTACTTTCCTAAACTAGTCATTTTAATTTGATTTGATTTGGGTTGACTTTTACTTTTAGAGAAATACCTGGAGGTAAGCCGAACTTAATCACAGTTCCAGTTAGTTTGTGTATATTTCTCGCTTGATTATTTTATGTGGATTTTACATATTTTATTTATGTTAAATGTGTGCATTGTGTATTTCTCACTGTCTTAATTAAGAAACATAGCCATTGCATATGTACATATTTATATATTGCATTAAACTATGTCCAAAATATTATTGCCACGTTTCTCAATTGATCATGACGCACCGTATATATATATTTTCTACTTTTTATGTTATTTCCTTTATCTTGGCTGACCGCCTTGATAATCTTGCAAACGCATTATATAAATTATCTCCCTCTGTATCCATTTCCCCTAGATGAGTGTTTCACTTCATTGTTCATGGCCGACGGCAGTATGTAAACAATGGCGGCACGGCCCACCTCCCCACCCCGCTCCACTTATGTTGTATGTGTGTTGTATCTCCCATACTTTGTACATTTTCAATAGCTACTATCAGCCATATTTTTTTTTCAATTTTATTTGTCATCATCTCCCCATTGTACTATAAAGCAATTCTATCAATCTGAATAATGCACATCATTCGAGGGCATCAATAAGATGCATGAGAGACAAGTCCTAACGTGTCTTTGTTTATCCGCAGCCTTCCTTAGGTGTATGCCTATTTGATTCGCCTATTAATTTTCTATTTAGTATCACTTGCCTACTTGGTACCATTCAACTGCCTATTTGGCACTACCAGGGTGCCTATTTGACAGTCCACTTGTCAACCAATTAGGCACTGCGTTCCCTAAGACCAAGTGTCAATGCGAGACGTCATATCTGCGCCAACTCACTGGACCTACCCTGCTAACGACGCTGCCCACGGCAAATCAGCTCTGCCGCAGCTCACTTGTGCCCACAGCTGATAACAGAACTTTGGATTGAGACTCCACAATAACTAAATCACCGCGAATCTCTACCCGTTAGAACGCCATCTCCAGCTGCAAGACCTCTACCCCGGAGCACAGCCAGCTACTTCACCGATAGGACAACCAGATAATTTCGGGGGGAAAAAGTGACATATGCTCTCATAAAGTGCAAGAAAGATGAATAAATATATTATTGCAAAATGATAAATGCAACCACACCCTTTGTTATTATTCTATGTGTAATTATGTAAATAAATGTTTATTAATTCTTTAAAATTTTGTATCTTTCTCAATTGTTTGGTTTGTTGCGTGCCTGCTCCCGATATATCACTAATGGCCCAGTGAGTGGCAAACTAAAAATAATCATCCTCTAGACACAAAACAAGCCACTCAGGCACGTTATAGACGAGGCCCATCACATCACTGAGTTGAGAAATAAAATTAATGAAGAAACTCGAAGTAAGGAAGGAGAAAATAACCTCCCTCTAACCGGAGAGATCCCCCCTCTCCAGAGAGAAAAATTTCCCCCAAAAGGGTATTATGTGTCCTATTCACCTTCTAAACCCAAGTCCAAAAATACAAAGGTGACTGAAATAAATGGCAACACCTCCAAAGGCCTCACAAGGCCTAATAGCTCCAAGTAGATAATTTAGAATAAGCCATGGATTCCAGGATTGTCCAGGATTGTCCAGTGAAACTGTAGAGGCCTTAATGCCAATTATGAGATGAAGCTACTGATGGACTTGGAGATTCCTGTAGCTGTCTGCGTACATGAAACATTTCTGAAAGATAATATCAGTTTTCGAAGCTACGGCACTTACAGCAGGACTGTTGAGGATGCGGGGAGAGCATCAGGTGGAGTCTTTATCTTTGTGAAGGACAGCAACTACTGTAAGAGGGTAGAGATACAGATCACACTACAGGCCGTAGCAGTTAGGATAACCCAACACAAGGTTATTACTTGTTGCAGTCTGTATCTACCTCCGGGCGCTCCGTTGAACCCAACAGACATGGAGAACCTCATAATACAACTCCCTTGGCCTACATAATCCTAGGGGATTTAAATGTCCATAACACTAAAGGGGATCCAACAATACTGACAAAAATTTATTTTGCTGGAGGATATCTTCCTCCAACATGATTTACGCATACTTAATGATGCATTTCCGACCTACTTGCATCCAGAAACTGGATTTTTAAAATACATTGACCTCACCGTATGCGTCCTCGGACTTCTGTAAGATTTTAATGGTCTGTAAGCAATGATCTACGGGGAATTGAATACTTCCCAATCATCATTGCTAACAATCTCCCATCATTGGGACGACCTTAGCGATGGAAGCTGAATGAAGCCGATTGGGAACAATTCCAAAAAAAGATTCTCAGATAATATCTCAGAAAATATCCTTAATGAACAGAGTTTAACTGATACCCTTGCTAGCAAGCTACTTGATATTGCCCGGATAGTTGTCCCCCTAACATCCGCAAATCCAAAACGGCCTAGCAAACTATCGCACCTAGTGAATTAGTTGTATAATAAAAATATTCTCTATTTAATAGCACCGATTTTGTCTATTTTGATGACGTCATTTTCACGGATTTTGTTTGTGTACAGTAGGGGATTTCCCCTTGTCGCTTCGTCATAATTTTTTATGACGTATATTGTCTTAGCCTGTCTGGTGCATTTCACGCCATGTTGCTAGACTTAAGCAAGCTTTATTTTGGTCAGCTCTTGAATTTCTCCTTGGAACTGATATTGGATAGCCTTATCGTTGTCTTTGGTAGATATTCTTAACGGATTATCTTGACCCCTGTTTAGTGTGAGTTTTATTTGATATTGTATTGTAATTTTATTTGGATTCGATTGTATTCGTATTTGTAATTAGATTAGAGGATTAGAAGAATCTGTTATTATCTTTCAGGACTGAGATTTGCATCTCTTGTTTTTTGCCTGATGATTGATTTACGAGACTAAGGTTCCGGGTTCCAGTGTCCAGACCTGGTGATACAGTTTGAAGTTGTGAGCTTTGGTGTTACTTTGAACTCTGATATTAGGTGTCAGTGAGCAAAATCTTGACTATAAGATAATTTGGAATTGTACTGATATTTGAACATAGTTTAATGAGCTGTTTCATGGAGTTGTCTTGAAAGATTGTGTGGTCAATATTATTGAACATTAATAGTTAAGTGATTATATTGTTTGTATTATAAATACTATTAAGTATTTAAACTGAAAAATATTATACTAAAACATATTATATATCTACTGGTATCATAATTCATATATCAGTTCATTGTATCCATATCATTATCAGAGATATAGCTGACTGCCTTGCATCCTCAATAGCAGATAAATCACACATTGCACACTACACCCCAGAATTCGAAAAAGTCAAAATAAGGGAGGAAATACACCCCTTTGATCAGAGTGCAATAAAGATTATAACAAATCGTTCTCGCTTGAAGAAGACCCCAGTAAGACCGATACCTAAACCGGAAAGAGATGGGTCTGACCCAGCTAACTATTGCCCAATAGCACTGACAAGCAGCTGCATCTGTAAAACTATGGAAAGGATGATAAATAATAGGTTGGTCTTGTCTTGAGATCTCTAGCTACCAGTGCAGATTCCGGCAGGGGCGGACAACAACTGACTACCCTGTAAGGCTGGAATCTTTCATCAGAAATGCATTTCTTAGACAAAAATATCTAGTAGCTGTATTCTTCGTTATAGAAAAAGGCCTATTATACAAGATTGAAAAATGGGATTCTATGTGACCTGGAGCTAATGGGACTTATGGGACACCTTCCCTGCTTTGTAAGGGAGTTCCTAAATGACAGGAAATTTCTCTCAGTAACCCAATTTAATATTACAATTCACATCATTATCAAGGCTGTATCCCCTTGCACTCTGTATGTTGATGATTTTGTCACTTAGTAAAACGTGAATACTTTAGAAAGAAAACTAAAATTATGTTTAAATAAAATTCAAAATAGGGCAAACAAATTGGTTTTTAATTTTCGGACTACAAAACAATTAACGTGCATTTTTTTTTATTTCAGGGGAATCTACCCAGACCCGAATAATTTTTACACAAAAAAGATCTCTATTGTAAAATGTTTAGGCATCACCCTACATTGCAAATTTAATTTTCTCCCCCACATTAAGGAACTTAAGAAGAAATACTAAAAGTCATTACACATATTAAGTGTACTCAGCAATACAGACAGGGGATCTGAAAGTGATATCTTGATGCTGCTATATCGGAGTCTTATCCGATCCAAGATAGACTATAAATCTGTTGTAACCTCTAAGGTAGGCACTCAATGAAAATCAGGAAGTAACAATAAACTATGTATTTATTTACAGTACAAACAGGCATGGACTTCAGCCATCAAGTCCCAGAATGTCCTATCTCAAGTGACACCAGTCCTTTCCTACCTAAATACCAATAGACACACTTCTCAGTGCCGCCCAAGGTCCTCAACACAGTTCATTGATAGGTCAAAGGGCGTTCTTTAGAGTCAAGACAGCTTAGACATATAACTTTAGCCGGATCCACAACAGTCCTTCTTCAATCTTCTGATTAGCAGTAGAGAATGTTGGTTTTGAAATCTAAGTTTGTAGCAGCTATTGTAGGATTATCTCTCAGCTTTAGTCTCTAGCTTGTAGATGGACGAGCTAACTCGCACCAGTTTATTTTTTGTAGCAAAGGTTGCTTTAAGCAGACTGCAGTAGCAGTAACTATTGGGCAGTGTACAGCTTGGGCCGGATACTGGGCAGATAATACTGGGCTATGGGTACTGTAGACACTGGGCAATATTCTATGGGCACTGGAAAGTAGGTAATGCCTTTTCGATGACAGGTGTGTAATGGTGGGTACCTTGTGTGGTTGGCTTTCGTCAAACTGTTGCTTGGTTTTCTGGCAGAAGTAGGCAACAGTTGATAAAGCGTTACCAGCAACCAGTTACAGCAACTAGGCTGGGAATATAAAAAAACGATTAGGAAACTTCTAAAAGAATAGCGCACAAGAGCACGGATACTCATATGTCTTGCAATCATTCAGATGCAGGCATTGGTATCAATCTTAATAATAAATTTAAAATGATAAGGCATGAAATCTTAAAGCACACATAACTTAATGATAAACAAATGCAAGGGAGTTAACCACAATATATGTGTTATCATTGTCACAGTCTCGGTTAACATTTCCTGTTATATGTTCACCTCGTGTTAAGAGGGTGGAAAGACACGTGAAACTTCTAATATAGAAACAGTAATTAAGAATGACTAAATTGACTTTTAATTCAGTTGGGCAGTCTTTTTTGGGAAGTCGAGGCCAGTAGTCACTTGAAGTCTTTTGAGACAGTACACGTATTTCTAATAGTTATTATTGTGATCTTAGAGTTGGATACGTATTCTTAACGTTTATTGTTACCCGCTGTGATGCGGACGTGATATAATAAGTCAAGTTATATATATATATATATATATTTCTGAGGTCTTAGTATATTGGATATGTTTGTGTAACGACTAGAAGCGCAGTGCATTATTATTATTGAATAGACTCTATATTTGTCTGCTGTAGATCGACTTTGTTTACTGTTTGTTACGTGCTAAATGGACAATCGAACCTCACATTCTACAGCATTACTCATTCAGCATGTTATAATCAGACAATATAAGATGATGCTAGTCTAAATTTATCCATGGAATGTGATTACGTAGATAAGTAAACAGTTATAGTAAAATGGGGAATAAGTATAGCACACTAAAGTATAGGATTAGACGAAAATAAAATCATATGGATTGAGTTACAATGATAGAGGGTTGATATCATTAATCAAAATACTATTAATTCAATGAACCATAAGTTCACAAGGGTGTGAGAAATAGTATTAATTGCTATGAATACATTGGGCATGTGAAATTCTTAATTTCACAAGCGCTCTTTGAGGTTAGTGCACGGTGAACTAAATTCTTACATAGCAATTAGGTTCATGAAATTTTATCGTTTACATTAATCACTAAGATTCAGGAATGAGTAAAATATAACAAATCCAATATAATAACTATGGCTTCAAATGTAGACAACCATAAAAAAATTTAGCATATCATAAACAAACCAATATACTGTCAAGATTCTACAACACCTTTACCGTCAATCTAGTTGCTGCTTTAGAACAGAGAAAAGAACAACCGAGTTCTTAAGCATGAAATCAGGTGTGAGACATGAGTGCATCTGCTATCCCGTCCTCCTCCTAGCCATCAACTACAGAATGAGGAGAGTAATGAACCAGACTGTCTTTGGGTATTCCATGACGTGAACAAAATCCAAAGACAGACTTGCACTTCGCAAATGATTTGCTTTATCTGGTCTACAAAAAAAAATGTATAGAAGAAAAGATAGCCAAAATAGAAACCGCATAAACTTGGATATGACAAAAATTGTGAGAGTCGGATATAAGGCAAATGGAAGAGTGTCCCTTTCAGACTTGGTAAGTCAGTGCTTAAAGAGTTGGACAATTTCACATACCTTAGCAAACAGAGACGTCTTCGTATCACAAATTGACTAATCTGTCTAATTGACAAGACATTGTGACCTGGATGGATGGATTTGTGTGGCTTGGATATGGATAGATGGACTTAATCAAATTTGATTGAAATTACTATTGCTCCTCACACTACAGATGTCAGATGTCCCCATAAAAAAAACACCTACAATTCGTGATATTACTCCTCTGGTGTCTTCAAAATGTGCTACGCCTCTGGTGACTAGATCCTCCAGTCAGCTTAAAATAATGAACCTAAACGCCCAGTCATCCAGTATTAAATCTCTTGAGCTTGCCGAAACCATCACTGATGATAGGTACGACATCGCTTTCCTTAGTGATACATGGTTTAAAGAAGCTGGTAATGAGTCAAAAACCATTAAGCTAACGCCACCAGGCTTTATGTTCAAGAGTCTACCTCGAAAAACAGGCAGAAGAGGGGGTTAGCAATACTGTACAAAGATAATCTAGCCAAGTATGTAACAAATAAGACCTGACAGTTCAACAAACACAACCTTCGAGATGTGCGAGTTTTGCCTCTCCCACCACAGTAGAACACTTTCTTGTACCGCCTACCTCCAGCAAGAGAAAAAAATAGACAAAAAAAAGTTTTCATCAAAGAATTTCAAGACCATCTTGACAGTCACATAGCAACAAAAGATCCATTTTTATTATTAATTTATTAAATGTGATCGATCTACCTTTTTTTTTTACTTGTAGTATAAATGCAGAGTCATATGACGGCCCTTCTTTATTTTTTCACCAGGTCGATCAATAATTATCAGCCTATCTCGCCCGCCCGCTTGCTCGGTGAGCCTGTGTCAGACGTCATCAATAAAAAAAAACGCGAAGCCGTTTGTAGCATGCCGAGCGGAGATTAGGGCTATGAGTATAGCACGTCGTCAATAATTGAGAATATTAATTGTGACAATACATTGTAACCTGGATGGATGGATATGGGTATGTGCTTGATAGGTGGATATGCGAGGGCTTGGAGGATTGATATGTATGGCTTTGGTTTGGATTGATTTCATGTATTTCATTTCATGACTGGAATGGATCTCCATAAATGCAACTCCACACGCTCAGTGCGCCTGTAACTGACGTCACACACTGGCCTATTTTTTATCAATAAATAATTGATAGTAGTCTATTGCATGCTCATTATTTTTCACCAGATTGATTAATAATTATGATCCTTTTCCTCTCTTGTCCGCCGGCACGCTCAGTGAGCCAGCAACTAACGTTTTTGATCATAAATCGCTAGCCGTTTAGTGTAGCATGCTCAGTAGAATCAAGGGGGGGGGGGAATCCTATGAATATTTCTTTTACTTTTTTAAACCTAGATTATTACCAGACAGCTAAATTAGTAGATCTGAATACACATCAGGGGCGTAGCTATGGATTTGGGGCCCGGAGAGGATTGACCTCTTTCGGGGCCTCTTTCATTTTGACATTCGACATCATGACATGAGATAATGTACTAAATAAATACATAAGCCTACATTCAAATTGGTTCTATATATCAGTAAAAGTAACTAGAAATAACCATTAAGAATATTTTAATAAATGATACCGTTGTGTATTGGCGAAATAATGCACAAGTGACAAATCTCCTTTCTGTGCAGCAAAGGCATCAATAGCATCATCTACATCAATACAGTCTAGTATTTGTGACTCCACTGACATTAAAGCCATGTTAAGCCTTTCTTGCGTCATTGTGATCCTGAGTGTTTTGATAAACTTGAGCTTTGAGAAAATTCTCTCACATGACACAATTGAAGTGACCTGAGTTAGCAGCACTCAAATGGAGGTTGCAAGGTTTGAGCAAACATCATTACCATATTAAGCCAGCTTCCTTAATGTGTCAATTGGTAATTGAAGTACTGTTTTTTTTTAATGAAAAGTGCTTGTCTCGTGCATCAATGACATCATTGAACAAGCGATTTGCCTGTATTTCATCAAACAGGAAAAATTAACACAGTTTTTAATCAGCGCGTCATTCATAGAATTCAAGACGTGTCTTGGTTCAAGAAGAAACCTAAAGATGTCCACATGGTGTTCCAGCCTTTAGGATACGGGATACCTGTTCTTGATGAGAAACATCTGGGGTTAAATCAAGCATAAGAGAAAAGTAACAAACTTGCTTGAATTTTCCAACAATTGATTCCCTAATCTTATTGTCCATCAAATTAATAAAATCATTTTGAATTTCTGAAGGATGTTTTCCAGTGGTTTATGGTCATTCTGAGCTATAACTGTCCTGGCATACGTATACTGGTCAAAACGTTCCAAACCAACAACCACTGCCAACAATTCTTTTTCAATCTGTGCCCATCTTTTCTGAGTATCAGTTAATGATCTAGAAGCATATGCTATTGGACTGCCATCTTGTAATAACGCTGCTCCCAACCCATTTTGGCTACTATCTGCTTGCAATGTAAGCTCTTTGTTAGGGTCAAAATATATCAATGTTCCATGAGTCGGTATTTTCTCTTTATCTTGATGAAAGCTCGTGTGCATTGATCAGACCAAACAAATGGTGTGTTTTTTCTGATCAACTCTGTTATGGGCTGTAAATCTGTCGACAAGTCTGGAACAAATCTTGCAAGATATTGAACCATGACACAGAGTCTTCAGACTGATGAAATGTCTTTTGGAGCATTCAAACTCAAAATCGCAGATACTTTGTTCCGGTCTGGTTTTATTCCTGCTTCTGTAATAATATGACCCAAAAAATTAATTTCATCTGTTCTAAAAACAGACTTTTCGTGGTTCAGTTTAATCTTCTTTTCTCTTACATCTCTTCATCAGCTTTCTTAGGTTAATATCATGATTTCTGAGTGTCTTATCTTTCGTTCTTCTTCTTCCTACCACTATAATATCATCAACGTAATTGAAACAGCCTTTCAGTCGTTCTAGTGCTAGATTTAATCTTCTCTGAAAAATTTCTGAACTCACTTTCAGACCGAATGGTAATCGTTTCCATTTGTATCTACCAAAAGGGGTTATCATTGCTGTCAAATGAGATGACGCTGTGTCTAGTCTGACGTGCCAGAAAGCTTCTTGCACATCCAATTTGCTGAATATTTTGGCATCGTTCAAATCTGCCAATATGTCATCTAAAGTAGCAAGATTATAGAATTCCCTTAGTAAAACTTTATTCAGGGCTTGTGGATCTATGAAAATCCTAATTTTTCCATTAGCTTTTTCCACAATTGCCATCTGATTCACCCACTCTGTAGGCTCTATCACTGGTTCTATGATTCCTCTCTGCACTAGGGTCTTTAACTCCTCAACTCTTTCTTGTAAAGCAATAGGGATCTTTCTACACGGCAGAACCTTGGGCTTAATGCCGCTATCAATCTTTAAAGACACTTCTCCTAAGTCACCCACATCACCAGTAAACTTTGGACTAGTTTTCTTCTTGGTTATTGAAGATAACTGTCATAACTGCTGTCATCCTTTTCATTTTGTGGTTCTCCAAAGACATCACCCATTCATTTTTTACCATCATGACATCATCTCTTGTGTCCGACTGCAGTTGTCTTTCATCGTTAGACATATCATCTGACACCTGCTGAATTTTCTTTATGCACATCACAGCAAAATGATGTCTCCAATAGCACGCTAGGCACATTTTACCCCGTGCAGGGCACTTTTCTTTAATGTATTCGTGAATCCTTCCACAATACCTGCATTTACCTTTCTAAATGTTTGTTCTTGAGGGTGTTGATACTTTCTCAATGATTGGGGGGTCGGCTTGTATTTGTCTCAACTGTTTGTTGGCTGTCTCGTATGCTCTGCAAATATCTCTGCACCTTTCCAATGTGAGACTACTATCTTGTAACAATTTCATTTTGAGGCATTCATGTCTAACACCAAGAACTACTCTGTCTCTGATCAAGCTATCTTCCAGGCGTTCAAAACTACACGTTTTTGTTAGTGTTCTCAGATTTGTTATGTACTTTTCAATGTCCTTGCCTTCTTGCTGTTCACGAGTATTGAAAAAAAAGCGCTCACAAGTTTCATTTGTTTTTCCAATGCAGAAACTTTCCAATTTGTTCACTATTTCTTCCATCTTTCTTTTCCCTTCTCAATTTCAAGACCTTCATAAATGTCCATCGCTTTTGTTCCTATAATTGTTAGAAATGTGGCCACTCTGACCTCCTCTGATTCTTTCGCCAATTTAGTGGCTAGCTCATAGTTTTGCCAGCTCCGGTGTAACTTTTGCCAATTAGCGGCCATGTTACCTTCTACCTCGAGCGGCTCGGGTACAGGAAGGAAATTTCTAGCTGCCATTGCACAGCGTAGCCCTGTAATTGTTGCCTCTTTATTATTGCAAACAATAAACCTTTATATGATGATTAATGATTACCTCTGATCATTAATACACCGCTGCCACAATGTTAATTTAGATCTAGGTTCACAGTCAGCAATAAACAAACAACAACCATTAGTGTCATGGCGGAGAATGATGCTTTATCATATTGAACGCGTGCACCTTTGCGCACCATATCACAAATAATGTGTCTTACCATATTCAAATCTTTGTAAGTGATGTTCCGTTACTTTATCAAATTCTGCAAGAAATTTCAAAATGCTAGGAAGCTCCCATGATTGGGTGAATTCAGTTTTTTGTTGTGACCACGTGGGCTTGAGTTTGTTTTTGCTAAGTACTAAATAGCTGCTTTACACGTTTCAGAAAATGTCTCAAATACTGTTGATTTTTCAAAATTTGCACATGAAACATATATGACAGTTTATCTGGTTCTGCCCTAAGCTTTTCTTCTTCTAACTACCTCTTTAAAAGAGCTCGTCTGTAGTGGACTCTTTCTTTAAGTTCTTTCAGTCTCTCAGGTTTCTTCCATTTGGTGAAACCAAATCCAGGATTGCTAAATGCACTAGATGTCTTTTCTGATGCCTCAGAAACAGTACACATGGAAAAGAAAATAGACATTTAAAGTATGGAGAGAAGAAGCGCCAAGGTCGTTAGCAATTTTTTCCTGATGGAAGAATTCTATTCAACCATGATGCCAAACTTTTTTTTATTTCTTTTTGGTAAACCCTACTGAAAACAAATATCGTTCATCTTTGTTAGGAAAAATAAGCTACCCTTTAATACAATCTTTGCTCGCAATTCCAGATAAAATTCCAGGATGGATATATTTGAAGTCTCTGTATTTAATTACAGCTTCTTCCACTTCTAGAAGAAGTGATTTTGGAAGTCCATCAAGACTTATCATCCCTTATTTCATGTTTTCTCTGACTCTAATAAAAGTTATTATATTTGAGTTTCTTATGCACTACTTCTCTCATCAAGAAACATTTTCACTTCTTCGATTGCTGTATCTTTGTATGAATCATCTGAATAGTGATACCTTTCTTTGACACGTTCATGGTCTCCTTTGTTTTCAATGCTCATATAAGGTTTCTTCTTAAATGATAAAGATGATGAAATAAACTACCCTATTATCACGATCATTGATGATTTTTCATGGTGCCATGTGTTAGGGTCTAAAAGCTCTTGAAAGAGTAAGGATCTTTGAATAATCTTTTGTCTCTTAGATGAAGATCATGTAACTGTGATGCCCAGGATTCAGAAGATGTCAGCTGATAAGATTGATTGATATTAGCACGCTGTTTATCTATTTCGATTGTGCCTCGGCCCTTGTTGTAGTTGAAGGTGCTAATCCATCTATGGCGCTGAGAAGTGCTAATAGTAGACCTCACTTGACGTTATCAGCTGTCCAGAAGAATTATTGTGAGTAATTAATGATTATGTTATATCTAGATCTAAATGTAGTCTAGTAAATGAAAAATCAAAAATCCTTCTCATTGGGGTATGTTGGACTAGTCCGTTCCGTTTTCTTTGATTAAAAAGTTAAATCACAAATTGGGCCGAAAGCTGCATTTTTTCCCTATATATCTTTGCATTTTTCAGTTCTCTTTTTAAACTAAACTGACATTATTATGCTATAATTTTTAAGTGCGCCTGATAGATAAAAAAAATTCTGCACAAAAAATACGGGATATAACCGATAGAGGCTATAAAAATAAAAGACTGAAACTAGCGCATGAAACTACACATTTACAGTACTTTATTTGATAAGTATTTTACCCAAGATCTGTGTTGTTGTTTTTTTGTTTTTTTTAGGACTAGCTTATTTCAAGTACCCAGCATTTTTCGGATACGCAATATAATTGTTGAAAAAAATGGTATTGATTTTAAACTTTTAAATGATTTTTCTTAAAGTAAAGGGGTAGTTTTTTTTTTTTCCTTTTTGTGTATGCATGATTTATCAAAGCAGCCTTTTTTAAATTATTGGTTAAAAAATGATGCTATAATTTTTTTAAAAATATTAAAAAATCGCATGGCTGCATAATGATTAACGTACGTGTTAGTTTAATATATTTTATATAACTATCTAACTAAAAATAACTACGTGTAAAAAGAAGTAATTTTTTTTTCTGTAAGACAAAGCCATATGGAAAATTTTTCGTTAATACCCTTATTCAAAAAAAGGAATAATAACTACAATGGGCAAAAGCGAGTAACTTGGGCTTAACCAGTAAGCTTCGGGCAGGGCAGGAGAAACTCGTTAGCCAAAGAGAAGGAAAACCGCTGCTGTCTTGCAGCTATACCCAATCATGGGAAAACTTCAAAAGTCAACCCTGAGGAAAAATCAGGAGATGTCGACTCTAAGGCGGTTTGCAGCATCCATAGCGACACTCTGACGGAACATGCAACGCCCTTAACCCCAAACTGTATCGCTACTGTCGTTTCTTTGGGTACATCAGATGCGTGGAGAGGTGGGGGAAGTGATGTGTGTGTTGGGCGACATCGTTCCAACCACAGCTAATGTCCAGGTATTCATCTCATTTCCATGAGATGATCCATAGTAGAATCATAACTGAAGGTGGCGATGGTAGTAGTAATAGAATATTCGAATTTGTATGTGTATTTAATCTGATATTAAATATGAAGGTCACAACTAGGGTTGCGTAGCACTCTGTATTATAATGTTATAAACCTGGTGGTGGCACAAAGAGGGGTAGTGGTGTGTGTGTAGTCAGCCGACACAAATCGCCCCAGGCAAGCGCTAGACGAGCGGTCAACCGTGACGAGTTACAACTGTCAGCCGAGTCGAGTGTCAACAGGACGGTTCGGGAAGGATCGACGTCGTGAACAAAGCTCAATAGCGTCACGAGAGTTGTAGTCATCTGACCACCTAGAAACGTCGAGCGGCGTTCTGTCCGGTTCAAGAAGGCCAGTAGGGACCCTATATAAGAGCAGAGGTGTCGCAGTCAGGTCGGTCGAGAAAAGGGGCTCAATACAGCAAGGTTCAGAGCCCGGTTCACTACAGTCCGGTCGATTACAACACAGTTCAGCGGTGTGGTTCTGTACGGAGCATTACGACGGTTCAGTGCGGAGTACTGTCAAGTACAGTTGAGACGACTGGCGTCTTGATCTTGGTCTGCGATCGAGTCCGACACAACGAGCCTAGTGTGTGAAGTCAGTCCTGAACTGTTAAACCCAGTGCAAGCCCGGAACGAGACGGAGAGGCCAGTGCAAGAGTTGATACGGCGGAACGGTGTTACCGGAGAGATATTTGTACAGTGTACGTGTTGCCAATTGTACAGTATTGGCTGTTATTTTATTGACATCTAGTGTTACGTTATTTTGGAGCCCGGAGTTGTCAAGTTCCTTAAGTTGGTGGTGTATGGTGCAGTTTGCAGAGAGCCTGCATTGTGAGATTCGTAACAACTGGTGTCAGAAGTGGGATCGGATCGGAATCGGATTGGATCGGATCTACTATGGCTCGTCTGAAACTGCTGTACGAACTTGAATTTATAGAACTGAAGCAAGAACTCCGTGGACGAAGGCTAAAGGCATGTGGAAACAAGGAAACTTTACAAGCAAGCCTCCGAGAAGACATGTTGGAAGAAAAAGAAGATCCGGACACATATCTTTTTGAAGTCGAACCGGACTTGCTGGAACAGCTCACCAGTAGCATAGCAGCTATGCAGGGACAGATGGCAGCTATGCAGAGACAGATCGCCAGTAGCAAACAGGAGCAGATAGCAGCTATGAACTCGGGGATAGAAAGCACCAATTCCAAGGTAGATGCCAAGATAGATGTCATGGCCTTGAGAATCAAAACCGAGTTATTGGCCATGAACTAACGCATACCTGCTGTGGAGGAGAGAATCATTAACTCAGACGTTCGTTCAGATGCTAAAACCAGAGAAAGGAGCCTTGGTGGTGATCATGAGGACCCATTGAAACCTGACGAAGCCGTTGAGAGACATATGCAAGTCGAGAGATACCAGCCAGGTCCGAACCTAACAGACCTTGGTCCAGCTGCCAAGACTGGAGAGGAAAGTCCTAATGGTGGTAAAGAGAATCCAAGGCAGTCTGACGTTGACGTTGATGGACATTTGAAAGACGAAAGTCATCGACAAGGTCTCAAACCAACAAGCGATTGGCCCGATACTGAGACGAGAGAGAGAGGTCCCGATGATAAAGAAGGAAGCCGAATGGAGCCTGAAGCCGAAGACGAAGGACCATTGCACGAGGAGTGTTACCAACCTGCCCCACGAGCATGCCCTCCAGGCAGGGATAAAGATGATGACCTGTCCCACAATTCCATGCCCTGTGGACTTGAAGCCCATCCCAGTCCTTCTTCGCAAAGCCCTATGAAGTCACCTCTTTGGCTATCGATCTTGGTACCCCCAGCCCGTACATCCTATACTTCTCCATGTGTCAAGTGGTTGTCCTCAGTACCGACCGACAAGAGAGCGATGCAACCACGACGTCACTGCAACAGAAAGAAGATCAACTTGAGAAAAAGAAGAAGGCGGCGTTTGCGTAGTCCAACGTGCATGGTGATGCTACCAAGAAATAACTGCAGCCACATGAAGACCAACTGGCGGAGAAGAAGGCGACATCGGTCGAATGCAACATGGATGGCGATGCGAACACAACGTCGATGTAACCAGATGAAGGCGAATTGGAGAAGAAGAAAACGTTTGCTGAGTTCAACGTGGACGGCGATGCGACCCCGACATCGATGCAATCAGGTCAAGGCAAACTGGAGGAGAAGAAGTAAGCGACCATTGCTGACTGCAACATGGATGGCTCCGTCAAGCTCAACAGGCAAGCCAACTGCCACAGATCGACCCCCACCTACAGCGATGAAATTTCACAGCCAATGTCATGAGGTTGAATCTGCCCGGGACGGACAGATCTAAGGAGGGGGCAGTGTTATAAACCTGGTGGTGGCACAAAGAGGGGTAGTGGTGTGTGTGTAGTCAGCCGACACAAATCGCCCCAGGCAAGCGCTAGACGAGCGGTCAACCGTGACGAGTTACAACTGTCAGCCGAGTCGAGTGTCAACAGGACGGTTCGGGAAGGATCGACGTCGTGAACAAAGCTCAATAGCGTCACGAGAGTTGTAGTCATCTGACCACCTAGAAACGTCGAGCGGCGTTCTGTCCGGTTCAAGAAGGCCAGTAGGGACCCTATATAAGAGCAGAGGTGTCGCAGTCAGGTCGGTCGAGAAAAGGGGCTCAATACAGCAAGGTTCAGAGCCCGGTTCACTACAGTCCGGTCGATTACAACACAGTTCAGCGGTGTGGTTCTGTACGGAGCATTACGACGGTTCAGTGCGGAGTACTGTCAAGTACAGTTGAGACGACTGGCGTCTTGATCTTGGTCTGCGATCGAGTCCGACACAACGAGCCTAGTGTGTGAAGTCAGTCCTGAACTGTTAAACCCAGTGCAAGCCCGGAACGAGACGGAGAGGCCAGTGCAAGAGTTGATACGGCGGAACGGTGTTACCGGAGAGATATTTGTACAGTGTACGTGTTGCCAATTGTACAGTATTGGCTGTTATTTTATTGACATTAAAGTGTTACGTTATTTTGGAGCCCGGAGTTGTCAAGTTCCTTAAGTTGGTGGTGTATGGTGCAGTTTGCAGAGAGCCTGCATAGTGAGATTCGTAACAATAATATTAGGGCTCGATAGAATATGTATTATTATTAAGTATCAACAGTTATGTTGTTGCAAATAGCCCATTTTTTTATGTAAAAGAATTAATGACAAAACACGCACCTATATAATTTCCGGAAATTATTGTTGCCATAGAGATTACATACTATTGTTGTTTTTTTAGTTTTTTGGGTATGAGCTCTGTTGCCGCAACTGTTTACTGTTGTTTCTTTGGCATTATCAAGCGTGTTTTTTGTTAATATATATATATATATATATATATATAAACCACTTAGACAAACATAATGTCCTCACCCCATACCAACATGGCTTTAGGAAATATAGATCATGTGAAACACAACTAATAGGACTAATTGATGATTTCTCAAAAGGTTTAGATAATAGTGAACAAATAGATGCTATCTTACTAGATTTTTTGAAGGCTTTTGACAAAGTTCACCACCATAGTTTGCTTAAAAAATTAAAATATTTCGGCATTAACGGTCCACTGCATCAGTGGATTAAAGATTTTCTGATAGGGAGAGAACAAACTGTAATAATAAATGGCTCTAAATCAACACCAATAACAGTAAACTCAGGTGTACCTCAAGGAACAGTCTTGGGTCCACTACTATTTTTAATTTACATAAATGATTTACCAAATTGCATTAGTTCAGGAACAAAAGTCAGATTATTTGCAGACGATTGCATAATATATAGAACAATAAAAACAAAACAAGACACAGATATTTTACAAAGAGAATTAGATGAATTACAGAAATGGGAATCAAATTGGAGCATGTCTTTCCACCCAGAAAAATGTCAGTTGTTAAGAGTAACAAAAAAAATTAAACAAATTAATTCCACTTATCTTATTCATGGCAAACCAGTAACACAGACTAAAAACTCAAAATACCTAGGTGTTATAATAAATGAAAAACTGTCATGGAATCCACATATTGATGAAACTATAAAAAAATCCAACAAAGCATTAGGGTTTATTAAAAGAAATTTCTATAAATCAAATAAGAACATAAAACTAAAATGTTATTTAACCTTGGTTAGGCCAATAATAGAATATGCATCCACCGTGTGGGACCCCTCAACTCAAGAAAACATTAAGAAACTGGAACAAACACAAAATAGAGCAGTGAGATTCATAACAAACGAATATTCACATTTGACTAGGGTAACACCATTAGTAAAATCACTAAATTTAGAAAGCCTTCAGGACAGAAGACTCAAAAGTAAAGTAGCAATTATACATAAAACACTGAACCATAATCTTCAAATACAAAAACAAAATTTAATAAAATACTCTGAAAGACACAAAAATAAAGGCACATTCCTCGTCCCATATGCTAGGACAAATTTGTACAAATACTCCTTCTTCCCTAGTGCTATTAGAGCATGGAATGGGTTGCCTGAGCTAGCCAGAAAAACCAGTGACTTGGCAGAATTTAAGTCATTGGTTAATATGCATGACTAAATGCATGACGCGTAGGACGTAATCATCTTCTTTTTTGAAGTAACGTCTGTATTATATAAGATATATATATATATATATATATATATATATATATATATATATATTATGAATCTCACTATCCAGGCTCTCTGCAAACTGCACCATACACCACCAACTTAAAGAACTTGACAACTCAGGGCTCCAAATAACGTAATAGTTTAATGTCAACAAATAACAGCCAATACTGTACAATTGGCAGCACTTAACACAAGACTGTACAAATATCTCTCCGTTAATAGCCGTGCCGCCGTATCAACTCTTGCACTGGTCTCTCTGTCTCGTCTCGGACTTGTACTGAGCCGTAGTAACGAACTGTAGATCGGGAAGTTGTAACTGACTCGTCTCTGATACCTCGTGACGCTCCTGAGCTCTGTTCACGACGCCGATCCTACTCGAACCTTCATGTTGACACTCGTCTCGGCTGACCGTCATAACTCGTCACGGTTGACCGCTCGTCTATCGGTGGCTTGGGGCGATTTGCGTCGGCTGACTACACACACACCACTACCCCCATCTGTGCCACCACCAGGTTTATAACAATATTTATATATATTCCTGTACCGTTATATACTAGAGTATATATCTCAACTTATTTTACTTCAAAGTCATCATCTTCTATTTTGAAGTCATATCTGATACATAGGATACTATTTATAATGGAAGTAAAAGGTTTTCTAGACTTATGCTTAGTACAACTTCGAGAAGAATGTAAAAAAAAGAGGTGTCAAGATAGCTGGAAGAAAGAAAGATCTGATCGACAGGTAATCTCATTTATTTTATTATAAATATTATTAATTATTATGTTTGTTTATATAGGTAGTATAGTTTAAATGGTGACTGGTCATTTCATCCCCGGTCATTTCATCCCCTATCATTTCATCCCCGGTTACTTCATCCCCGGTCACTTCATCCCCGGTCATTTCATCCCCGGTCACTTCATCCCCCGGTCACTTCATCCCCGATCATTTCATCCCCGATCACTTCATCCCCAATTAAATATTTTATATATAAATATGATTATGTAGATTGCTTTTTGACATTTTATGACTTGTTACTAATGCGTTTATAGTGTTTCCTCTTCCACTTTGTTTTCTTAATGAGAAATCTTATATTGTAAATCAGGGTGTGTATTTAGCTACAGCGCTTCTATTGGATGTGGGGGTTGTAATATCATAATATTATCCGGATCGAAGGCCAAGGTTTGGTGGAAGTAGTAAAAAATCATTTGAGAGATAGAAGTGCGATTACAATAATTATGATCATGCCGCTGATAACTTCTCATCCAAAGCCAAGGTGCTGTGAAAGTACGACCATGTTCCACTTTTTTTTATTTTTCAATCGCTCTTTCTTGAAAATGGGCGCGTCATTTTTAGCCTTGAAATAAGGTTTTATTTTTTTCTAATAAAGGCGGAGTTCACCCATCCTCGTGATATCATGTCGGCTGTATAAGTTTTTCTTTAATTCCTTTTAAACATTAACGAGTTACAATTTTGTCATTTAAATAAAAAATTAATTTTAATTTTTTTTTATTGGCAGGCATTTTTCAAATATAAAAATATTTTAAACCATCATCCAACCTGTATTTATTAGGGTTTGAAATGTCAATAAAGAAAACAATTATGAAATTGTGGTTATAGATATTTTTGATCGTTTTTTTTTTTCAGACTAAATGCCTATGAAAGAAACTGTAATTTTGGAAGAAAAGTAGATGCTACTGACTACGGTTACTCCATGTTCATTCCCAATTTAAACTACATAGATGTGAATGCAGAAACAATGTTGCCTGATGTCACATAAAGATCAATATCATCATATTTGGAACAGTTTGATGCACAAATCAGCAAAACTGCAAAATTACATTATGATGAAAGGTAATTTACTTATGAAAATTATGTACACTATTCTAAGTTGTTATGTTGAAAATGTTAATTCTCATATTTAAATAGAAAAGCTAGTATTATAATGCTACCAGGCTAATACTTTTGCAAAGTCAATTGTAATGTCCTACCCTAGACCCACAGCAAGAGAGAAAGAGAGAGAGAGAGATCAAAAAGGTGATATGTTTCAAACAAAATGACACTCTATTGTTTAATACATTTTTAATTTATTTTTCTAAATTGAGGTACATTGAGTAATTGAAACATGGACATTGTTACAGCTATGTATTTTTTAAAGCAGATATATTTGCCCAAATGAAGAAAGTAAAGTATCAAGTTGATTTAAAAATGGACACAAATGGCATAATTGTTGAAGCACAATGTGAGTGTCCCGTCGGAATGGGTCCAAGTGCACACTGCAAACATATACAAGCAATACTACATGGACTAAGTAGAATGAAAAAGGATAAAGAATTGAAAATTCAACTTACATGTACAGAAAAATTACAACTATTTCATGTAGTAAAAAAACATACAGGTTCACCTGTAAAAGCACATTCTTTGAAACTTTCGGTTCCAGACAGTATAATATATGATCTCCACACATACAAAATGCCTAAAGAAAATTACAATTCCTATTTTAGAAACATTTGGATGTCTGCTAAAGATGTCCCACAAAGACCTATTATCCAACTATATGAACCTGCCAACATTTGTGCTTATGTCAATGACCATGAGTACACTAAAGTTCCTTTAGTAGATATTTATATAAAAAGTATAGGACTAAAAGATGTTACAAATGAGGATATTATTAAAATAGAAGAAAAAACTAGAGGCCAGTCATTGAACAAATCATGGATTAAAGAAAGACTAAAAAGGTTTCAATCATCTAATTTTGGTAGTATTTATAAGGCAGGAGATATAAGTGTATTAGCATTAAAATGTATGAAAAATGTTAACTTAAAAACAAGTGCAACTAAACATGGATATAAACATGAAGCCATTGCTATCAAAAAGTATAAATTATATAGTGGCCATGAAGTACAAAGATGTGGAATTTTCATTTGTTATGAATTTCCATTTTTGGGATCTTCTCCTGATGGGATAGTTAAATTGCCAGATGGCACTATAGAAGTAATTGAAGTTAAATGTCCTTACGTGGCAAGGGAAAAATGTATTGATTTACCTATGTGTCACAGATGTGGGAATTTCTCTAAAAAAAACTCATAATTATTATTACCTGGTTCAAGGTCAAAACTATGCACAAAAGCTAAGATTGTCAAATTGATTATCTTTACCTTGAAAGACATTAAAGTCATTAACATACATAGAGATGATGAGTTCATCAAAATAATGGTAGACAAACTCGTTTTATTTTATAAAAATTATTTTAAAAATGTTTTGCTACAGTCCCATTTCTTCAAATCAAGTTATGATTGATTTTATTACTATTGTATCTTTGCATAAACTTCAAACTGTCATCATGCTTGTACCAAGTTTTGACCCTTCTGGTGTTTGGAAGGAACATCCAAACATAGAAAATATTTGTTGTCTTTTTCTAACAGAGCAAAATCAATGTATTTTGAATGTATCTGTATATTGAAAAGTATGTAGTTCAATACTATTTGGATAAACATTATTTGTATTTTTGTTTGTTTGTAATAGCAACTTTTAATTGGATCTATTCCTAATTGAAACATTAATCAAAGTACTGATTAATATATAATTGCTTTTTTTTTCTTTTTTACCTAATCATTTTGCCTGTTTATTGTTTAATATATTATTAATGTAAATACTTGGACATTTAATTTGAATTTGATTATTGATAAGTTTTGTTTGTTGTAAAATGTTTTACATTGTTTCGGATGTTCCTTCAGAGTTGAAGATAGTTTACTTACTAGTCCAAACCTCCGGCAGGACGACGGGAGATGGGAGCGGGCAGGGTTTGAACCCTCGACAGTCGATAAATCCAAATGACAGTTCAGCGTGCAAACCGCACGACCAGGCAGCCATCCATAAGTTATGGAACAGTTAATTGAATTTATCACAAATATTATATGCAAATGTCAATGCATTGTTTTTGGCATTACTTATAAATATGTAAGAAGTTCATAAAAAAATTTTTTGAAAACAATAAACATTGAAAGGATTGATTTATTGGCCAGCAACACCATGATACAAGCATTACCATTATACAAGTTTGACATGTATTTGATTATACTTGAGAACAGTTGAATTTAGCATGTTAAAAGTAAAAATAACAATCATTTTCTAATAGCATTATATTATTACTCTATTGTATTATTGTAGTATAATAATTATAATAATCAATAAAAGACTTTTACCACTTTATCACAGTCAAAAACCCACAATATTAATTACAATTTCCAATGAAAAAAAAAAGAAAATTCCATTGTGTATTAGCATAACATAAATATGAGTTGGTTTGGGTAAAATTTTTTCTCATACATGTAACAAAAAAAAATTAATTAAAAACTAATATTAGATTAACAAATAAGATTTAAATTTCACAGAAATAAAATGTATACATAAGTATATGCAACATAATTTTTATTTATATGAAACAAAAATGTAATAAGATTTTTATGTTAGAACTACAGATTAATGAAATGCAAAATGCCTAACAATATATAAAATTTTTGAAAAAAAAAACAGAGATTATCACAAATGCTCACTATCACAGTTTGGCTAACATTGTTTTTGATATAATCATAGTTATACTCATGGGATAAATATTCACAGAAAGTACTTAATTGCTGGTAATATTCACATTACATACTTAGTACATCAAATGATTAAATGATGAATTGACATATTGTGTAATACAAAATATAGTACAATAATTATAATGCTTCATGTAACAAAAATATTATTAACCATTTATTCAAATTGTCTAACATTTCAGTATATTAATCCCTGAAAAAAAAAGTAAAATAAAAAACGTGCTGTGTAAAAATTTTTACAAAAATCAATCAAGCATGAGATGGTACAATATTCTTTCTAAAATTACAAAGATAAAAACACACCTTTAATATCTTACTAACTAATTTAGTTTCTGTTGCATTGAGAGGTTGTTTACAAATTTTATATACTTTAGCCATTCCAATTATACGTTCAATATGAACCCTTTTGATAGATATCAGACGATCTTTTATTACAGATTGTGGGTGTAGTCTGTTTTTTTTTTTTAAAAAAAGTTGACATGTTTAAAGTAATATTTTTGTTTAAAAAAATATCTTGTACATTGAATCCCTTGTCAAATTATACAACATGCTCCGTTCTACTAATTGCCTATCAGAAGCTGAACCACCAAAGGCGTCAGAAATATAGGAAACAAGTCCTCCCTGTGTACAGCCTACCAAAACTTTCATGATGTTTCTATGTTTATAGTTAGAAAATGTTACTCTATGTGAATGTGGGTTAGAAGGAATAAATATTGGCACTTCAGTACTGTCAAGAATAACCCTTGTTGTTAAAAATTTATTTTTAAAATCAGAAGGGAAATAATGTCTAACCAAATTCTTACTAGGCCATAATTTATTTCCCCCCACTGAATAGCACAAAAATTAACCCAAGTAATAAAAACATTCTGAACTGTAAAACTAGAAACATTAAACATTCTTGCTACTTCAACTATGGGAAAATAATGTCTTAGCCTAACAAGCATTAATACAAATTGGTCCACACTACTCAAACAATCACAAGATTGTGAATAAATGTATTTTAAATTATATACACTTGGACCAAGAGAATGAAATACTGTTAAAAAATTTGATGCAGTCTCCAACCCAGTGAAATGATTAATAATAGAATCTTGATTTTTAATTTTTTCAAAAGATAAATAAGCTTTAATATTTACATGTTCTTCAATATTTTCACCAAGTGGATAACTATCTTTAGGAGATGCACTAAAAATAATATCAGTATTATCACATGTAGAATAAAAAAATTGTTCTGATGCGATGACTTGCTAATCCATTACCACATTATTTGAATCAATAATTTCTTCTGATCCAATGACTAGTTCCTCGTCCATTAGCGCATCTGTATCTGATTTAATGAAGACTGCATCATTCATTAGTATAGGATTTACTTGATCACACAACATCATTTTTCTGTTCTTCTTTTTGTCCACATTCCATTGAAATACAGAGGGAACAGCTGTCTTTTTCAATTTACTATACTTTCTACTTAAGCCTGAAAATTAGTACAGAAATTAGATAGATATTTTTAATAGAAATAAAGTGCAAATGATTAATTTTATATGTACAGATTATTCTGTCAATGTCAAAAAATGTTTTTATAGATTTAAATTATCTTTCCGTACCTCACTGACAAAAATGACGAGTGAAAATAAATTGATTATAAACTTCAAATATTGTTTTTCTTAATTATTTTTGTATTTAATTCAAATTTAATATATGGTATTTTGAAAAATTTGCAACAATTTCAAAATCCCCATCTTGTATATTATGTTATTTGACATAATGTTTCGAAATAGTACTTTGTATTAACCACCCAACACTGATTGTTGATATTCAGAGAATCAGTTGAAGTGCGTAAGAAGCTATGTTAGACAAATACAAACGTTCAACCAGTAAACTGATATAATGGTAATAAAAAAATATGTTTTTGTATAGAAGCAATTCTTACTAAATTTAATTTTCATGTAAATATAATAATTTCTGCATTAACTATACTTTGTCATATTTTTAAATTTTATAACCTTTATGATGGGCATGTTAATTTACAAATAAATATATATATAGCAAATTTTAAAAAAAGATAAACTTTAAAAAAAACTTATAATTAGATTGTTCGTAATGAAATACACAATACTTACATTAATACATTTTTTACCATGTTTCCATTTCTACAGCAATATGAACAATTTTTGAAAGAAGTAGCTATAAAACATAAAAAATGTAGACAAAAATGCAAATTTAACATGAAAAAAAATTCTTTCACAAACATAATTTAAATTTGATTTTAAAAAATTTAACAAACTGAAATTTTAAAATTCAAATGCATCAAGTGATAATTATTTTTTAAATTGAAAATGACAAATTAAATTAACTAACAATAGATGTTGATATTATGACATTTTCTAGTTACATTTAAATATTTGAAGAATTTAAGTGTTAAAATTTTTTTCTAAATAAATAAATAATAATATATATATATATATATGTTTAAATGCAAGTAGTGAATGTAATGAGTATATGAGAATTTTATTAATCAATTATAAAATTGTGTACACAATAATTACATCCTTAATCTCAAATTTATATTTATAATGTAATATTTGAAACATAAAGAATAAAATTATGTTTTTCATGATCATTATAAAGGCATGTTCTAACATTTTGTTTAGAAGAATTATAAAAAAATAAGTATAAAAACAAAACAAGTAATTTAATAATGTGCAGTTATTAATTCAAAATTAAAATACCTTTTTTTAAAAATATAAAACATAATATAAATAATACATTATAATAAATAATTTATGCACCTACCAGCGCAGTAGTCTTCTATGACAAAGTGTTTCTTGCAAATCTTTGTATTTGTTTTTGGGAACCAATTGCTATGATTAGGACCTTCTCTTTTAATTGCTGCAATCCATTTTTGTTTTATTTCTTCATTTTTTGGGAACACATGTCCACCACCACCATCACAGAAAGGCACACAGCGATGTGTTGGCATAACAAACTGTACTTTAAATAAAAAAGAAATAAATGATATGACTGATCTGTTTCAAGTAGTTGTGTATAATTTATAACCATTTTTGCTTTCTATACATCATTCTCTTTATATTTAGATTCTATAGGTAGTTGAATAGATTTCCCCACTATATAAGCATGATGTAAATGTAGGAATGAACTTGAATTTGATTTTTATATGAACTCTATTAATTATGGTTGCTTAGAAAAATTGATTTCACACATGTTGCCATGGGCATTGACATAATAGTCATGGATCTAGAATCTAGTTAGAATCCTTAATCTATATAATCATATCTAGCTGTATATGATAAATATTCAATTCCAATTTGAATCGAATACTAATAGTAAAAGTTACTATTGAATAGCATTTATACTACTAATACTATTATAGAATCTGTTTATAGCTATCAAGATTTCGCACTAGACCTATAATTATAATATAGATCTGTAATCTGTATTTCTATATTAGAAACTAGACAGATATTACCCGCTGCCCGCGGATCATAAATTGCATAGTGCTGAAGTAGTCACTGATATAGTGCAATAGAAACAATTAAAGAAAATAATAATGCTATTATAAGTAAAGCGAATGCATGAATAAAAAAATATTATGAATGGAGCTATAAGTAGCTCATTGACCTGATTTCACACGATATACAGAATAGAGTTGCACTCATGTAAAAATGCTTTAGAAAAACAAATTTCAATGTGAGTTTGATTAAAATATGAAATGAATGGACTATAATTAGTTCATGTGTTAAAGTATAAAACTATCTTTGCGGTTTTGATTTTTATTCGTAACATACATACATACGCCTCACATTCTACTTTATAAAGTAGATAGTCTAGAAGAAATATAATCTAAGACTTTAAATCTAAGATAATTATAATTTAATTTAGACTGTAACTCTAGGCAGTCTACAATCTAGAGCGTTATAGTCATTATTTTATTTAGACTAGATTTAAGTATAGTGTTACTTTTTACTATAAGTATAATCAGTGATTAGTCATTAGTATTATATTTAATTAATATTACTAATTTCATTATTACTAGTAATTAGGTCTTGGCATTGAAAAGCAAATCTTATCAGATATAATATATAATATCTATCTAAGAGTATCTATTTAATAAACTATAATAAATAGTTATAAGTACTAACCTGTTATTAGTATTTAAAATACTTAGAAGTAGATCTACTACTATCTTATCTTATCTTATCTTATCTTATCTTATATAATACAGACGTTACTTCAAAAAAGAAGATGATTACGTCCTACGCGTCATGCATTTAGTCATGCATATTAACCAATGACTTAAATTCTGCCAAGTCACTGTTTTTTCTGGCTAGCTCAGGCAACCCATTCCATGCTCTAATAGCACTAGGGAAGAAGGAGTATTTGTACAAATTTGTCCTAGCATATGGGACGAGGAATGTGCCTTTATTTTTGTGTCTTTCAGAGTATTTTATTAAATTTTGTTTTTGTATTTGAAGATTATGGTTCAGTGTTTTATGTATAATTGCTACTTTACTTTTGAGTCTTCTGTCCTGAAGGCTTCCTAAATTTAGTGATTTTACTAATGGTGTTACTCTAGTCAAATGTGAATATTCATCTAAGCCTAAAACTTCATTCAATGTACCAAGCTCACTCCAAACATTTGCCCATTTATTCTCTATTAAAAAAAAAAACAAAAAAAAACAACGAACAAATATAATATAAGATGATTTTTATTGATGTCCAAAACTGGCTGTCCGAAATAAAATTTGGTAAGAAAATCGTAATTTAATTTGGACACCCTATTAATGTTTTTTTTTAAATGGAATTAGACATCTTGGCTTATAAATCAAATAAATCAGCTTCAAAAACAGAATAAACATTGCCAGGCTCATTAGTATAGACTTAGCCAATCAAAAAATATAGTCTTAACCCTAGGACAAGTCATCCGGGTAACATAGGAAAAAACAACAACCTGACTAACAAACTTGAAATTTGTTTTTCTTACATAAAAAGATAGCTAAATGGAAGGGAATTGGGTCAGAATCATTGGAAAATGGACAAACACATTATACAGCGCACTAGTTTTATAATGAATATTAAAATAATTATTTAATGACCACAAAAACAGCGAATGTCCGAATTCATGTAATGCCCGAAATAAATAAACTACTATATCTGATACTAATAAGAAATCAATTTATATATAATAGAATTAGTAAGATCTAGATAGATCTATCATTAAAAGTATCATGATCTAGTATTCTAGTAATAATAAGTGTAACCGTAATACAACTTCATAGTAAATAAGTAAATGTATAAGCCTACTAACTACTTTATTCTACTAAAAACTGACTTTTGTCATTATACTGGCTATAGCCACTAGATATATAATCTAGACTAGAATTAGATCAATAGATCTAATTATACTAATGTAGAGAATAAAGTTAGATTCAAGCGGTGTTAGCTAATAGCGTTAGCGTTGCACAAGAAACGAACCTGGGTTTTTCTAAACTATGATACTTGGTGTGTACTAGTAAAACAGCACCTACCTAAATAAATCGTAACAAGAAATAAAAAAACTATATTTATTGTAGTATATATATATAGGTCTGTGGTTGAATATTATATAGCCTTCATAACTTATTCTATAGAGAAATGACTTTTGTAATTTCTTTTACAGAAAAATTGGGCTATTCGCGTCTGACATATATATAATTTTTATGTTCAGCAACAAAGCCCAAATACAGATAACTTTAATTAATAACCTGGAATCACTATATGTTAAGCATATACAAAACTATATTTAAAATAAAACATGTAAGACTATCTAACTGGATTCTAAACTATCTACACTGTATGAGAATCGGCTCGAGACATGCCAATTATTTCCAAAATCCTTTGTTCAGCTCCCAGCGTCACCACTTGACTGAGCTGACCGCAAAATTAACATAAATAGACTAACCAATCAAGTTATTTAAATGAACAATCAGATAATTCTCTTTCAAACATTACATGCATGATCACTACGTCACTGGACTTTCCAGACTCGATCTAAAACAATGAATTAATAAAAATTAATTTAAATAATATTTAAATAAAATAATGTTTGATAATTGATACGTGACACCTATATACCAAGTTACTTCCTGAGAGTAACACAGCACTAGTCAGCGCTATTGAAGTTACAATTTGAAATTAAGAGTAACCCCGCACGAAAAGAGATAATACTCTGTGTGGAATACATACAACAGGGTCACTAACTTATATAACAACGTGAAAAGCAAGATTGCATGTGTTAGACACTTAGTTAGTACTTTAAGTTTATTAAAGACGCACCATTATTGACAGACTTTGAACTCGACTAGTGACGTTATGATTTATTTGGGTTAGAGGCTACCTAGAGACATAATGTAGTTGGTTATAGGACTTCAACTTGAGTAAGACGTGTGGCCTTTTGTTTGATTAAATCTTCATCTGAATGTTCTACGTTTTTTTAAACTTCGTTTCTATATATCGTGTGCGTTATATGTCCTGTTGATTAGTCGCATTGAAATACACCCACACAAGAAACCCAGACATCTCCAGAGTAATTCTGTCGAAGTCAGACAGGCATCAAATAACTACAAGACAGATAGGCGACATCACACATGACAGTGACGTAATATTTAATTAATTTAAAAAAATTCGCACACTCATTTCGAAGCCAACCTCAAGTGGGGGCACGGGGGGATCTTCAAATTCTCCTCCCTCCTTCCTCAACCCTTGCTACGCCACTGATATACATAGAGCTATTGAGAATGGAGCCAGGTAGAATGCAGATGATCATCAACAAAGGATCTGAAGGAGATATCATTAATGAAGCATAGAAATAGTGGTAACATTTCAATGGCCTTTATCTTAAAAGCTCGGGAAGTAGTCCGCCATATCCTAATACCAATTAGAGTTAAATCAAAATTTTACAGAATATGAAATAATTTATTTAATTTCAAAGTAATAACACTGTTAAATTATGATTTTTGCTTGAAATTGCCCGCTATGACATTTTGAGAATTCATATTGGTACTGTCAAATTCTAGGCAGATCTCATGCTTGGGAGGGTTGTACAGGTTAGTTATCGAAAGTTTTCGCCCTTGTTTATGGATCTCGTACGCCCGTACGCTCGTGGACCGTAGAGTTGTTTAGTAACCAAGTTTTTGCGTACATAGGTTATCAGTCCCCGGCAGTCTGCGCACTTGCACTTCAATGCTGTATAACTGGTTATGCTGGCATTTCGCTTGCCAGTGAGTGTCTCTTGTAGCAATACTACATCAATTTGCTCTCTCGTGGAGGAATTTTGAGAGATTTAACATCTTTGGTATGACCCCAAAGATGTTTAGTTGTACAATCAGCAGGGACCTAGTGTTATAGGGCTTAGTTCCTGAGGTTGGTTAATTCCAATTATTGTCTAGTAGGTTTATTTAAGAGGCGGGGGCTCTCGTCTCTTTTTCGCTTCCAGTCATTTGTGTCTGTCGTATACCATTGTCGACAAAAGGCTGTGGTTGACATCCATCAACCTTGTTCGAATCGGACCTCCGAAAGAGGTACGAATGCAGTGTTCGTTGAGTAGAAGACTTTAATGGAGGAATTTTAGCCCATTTGTCACCTGAGAAATTCCCCCTCATCGAGGTCGCGGGACGACCAGTAGTGGACTTTTCGTGCCCAGGCCTGTCGCCCACTTCCCGGGGCGCGGAGCCTGTTCGGGTCTGCTCGTGCCCGCTTTAATTCATGTCTGTATCTGTCATGGATGTATGGTTAAGACCGTTGGCGGCCTTATTTACTGTCCTAATGCAACAGCGTGCATGGCCTATACTCATGTCGCCATAGAGGGCAAGGAAGAAACTGCCTCAGCAATCACCACCATAGTTCGACAAAGAATGTTTCCTGCAGGGCTGGGGTGGGGTGGTAAACTTTTTTTGATATTCCAAGTATTGGAATTACCATTTGTCCACTTCCTCCACTAGCGCACCAGGGAACGGGCTAGTTAGAGCCTAGCTCGTGGGCACCAACCAGTCCGCCCGACACAGCCCGCGCCAGTCAGTCCAGTCTTTGCCCAAGGAGAGACCCGCGAATCAGCCGAGAACCCAACCAACCCTCGAGTTGATGTCCAGCGCTATCCGCTTTTCGGAAATTCCGTTAGGTCTCTTACTCACCGTTGCCCCGGGGCCCCACGGGGGGGGGGGGGGGCTAGACATAACCCCTTTGTTTGTACTTTGACACTTGTCGGCTGTTCACTCATCAGCGGCAAGCACCAGTACCCTTGGCCACCCCTCTGTAGAGCGGGTTGTTCCCTCGGCGACCACGATGAGGTGGTACTGGAAAGCCGAGCATCTGACCACCAGAAATGATGGCCAGGTAGTACAGCTTTTTGTGGCCTCCTCCTTTTTTGCCTCTATTTTTCGCCTCTTGCCTAGACAGAAATCTGGGGCAAGTAATTTTGAGGGTGTTTTTTTTGTCCATTGACATTTGTAGTAATTCGGCACCTGTGCTCCCTACCCGACATCAAGTCCAACAAGGGGACAGGCCATTCGAAAGTCCAGAATGAGCCTGCCAGGGCTACACTGGTTCTATTTTCTGTCAGCTGCTGCATCGAACATGTGTCCGGTACAGTTGCTACCTGATTGACCCTCCAGCCAGGATGTCTTTAACCCCCCTTACCCGTCGCAATCTGCGGACTGGTCTAAGACGTAGGGAGATTTTAAACATAAGGAAAATAAGTGCTGGGTAATGAAGGCAGACTAAGAAAGACACAATGACAAAAAAAGAAATGGTGCACTTTTAAGTTCCAAAAGTGTTAAGGAAATAGGAGCGCAGTTTAACGTGATGTCTCAGGACAGGACAAGAAGTGTGTTAGCTGTCAGACAGGAGAGAGAGACCAGCGTGTTAAAAGTGCCGTAATGTTTATTAAAGTCTCTGTGTTGTTATCGAGTTATTATTTGTATTATTCGTGATCAGCTTAACCCATGGAAACCTAGACAGAGAAACTAAGGTAGTTTCTAGTGAGCTATAATTATAGAAAATAGTAGTGCTTTTTTTCATTAACCATCCCAAACATACCCTTTACAGTTGGCGATCTCCTAAATAGACACATACACACTCATGTTACAGTTTTTGATGGTCCTATTTGTTTATATATACTGTTAAGATTCAATTCATCAATCAGTAACAAAGTTTAAAACGATAAGGGAAATATAAGGGAAAAAAAACTATACGAATATAGCTATATCATTTAAAAGTTTTGCAAATGTTCAGCAACACAAGCTATTTAACAAGACATCCATCCCCGGCTCCAGTCGATTATCATATTTTACTATCCTGTCACATCAGGTTCCGACCGAATTCAAAAAGTACTATACGGTGCTTAGTAAAGAAAACACGGGAGGTTTTTTTATAAAGGAGATGACCATCTAGCATAATTTTTGAACATTTATGTGAAACGTTTTTAGATTTTTGAAAAAAAAATTGTATTAATATTTAGTTAACTACTGTTATACTATTTACCTACATTTACGAAGAAATGTTACTTTGTTTTTAGAGGAAAAATCTATTCAGTGTGCATATTGGTTGAATATAATTTATAACACCAGTTAATAAGTAGTGTTTCATATACACGTGAACTACAATATGGCACAGATATCCCGTACATGCAAAATAGGTAAATGTTTTATCTTTAAATAAAAAACTTTATTTGTTAAGGCTCTAAACGAGAGATCTGCTCTTTACAAAACAATTAGAGCAATTAGATTAATCATTCAGTAACATCTGCTTGGCAAGGTTCAAATTTAACTTCACTTTCCCCTCTTATTTTGTTCAAACGTTTGGGCACCACACAAGATCTGTGAACCATCTTTCTCCATTCCTCTCTGTTCTTTGCCGTTGATAGAATTTCATTCACCGATAGGCCTGTCCATACTTTGCCGTTGATAGAATTTCATTCACTGATAGGCCTGTCCATATTTTGCTGTTGATAGAATTTCATTCGGTGATAGGCCTGTCCATACTTTGCTGTTGATAGAATTTCATTCGCTGATAGGCCTGTCCATACTTTGCTGTTGATAGAATTTCATTCACTGATAGGCCTGTCCATACTTTGCCGTTGATAGAATTTCATTCACTGATAGGCCTGTCCATATTTTGCTGTTGATAGAATTTCATTCGGTGATAGGCCTGTCCATACTTTGCTGTTGATAGAATTTCATTCGCTGATAGGCCTGTCCATACTTTGCCGTTGATAGAATTTCATTCACTGATAGGCCTGTCCATATTTTGCCGTTGATAGAATTTCATTCACTGATAGGCCTGTCCATACTTTGTCGTTGATAGAATTTCATTCACTGATAGGCCTGTCCATACTTTGCCGTTGATAGAATGTCATTCACTGATAGGCCTGTCCATACTTTGCCGTTGATAGAATTTCATTCACTGATAGGCCTGTCCATACTTTGCCGTTGATAGAATTTCATTCACTGATAGGCCTGTCCATACTTTGCCGTTGATAGAATTTCATTCGCTGATAGGCCTGTCCATACTTTGCCGTTGATAGAATTTCATTCACTGATAGGCCTGTCCATATTTTGCCGTTGATAGAATTTCATTCACTGATAGGCCTGTCCATACTTTGCTGTTGATAGAATTTCATTCACTGATAGGCCTGTCCATACTTTGCCGTTGATAGAATTTCATTCACTGATAGGCCTGTCCATACTTTGCCGTTGATAGAATTTCATTCGCTGATAGGCCTGTCCATATTTTGCTGTTGATAGAATTTCATTCGCTGATAGGCCTGTCCATATTTTGCTGTTGATAGAATTTCATTCGCTGATAGGCCTGTCCATACTTTGATGTTGTCTTTGCATCGCTTTCTTTGTCTTCCTCTGCGTCTTCTTCCTAGCACTGTTTCCTGAAAGAACTTCTTTGCGAACACTGAGGACCATGTGATGTGACCAAAAAGTTTGAGTTTACCTTTCTTTTGACAACGGTTAGCAGGTTATTGTTGGGTCCAAGAGCTGTATTATTCCTATTTCTAATCTCTTCATTCTTGATGCGGTCTCTGTAAGTGACACCTAGGGGATTGAACTCTAGATCTTTATTTTAGGCGCTTCCGCGGTGTCTAATGTCAATAAACCAAAGGGAGGTCACACTCAACGAAATACGTCATCCAATAACACTCAACGAAATACGTCATCCAATAACACTCAACGAAATACGTCATCCAATAACACTCAACGAAATACGTCATCCAATAACACTCAACGAAATACGTCATCCAATAACACTCAACGAAATACGTCATCCAATAACACTCAACGAAATACGTCATCCAATAACACTCAACGAAATACGTCATCCAATAACACTCAACGAAATACGTCATCCAATAACACTCAACGAAATACGTCATCCAATAACACTCAACGAAATACGTCATCCAATAACACTCAACGAAATACGTCATCCAATAACACTCAACGAAATACGTCATCCAATAACACTCAACGAAATACGTCATCCAATAACACTCAACGAAATACGTCATCCAATAACACTCAACGAAATACGTCATCCAATAACACTCAACGAAATACGTCATCCAATAACACTCAACGAAATACGTCATCCAATAACACTCAACGAAATACGTCATCCAATAACACTCAACGAAATACGTCATCCAATAACACTCAACGAAATACGTCATCCAATAACACTCAACGAAATACGTCATCCAATAACACTCAACGAAATACGTCATCCAATAACACTCAACGAAATACGTCATCCAATAACACTCAACGAAATACGTCATCCAATAACACTCAACGAAATACGTCATCCAATAACACTCAACGAAATACGTCATCCAATAACACTCAACGAAATACGTCATCCAATAACACTCAACGAAATACGTCATCCAATAACACTCAACGAAATACGTCATCCAATAACACTCAACGAAATACGTCATCCAATAACACTCAACGAAATACGTCATCCAATAACACTCAACGAAATACGTCATCCAATAACACTCAACGAAATATGTCATCCAATAACACTCAACGAAATACGTCATCCAATAACACTCAACGAAATACGTCATCCAATAACACTCAACGAAATACGTCATCCAATAACACTCAACGAAATACGTCATCCAATAACACTCAACGAAATACGTCATCCAATAACACTCAACGAAATACGTCATCCAATAACACTCAACGAAATACGTCATCCAATAACACCGGCGACAGGCCAAACAAACAATACAATTTAGTCGACGCTTATACTGAATGTCTAACAAGTTTAATCGCAATGAAGAAAACCGTCCAATGCTTTGATAAAATACTGCTAAATTTTACGTAGTCCTAGAAATAGTCTGTTTAACTCGACTTATATTTCGTTCTATATCTAAACCCTATCCTTGTTTTTAGTAGTCACGTCATTGTCACCAAGTCAAAACTTCCCTTAATTCCGAAACAAAAAATTAATTCCTTATCGTACCATAACACTTCATAACTATCATTTTATTGAATAAATAAAAATATTAGCAATGTCATAATAATAATATTAATACATATCCGTATCCTGGGCTTAGTCGAACTAACAATATAACAGCATTTGCAACATTTTCGACACGAGTACGTTTTGTATCGAAGGAGATACGGTTTTAGTGTTTGATTGTTTGTAGTTCATGGTTTCTAACAAAAAGTTTTGTGAAAAGATTCAACCTTCAATTTTACTGCCTTAGGGGACCACTTCGGGGTTCGCTCTTGAGATTGTGTTTTCAAACAAAATGCTTTTGAAAACTTATTTTTTATTTAATTATTTTTAAATGTTATAACAGTGAATACTAGTTATTTTGAAAAAGAAAAACACAACAACGTCATTTCGGTGTTTTATTACGTTTTTTTTTTCATTGGGTAACGTAAGGTCCTCTTGCACTGGACATCATATATCTTACCTGATCCGATGTATTACAGCATACAGACATAATAAGCTATTGAAAAAATTAAATTATATGTGTAACAGATGGTTCTTTATAACAGCGCTTATTATTGAATTCCTCGTTAAGTTTTTGACAAAAGCCATATGTAAAAATGATGCATTTCAAACTATAATAGGTGCATCGACAATTTACAACCTACTTATCATGTAATTAAAAAAAATGTAATATCTTTATGTCTAGGTCAATGGCTCTCATACTTCTACTGGTGTTGCCTGCCCTGCTTAATTAACTAGAAACCTAGTGGGGTTCGTTAAATGTTTTTTTTTTTTAAATGATAGGGAAAAAATAGGCACATACATTTTACCTTTTTAATTTTTCATTAATTACTTTTTCACAGGAGCTGTGTGCAAGTACGCGCTCCTACGAGGGCGGGTCAAAACAAGCGCTACAAAGACACCCTTAAGAACTCTTTCAAAGAGTTTGATATTGACATTCACGCTTAAGAGCACTAGCTTTTGAACGCTCTCATGGAGTGCATCTGTGAGTGTCGGAGTTCTGAGGTACGAAGCAAGTAGAGTGATTAGCATACAAAAAGGAGAGCAAACAAAAAAGTTTAGAGAAGAAGCAGGCATATAGGCAATTGACCCAACTTAGCCATGCCACGTATGCGGTCGGCTTTTTAAAGCCAGGATTGGGCTTTTCAGTAATGTTGGAATTCGTAGACAATGAGAAATGTGCTCACGTTCGACCACTTCATTTCTAGGTATCTACATAGTTGCATCAACGATCAATTGAGCAACGTAGCATTAATAGATTAATGCAATACATAAATATATACATATGCCATGTTTTATGTTTTCTACTTACGACAGTGAGAAATACACAATGCACTAATTAAATATAAATGAAATAATAAAATCCGCATGATAATATTCAGAAATATACACAAATTAATTAAGATTGAACTGTGATTAAGCTCGGCTTACCACCAGGTATTCCACTAAGTGCAAAACAAAATTATTAGTCCAGACTCGATGTCGGCAAGAATGAGAAGTGAGAGCGTGTAATTGTCCCGCCTTTTTCTACCTTATAGAGGTTCGGAGGAAATGGGCGGAAACAGGAAATGCGATAGGCTTAAGATTTTCTCTTAGCTTTGATTTTAAAAGGTGCTTTTTAGAGACAGCGTATTTCAATGAACATATTTCATTGTTTCATTCTTTAGTAATCACGTCATTTACTTGATGACTAAATAAACATAAATGTCAAATTTTTTTTTGACATTGTTCGTCCTGAAACCAATAATTAAACTGGCTTGTCTCTCCCCTATTTTTATTTTAACCTCACGTACAACAATTTATGAAACACTGATCTAGGTGTCATTTCGTTATAAAAAAATAAAGCATATGACAATCACTTATAAAAGATGATAAATGATGAGCTGATTTCGGAAAAATAGTAATCTTGGTCTGCTCTTTGTATGAATCCATCGTTAATTGTACCGACTTTAAACAGTAAATAGGTAAGTGAACTTTTTCAAATTTAGTCTCAACAATGCTAAAGATATGGTAAATTGCAAAAGCCTGGGACAAAAAAAAAAGATTATATTTGTACTTAATACATACATGTTACCATACATGTTACCATACATGTTACCATACATGTCAAGAACTTGTAGTAGTCCAGGCCTCTCAAGACGTTGAAGTTGAACAAATACGAAGCGAGATTTTCTTATCGAATCAAAGCAACAGAAGTCAAAGTTTGGTCTGAACTTAGTGAAATATAAGTCAATGGGACAGAAACCCGTCATGCACACTGTCATACAGTAGAACGTCGTTTATCCGAACGTTTATTATCCGGAGCGTCAAATATCCGGACCAGTTTTTTTTTTTTTTTTTTTTATCAACCACATGTACTGTGATGCACATATACTGTATGAATACGAAAAATAAGAGATTATTTTCCACAATAAAGGTAAAATTGCGACATTTGTCACCTATTTTGCTCGTTCTTCACGCACGTGTCCCGCATGTGATGATTTTCAATATTCGTATAGTGTCCGGTTGCATATACTGCATGGATCGCTTCGGTTTTCGGTTATCCGAACAATCGCGTATCCGAACGGTGTTCGGTCCCAATTGAGTCGGATAAACGACGTTCTACTGTAATAGGTTTCTGAAGCCCTGGAAGCTTTCATTAAGCGGCGGAGATGTTAGTTGGCTTTAAGTGCTTTCAGACTATTTTTTTTTATTTCTATAGCTTAGACTGTTACCAGATGATTATAACGATTAATGATTATAATGCCTTTCATTGATTGTCTTCAGGATAAATGTAAGAATACCTTTATACCATCATAATAAATAACCATTGTAAACTAAAAACTAGCTTTCAATTTAGCCTTAAGCATTGTAAACTTTAAACTAGATTTAGACTAGACATTTAAAAACTAAAATCAAACAACAGCCATCATGAAATTGCTCTGGTTATTTATTCTGATAATTACTAAATACACACTAATTGGACACAGATCAAGATCAGTCAACACTAAACTTAAAAAGGAAACAGTCATTACCAATCATCACATAATAGATCAATGCAACTTCAAAAATAATCTAATATACACATCCATAACATTAAAGAAGATTACCCAACACAAATGGAAGTTCTCAATTAGACACAGCCGAAATAAATACCGATCACTATTAATAATTATAGCAGGAGATGTAGAATCAAATCCAGGGCCTAGATCTAAAAACAGATGCAACATTTGCAAAAAAGTATACACCATGAAACAGAAAGCCATTCAATGTGACACCTGTAATGAATGGTACCACGCATCATGTCTCCATATGAATACAAATACGCATCAAGGCACTGTGTACTGTGTGGGTTACCTCAGTTTACACCAGGACTGTTTGATTTCTTTGATGCAGACACTTCTAACCCAAACAACATCCTAAACATCATCCCAAACCAAACTCACCAACCACTAGCCAGATCCACTCAAGTTAAATCTGCTAAAACTAATACAACACCTTCATTAAACAAACCTTCTAAAGAAGTAATACCAAAATACTTTAAAACCGTAGTAATAAATTTTCAAAGAATTAGGAACAAAATAACAGACTTAGAAATTTTATTAGAATGTGAGAAGCCAGACATAATTGCAGGAACAGAAATTTGGCTACATCCTTAAATTTATAATGCAGAAATATTCAATAGTATTTTTGAAATTTTTAGAAAAGATAGGGCTGATAATCAAGGAGGAGTTCTTTTAGCAATAAAAAAAAACACCTTACCTAACTCAAAAAATATAGAATCAACATTTTGTATGTATCAACATGCTGGGTCAAATGAGGCAGCGATTGCACGAAGGGATCGACATTAGGTTTAGTTCGGACGGAAATGTGTTCAATCTTCGAAGTCTACTATCCCATACAAAAACGAAAGAAACGGTCATAACAGAGTTTCTTTATGCCGATGATTGCGCTCTTCTAGCCAAAAATGAACATGATCTCCAGATCGCGGTCAACGAATTTGCATACCCTGCCGCCTATTTGTGTTTATCTAAAAACCATGGGAAAATAGAAGTCATGTTCCAATAAAACCTACTCAGTCCCAAAGATCACAGTAAATAAACGTCCCCTTAACGTAGTAGACCACTATCTAAGAAGCATACTATCGAATAACAGACACTTCACTTTCAAGGAAGTTGATAGCCGTCATGCCATGGCAAGTAGTGCTTTTGGACGCCTCCAGGAGTGAATTGGCGAAATAGATCGCTCCGCCTGCCTACAAAAAAAATTGCTACCAAACAATCGTTCTCTCAACCCTTCTATATGGATCTAAGACATTCTGAAACATGGGTATTATACAGAAAAAACTAAGACTACTTGAACGCTTTCACCAAAGATGCTTGAGCTCCATCATGGACAGCTCTACAAACAGCGATGTCCTTGTGAACGCCGGTTTGGACAGTATAGACTAGTATAGAGGGAGTTCTTATAGTCTGACAATTACGCTGGACATGGAACGTAACCCGTATGGAGGAAAGTAAAAAGCAGTCTTTTTGGTGAGCTTAAAGGTGGTCTACGTAACAGAGGTGCCCCACAGTAACGCTTTAAAGACCAGCTTAGGCGTTTACTTGCCAAAGCAGACATACAAGAGAGCAACTGTTTGCATGCGGTCTTAGAACAAGACAGACAGCTGGAGGTCACTTACAAAGGCCACAAGATACAAACTTGTAACCAAAAGGAAATTCGTAGACAGACGCAGACGGCGAAAAAATAGGCGGATAATGGTTATGCTTGCCATGGTTGTGGGAAAATATGTAGGTCGCGATGGGGGCTGCGAATCCACGGGAAATATTGCATTCCTAAATTACCTTCGAACTCGATAAGAATCCTTATTATTATTATATTTGTATATTAGGTCTTGGCATTTAAAAGAAGCGATTACTGCTCAAACTTTCAAGCCTAAATTGAGGCAATTACCATAGCACTACATGTTAAGCTAGAAGACGCTACACTTAATAACCATAAACAACACCAACACTATAACACTAGATTCATCAGTCTATTTATTTACACACCCTCATAGTACGAGGTTACACACAACACTGTGATATGAACTTTCTTACCAAGGGGAATAACTCTACATATTGATAACAAACACATAAACATAAAACACAATGCCAACATTAATTAATTTTTTTTTCTTTCATTTTTCTTTCATTCCTTTCTTCATTCATTCAAATCTTCCTCTCTTTCTCTCTTTTATTGTAATTTGAAGGCTAAGTAAAACTGAGTATATAGGCTACATAAGCAAAATAAAATAGATGATAGTACCTCTGACTACCTCGAAATATAATTTAAAAAAAAATATATATACAAAATTTTGCATGTGTTCTTGTCTACAATATACAATTCAATCTTCTCAAACATCAACAAGAATGTGTAGAGTGAGAATAAAGAAAAAAAACCGAAACAATAAAATGTCAACTTTAAAAAAGAAATGTAGCACTGTCTTGTAGCATTACATTCAATAAAACTTGCACAGCAAAATTTTATGTATGCATAATGTAATAGTGTGGGCTACGAATATCAATGACATACAATAAAATGACATGAAATGAAACCTGCACATGTAAATGGATAAATTTGAGTAGTATATGTCATATGGTAAGAGGAGTATTCTGGAGAGAAATAACTTAATTGTAGTACGTCTTCTGACAGTGTGTGTTCATTAAAGAAATATATCAACATTTGAACACAATGAAAACAAAAGAAACAAGGTATCAGAGATACGTAAGAGAAGTGTACTGGTGTGAAGTGAAAGTCAAGAACAAGTCCCATCATAACAATGAGAGCAAAATAATACGGTGCATCATGTTGTACAATATAGAAATAATTGTTAATAAGAAACAGCCAGATTTCAGCCAGTCTTCTTTATGTGCCCGTCTCAACTGATCAGCGTTCATATTTGGTGTTTAGTAATGCAGATTGCAGGGCCTTGTTCACTCATCACGGCGATTCGTGTACCTTCGTATCTGGTCAAACATTGGCTGTAAGTTGAAAACAACTGTCAAAATGGGCTGTCAACATTTGGTTGATAAGACTAGGAATAGAATAAAATGTCCTGAGGATTGGGGGGGGGGGTAAACACTAGGTATGGAGCCATACATCCTAAGAATGTAGGGCCTAAAAGACGCTATGAATAGAATCAATTGTTCTGAGGATGTTATGGTGGAAAGCTGCCCCACCAAAAGACTTGTACTGTCAGACGTCACCTTGTTTCTTCACTAGTTCTGTATTCTCTGATGGCAAACGTTAATGTGGCAAGTGTAGATAGCCTCTTTCTGTTGGTGGTGTAGGCATTCACCAGAAATACACATAGTCTCATACGCCCAGGTCTCAAAACACGTTCTTCCCACACCAAGAAGATCAAATGTAGTGGGGTAAAGAAATGTTGACAATGCTCTGCAGTCTGATCAAATGTAGTGGGGTAAAGAAATGTTGACAATGCTCTGCAGTCTGATCAAATGTAGTGGGGTAAAGAAATGTTGAGAATTCTCTGCAGTCTGATCAAATGTAGTGGGGTAAAGAAATGTTGACAATGCTCTGCAGTCTGATCAAATGTAGTGGGGTAAAGAAATGTTGACAATGCTCTGCAGTCTGATCAAATTTAGTGGGGTAACAAGACTGGGGAAGACTGTTAACAATCTGCTCTGTTGCTGTTTTCAAACTTGATGTACATCGTATGAATCAAGAGTGACTCAAAGGCGATACGGGAAAGTAGTGCCAGTTGTTAAGGAACAATGTCTCTATACACAGCAAACTTGTGGCTAGAGCAGATAGATTCACATTGTCTCAGACTAACACACAGTTGTTTCCTTCTGGTCGCTAAGATCAAAAGTCACTAATTAAAAATATTCTGCCTAATATTGCGACACAGGTATGTTCACTTTTTTCAGTCACAGGAACTGAAAGTAGTCTCCACACACACACACAGTCAGCTACAGTATGATTATGACTTGTTGAGCGTGACCTTGGAGTATTGTCCAAACTATACTAGCAACTCTACTACACATGTGTAGCTTCAAAATTCGTGTACATTCTAGAAGCAGGTCAGCCTTGAATTTCTCCGCCACTGTCAATCCTAAAAAAAATAAATTCATCGTTATACTGGAGCGTGCACTGCCCTCATAACCTAGTTGTGAAATCTTTCTCTCTTGTGTCTCCAGTAAACGGACAAGTTCCCTTTTCGTCCTCTACAACTATGAGAGTTTCTGTCAGATTCTCCCAGCTGTCTGGACATTGAGACAAAAGTTGACCCACAAGATATGCATCTCAAAACATTTCCATCACGACCTAATGGGTTTAAACCTTTCTTTCTTGGCAGAGAGAACTGATCTTGAGCAATGTTTCCGACTTGACTTTCACTTCTAAAGTGACTTCCACCTTTATATAGTCTACTTCCATGATGTTCCACTTTCGGCTTGCTGGTAGATTTCAACTGCTCTTTATCTCGTCTTTCAAAGCTCTTGAAGTTTTCACGTCTGCTGTTGTTGAACTGTTGTTCACCTCGTCTTCCTAATCTGCTAAACGGTTCATGTTTCTTGAAGTTTTCACGTCTGTTGTGGTTCAACTGTTGTTCACTTAGGCTTCCTAAACTGCTCAACGGTTCATGTTTCTTGTAGCCAGCCGCCCATAAAGCCTCCTCATTCTCAGACAAACACCTTGGCTCAAGATTGATACAGGCATCGAACTTTTTCCCTTTACTATCTTCTCCTTTGAACTTTCTAAGAGATGCCTTCGCTTCTTCATACAGCGTCTCCCGATGAGCAAAGTTCATACCTGTCAGAACTAGCATCTTCTCAGTTTGCGTAATTCTTGCCTTTCTGAGCAGCTTGAAGGCCAGAATCTCAGGTAACAACTTCATCCGTTTCTGTTCTAATCTCCTATACTTTGTATCAAACTCTGAGATAAAATCATGTATGGATTGATTTTCCCTTTGCCTAAAGTTTTCAAAATCATCAAATTTATCAAGATTGTCTGCCAGGTCGTCTTTAGCCAAGTTCTTGTCAAGAAACTTTAACAGATTCTCGAAACCTTCCTGACACTTGAGCTCCGACAGCTCTAATTGCTCAAATACCTTCTCTCTAATCCTTGACTCACTGCCTTGTGGTAATGAAAGGGCTACGTCTCTAGTCGCTCTCTTCTCTTTCTTAAGCTCCGTGATTTCATTCCATGCTAGCAGTTCTTTCTGATGTAATTCATAAGACATATCTTTCAAAAAGGTTGGAATCTCAATTCTTGTAGCTATTATCACTTTAACTAGGATCAACTAAGTCAATACTTTTACTTACACGCTCTGCTACCACTTGTTAAGCTAGAAGACGCTACACTTAATAACCATAAACAACGCCAACACTATAACGCTAGATTCATCAGTCTATTTATTTACACACCCTCATAGTACGAGGTTACACACAATACTGTGATATGAACTTTCTTACCAAGGGGAATAACTCTATATATTGATAACAAACACATACACATAAAACACAATGTCAACACTCAGACAGTGGAAAACAAATTATATAAAGGAGTGGAATCACCATCAGATATTGTTGTCTTTACAGACTCCCAATCCACTCTGCAATCACTTAACAGCAACAACTCAAACAGCCCAAGATAGTTGACAACACTAATTGTGATAATCCACCAGATGATATCAAAATAAAATATCAATATCGCACTACGGTGGATTTCTTGACACATTTGCATCATGGGAAATGAAAAGGCAGATAAACTATCAAAGGCAGGTTCATCTAGGGAACAACCAGACAGACCTGTAAGCTACCTCACCCTAACGTCAATGTTAGTCAACAATCACAAAGAGAAGTGGTTCAACCAATGGGCATCAGGAAACACAGGCAGAGCCATGTACAAAGAAATGACTATGCCAAAAAACTGGACAGTATTGAATTCCCCCCCCCCCCGCAAAGAACAATCTACAATTTTCCAACTAAGAACAGGACACATACCTCTGTTAAATTACCATCTGAACAAAATAGACTCCACACAACTCCCCTTTGCAGACACTGCGCCCACTCTTATGAAGCTTAAACCATATCATCTTTTAATGCCCCTCCTTAATCCACCTTAGGCAGACCCTACTTCCACTACAGCCCAACATAAACAACACCCTGCACGGCAGTGCTGAACAACTGAAGAAAACAGCACACTTTTTTTCCTTGGCACAGTCTGCAAAAAAGCTCAAAGCTCAGCAGCAATAAAGCTGGCTAGAAGAAGAAGAAGAAGAAAAGTAGATCTATAAGTAGAAGTATATTCAATAAAATATAAATAGTAGATCTACAGAGTCAGATCTAGACTAGCTATAGAATTTTTTCTGGATCTAGATACAGACTCTATATAGAATAATCTAGAAAGTAGATGTAGGCCTATCCTAATTACCAAACTTTAGTAAGTTAGAGCTGGATCTATACTAGTGACAATCTAGTCTCAAGATAGAATCTAGATTTCTAAACGAGAATCGATCTGAAATATAAATCTAGATATAGAGTCTACTTAAAGAAAATGTCATTGATTCAGAAGATTAATGATAAGTGCAGAGTTTACTATTTATTTGAATCTTTCACGAATCACATGTGCCCATGTGGTGATATGAGTACGTTTATAGTATACGCTGAACGGTGAATGGCGTGAACTGTATACGCAGAACCTATTGCAACTTGACGGCTTTTGTAAGTTTTTCTGCTGTGCTGTACGAGATGCCGAAACAATATGTATATTCTAAAATTCTAGAACGAAAGATCTATTCCACTTAATTTATAAACATAAATCTGTTTATCAGATTTATCATATTGTAATAACTGAAGGGAGGCAACTCAACGAGACAAAGACGTTTATTTACATGGAGACATGACAAAGACAATGGGGCATCTGCCTTGAGCACAGCAACTCCATATTGGCTTTCTACTTGGGAGGAAATCGTTTTCCTCCTATGTCAACATCCGACCTGTCTGGTCACTGATAGTGCGCATCTTCTTTCTGCACTATCTTGGATGGCGTTGTGCATGGCAAGCACTAGCGGATCCAGAACTTTGGAGTGGGGGGGTGTCACGTCAGTTTTAGAACCCCTGTAATATTTTGTGACTAGTAATCACTGAACCATTCCGTGCTTGTTCGCATGAGATTTTGTTTTTTTGGTCGGAAGTTGACCACGAGGTGGACGGCAGTTGATCTTGGACTCTCGTAGAGAGAGGTTGATTATGGATATCTTGTCCAGTGTAGTAATATATAGATATTAAGATTGATTTTGGAGTATATGTGATACCTGAAGTATTTTATTGGATTATAATTCACTATGTTTTGTGAATATTTCTTGATGGCTGGACTTGCCAATATCTGTTATTAATTATATTATATGTAATAAAAACTATGTCTGCTACCAGTGAGTCAATTAATTATTTTGAATATTGTGGTCAGAGAGTTCAGCATGTTAGTGTTCTCACGCACTAGCAAATCTAGTGCGCGAGTGAAAGTATTTAATTAAGAAGTCAAAAAATATCATAGTAGTACCAGTACAACACAGAGACATTCGCGTCATCACGCCTACAACAAGAACTAGGCTGTGACAGGGGGGCGATTTTTGTCCAAACCCTAACCCTAACGCCAAGTAAACCCTAACTCTATGCATAAACGTGCGTACAGCACACACACACACACACACATATATATATATATATATATATATATATATATGAGAATAAAAAAGCAGAATTTCTCAACCTTCGGCGAAAATCAAAACAACTGGGGCAGCGCTACAAGGATCCCTAGTGGGGTTCGGTTGGAAGCCCCGACGACAAAAAGCGTTTTCTTGCTTTATTCACTGCTGAAACGCATTCTCCTGACAAGTACAGGTCATTATTATTCATCAGTGGATTTCGGGGCGAAGCCCCGACGACAAAAGCGTTTTCTTGCATTCTTCACTGCAGAAACGCATTCTCCTGACAACTACAGCTCATTATTCATCAATGGAGTTCGGGGCGAAGCCCCGACGACAAAAGCGTTTTCTTGCATTCTTCAATGCAGAATCGCATTCTCCTGATCTAAAGCTCATTATTCATACTATTAAAAAAGGACCTTTTGAAAAATGTTGTACTTGAAAAATAATCTAATATGAATTTATAGGCCCTAAATACATTGCAAATAAAACCGATTTGTTCCTTGAAAAGATAAGATACCCCACATATTTAGATTTTGGCTTTGAAGATCGCCGCCGAAAAAAAATTATTCGATAAATAGTATAAATTGTGAGTTATAGTCCCAAATTTATTCAACTAGAAAAATATCAGATTGAGTAAAGTTTGGGAAAAGGCGACTATGAATATATTATTTGAGTTTAGAACTCATCTCAATCATGACTCTTATACTGAAAAATTTCGTTTTAATTCTAACTTTTCCAATGCAAAGTCTTTCTTAAAATAATTATGATAAATTCATGTGAAAATACGATCTCTGTCTGGAAATGGAAGGGGTGGTAGAGTGAAAACGATTAATCCTCGCTCCTTTAATAATTTCTGCTAAAGATTGCATTTAGCATTAAATAATAGGGGTGGGGCGACTCGATATAAGATTTTAATTTATAGTGTACATAAATTATATTAGCGACAGATTTTTTTTAAATTTTGGGAGCGACATAATATAAAATTTATATATTAATTTAACTAATTTTGTTCACAAACTATGACTTCTCCATAAAAACGGACCGCCCCCCCCCCACTCAAAGGGTTTAGGTGGGAAGAGCAGTAGAGGTATTCGCCCCCTCCCCCAGCAATCGGCAAACAGAGAACAACATAATATAAAGATCGGTTAAAATATCAATAACAATTTTTAGTCATATGGATATTTAATTGATTCTGTTAGCAAGCTGTAATTTCTACAAATAAATTGGACCGCCCCCCCACTCGAAAGTGTATAGGGGGCGACAATGATACCATCACCCCCTCCCGACCCAACCAAATCGGCCAACACATACTAGAGGGGGGGCGAAATAATCTAAAAATAGGTTGAAATATAAATAATTAGTATATATTTTTAACATAAGTAATAAATTCATATACAAATTGTGTGAATTCTATAATAAAATTCGCCCGCCCACCCTTTTTGGGGGGGGGGGTCGGTTGAGTGGGGTGGGGCGATCGCCCCTACCGCCCCCCTTCCCTGGATCCGCCAGTGATGGCAAGATTATAACAATATGTAGCTCTAGATAGTAACCAACGCATTCAGACAGATTTTAATATATAGATTTAATTATACCATGGGATTATACTAATGGAACACCAGCTTCGAGATTTTATGATTTATTTTTTTTTGCGCATCGTACCTTTTTGAGAAATCAATCATGATGCCAAAGAAGAAATTTACTCGGCGAGCCACTTGGATTGACCTGTATTGAGTGTAAAACTTCACCACACTATATTTTATTAGATCTGTAAAAATTTCATCCATTTTCTGACTAACTAATATGATAGACGAAATTTTCTGAATAAGGTATCGTCACAAAAAATATTTTTTTTAAGGCCACTTCGTAAAAAAAAGATGTTTCCAGTACTTCCTCATTTGGGTATTTTACACAAAATTTAAAACCTTTTTTTATGTACATTTCATCATTATCATCTATCGCGCGTAACAAAATCCCCCATTTTCCCCGGTTAGCAGTTGTTCTTAACAAGATATCAAGAGAGAGGCCGGTCCATTCTTTTGCATTGTCCAGCCAGTTTTATTTGGATAACCTTTTTTTTTCGTGCTTCCTCAATAGTAGATCTGAGTTTATATCTAAAACGATGTTTTCTTACAGCCAGTGTTACACAATAGAAATAATTACCCGATCCGACTTAGTTTTCGTCTCGTCACAGTATTAAGGAGTTCCTTCTTTTTACCAGCCAGAATGTGGAGTTGCAAAAGTAATAACTCGTTCGTCTGATTTTGCTTCTAGTAGTCATATTGATATATTCATAACTATATCTTTTATATAATATCTTATCTTATCTTATATAATACAGACGTTACTTCAAAAAAGAAGATGATTACCGGTACGTCCTACGCGTCATGCATTTAGTCATGCATATTAACCAATGACTTAAATTCTGCCAAGTCACTGGTTTTTCTGGCTAGCTCAGGCAACCCATTCCATGCTCTAATAGCACTAGGGAAGTAAGAGTATTTGTACAAATTTGTCCTAGCATATGGGACGAGGAATGTGCCTTTATTTTTGTGTCTTTCAGAGTATTTTATTAAATTTTGTTTTTGTATTTGAAGATTATGGTTCAGTGTTTTATGTATAATTGCTACTTTACTTTTGAGTCTTCTGTCCTGAAGGCTTTCTAAATTTAGTGATTTTACTAATGGTGTTACCCTAGTCAAATGTGAATATTCGTTTGTTATGAATCTCACTGCTCTATTTTGTGTTTGTTCCAGTTTCTTAATGTTTTCTTGAGTTGAGGGGTCCCACACGGTGGATGCATATTCTATTATTGGCCTGACCAAGGTTAAATCACATTTTAGTTGTATGTTCTTATTTGATTTATAAAAATTTCTTTTAATAAACCCTAATGCTTTGTTGGATTTTTGTATAGTTTCATCAATATGTGGATTCCATGACAGTTTTTCATTTATTATAACACCTAGTTATTTTGAGTTTTTAGTCTGTGTTACTGGTTTGCCATGAATAAGATAAGTGGAATTAATTTGTTTTAGTTTTTTTGTTACTCTTAACAACTGACATTTTTCTGGGTGGAAAGACATGCTCCAATTTGATTCCCATTTCTGTAATTCATCATTTTCTCTTTAAAAAATATCTGTGTCTTGTGTTGTTTTTATTATTCTATATATTATGCAATCGTCTGCAAATAATCTGACTTTTGTTCCTGAACTAATGCAATTTGGTAAATATACATAAATATTTCTAGACATGTTTTATAGATCCAATAAATAATTAACGAAGAATTACCATCTGGGTATATTAATACTTAAATCTGCGCATTTTTAGAAAACCTATAGAGATCTAGAATGTAGAAAATCTATATCTAGACTTATGTTTATTTCAACTTAAAATAAATTGCATCATCAGAGCCAGATCAGATGTGGTCTAACTTGATCTAAATGATATAAATTATGTAGATCAATATTTAAATAGCATGTGTGTTGTAATATAGATCTTATCCTCTATGTCTAAACTTTATAATTTATACTACCTTCTAGAGTCTAGTGACAGTCTAGTCTATGCATCGTTTTTTAAAGACACATGACGTGACATGAGTAAAAAAAATAGAACATAAATATATTTATATAGTCTAGAAAAAAATCTAGCTGGACTCTATAGTTACTAATCTAGATATTATTAACTATAGGATAGTTTAGCTTTTTCTAGATCTAGTCTATATATAGATTATATATTTCTAGATCCATCTAGGCCTCATACTAGAAATGATATATCTAGATCTATTTTTTATCTAGTACTACTAGAGAGGTCTAGTAGCTAGTAATAGTAGTAGTACTAATAGTAGTCACCTTAGTTTAGTAGTGCTAGTAGGATCTACTTTTTTTTTAGATCCATGAAACCGACAATAACAGTGAAATGAGTTAGTGATATATCTCTTCTAGATCTAGTCGAAAACACATGCAATGTAAAAAATGAATTCAGATTAGTTACTGTTTAGTCGATCTATTTACATATGTGAATGGATAATGATACTTTAGAGTAGACTTGTTGAACTAAAGCCAGACGGTTTCTGTGGTATTTTTTGTCTCGAGAGACGATCTTTTCTTTTTGCAACTTCTTGTGTGACTGACTATAGACGAAAAGGTCAATAATTAATACACAGCTGCGATCGCAGGATGGGCATATGTCAGATGGTAACACCTATATTAAAGGCTTTAGTTTTACTGTAATCTAGTTAAACATGGTTTATTTTTGTTTGCAAGACACATAAAACAAGTACTGAAGTGAAGTAGTCAGTAGTGAGACTAGTAGTGATCAAACAATCTAGATCTATAAATTGATCAGAAGAGAAGGCGGCTGTAGACCTTTAGATCTAGACCATGACAGAGACCCATGCTAGACTTACTGGTCTAGAGATCTAGATCTTGTTGATTATCATGAACGAATGATAACAAGACTCTGGATATAACTTATAAGACATGAAAAAGCTGTTTAATCTAACGCAATTTTGGTTGACAACTGTTACAAGGGATGTTACTCCCAAACACCGAGTGGTGCAACCTATATAAAACACACATCAACATCCTTCCCTTTCTATAGCTAACAAAACACATATCAGAAATATTTGCAATTAAAAATAACAAACATTAATAACACATCTTATTTTATGATATTGTAACAACTAAAAATAAAAATAAATTTCAATTGAGAGTGTAACACATATAGAATAAATATTTCAGCATGCATATTAATATTGTCATAAAAATTCATAGTACATTTCATAATCCCTATGCCACACAGGTCTATTTGTTTCTCGAGTGCTAGTTCTTGCTGGCTTATTACTATCACAATTATTGTCTGGTACATGAGAAACTACTCCAGACTGTGCTGCACGTTGAGAACAGTTATCAGAAAAATCTGGCCATTCATTATCATCATCATCATCATCATCTAAGACATTCCCATCATATACATCAGTGTCTTTCAAAATAGTTTTCCTTGGCCTAATATGAAATCTGTTGCGTATGTAGAATCCTCCATTATCTCCTTTGATCTTATAAGATCTTGGAGATAGTTGTTCATGATTACTCCAGGATACCCGGATACGCTGTTCTGCCTCATCGTTGCACCTGGGTGGAAACGGCTATTTGAGGGGGTAGCTAGGCTAAATGAATGGCGAAACATAACTCCCGTTGGGATGCCCACGGGTAGACGAGAGTCAACCTCTTGCACTGGCGGGGTTGTAAAAAAGTCCCCACAAACACGTCCCACATCCATGTATATCGATAAAATCTTTCTAGCCAAAAACTACGGCAAGTAGTTCCTTTTCAATCTGAGCCCACCGTTTTTCAGTTGGTGTCAATGCTCTAGAGGCAAATACTATTGGTTATACTTCTTGCAATAGTACAGCGTCAAGTCCATGTTGACTACTGTCCACTAGTATTTCAAGTTTCTTGTCGGGGTTGTAGAATATAAGGACTGGAGTATTGGTAATCATTGTTTTTATCTTGTTGAATGCCCCTTAAAATTTTTCAGTCCATCTTTTTTTTGTTAGTTCTCTTAATGGTTGAGACACTTCGGCTAAGATTGTTCAAAAATTTTGACAAATACTGCACCATTCTACATAATTGTCTTGCTTCCTGGCTACTTTCTGGTTTCTTCATTTCCAGAATAGCTTTGATCTTCTTTATGTCAGGCTTTATGCCTTGCACACTAATGCAGTGTCCCATGAAACTTATCTGGTCTTGTTTCTCTACTGTTTTTGTTTCATTTAATTTCATGCATTTCTCTTTGCATCTCTATCTTAATATCTTCAGTTTGTCAAAGTGATCTTTTTCTGCTTCTTCTTTGGACTGATTACATCCCACAATCACGATATCATTAGCCCCATTAATGCATCCTTCTAATCCCAACTTTTTCTGGAATATTTCTCCACTTACACTTAGTCCAAAAGGAAGTCTTGACCATCTTTAGCGCCCATATGGTGTGATCATTGCTGTTAGGAGACTAGACTTTTCATCTAGACATACATGCCAGTAAGCCTCATTTACGTCTAATTTAGAAAATATTTTAGCATTTAGGAACTGTGGCATTACAGCTTCCAAAGTTGGTAACTTAAAATGTTCTCTTTTTAAAGCAGTGTTTAGATGTCTTGGCTCTAATTAGATCCTTAAATCCCCATTTGGCTTTTGAACCACAGCCATCTGGCTGACCCAATCTGTTGGTTCATTTAAAGGAATTAATATTTTACTTTTTACTAATGTCTCTATTTCTGCTTCCACTTTCTTTTGAAATGCAAATGGTATATTACGACAAGGTGATACCACTGGAGCTATGTTCTCATTGACAGTTAATGACGTTTCACCTAAATCTCCCAGATGACAATCAATAGTGTTTACTTGTGATATGAATCTATCTTCATTTAATGTGATCAGACTTACACTTTGGCATGTTTTACGGCCTAATAAACATTGATAATGGTTATCTACAACTGTGAATGTTACCAAATAGTTCTTTTTGTTTTTAGGATTCGATATTATTAAGTTAGCAGTGACCTGTGTTTTTAATTTGGAATTATTCCACATTGTTAATTTGTGAACAGTCTTCTTAATTTGTGTCTTTTTAACATATTTCTTACATATAATGTTAATATCAGCTCCTGTGTCCAGTTGAAATCTTATTTGTTGACTGTTTATCATGAATAGAGCTGTCATTCTGTCCCTATTTATGTTTAACACATTTATTGAGTTTAAGTGTTCCTCTTGGTCAAATTCATCCATAGCATTATGCATATGTATTTTATTCTTAGTTTTACACTTAACTGCAAAATGATTTTTACCTTTGCATTTATTTCAAATTTTGCCCCAAGCCGGACATGATGTTTTGTTCACTTCATGTCGGCCTCCACAAAACCAGCAATCCATTAGGTTGTTTCTGTTGTCAGTTTTCTTTTGTTCTATCTTATCTATCTTCACAACAGTTTCTTTATTTATCTCTGCCAATCCTTTTGCAGTTTGCTCATATGTTTGACACATATCTAAACACTTCTTCAATGTAAGATCATCGTGATTCAATAATCTCTCCTGCAGTCTTTTCTCCACGGAGAATCCGATTTTGTCTCTAATCATTCTATCCTTTTCCTTGAAGTAACATTTTCATTTTTTTCCTGATCTCTAAGCTGCGTAATGAACACATCACATGATGACACCTTTTCTATATTCCAAAATCTGAAAGTGTCCAGAACTTCATTTTTTCTGTGGTTGCAATAGTGGGGTAATTTCTTTAGTAATATTTGCAGGTCATTCACGTCTTCATTCTCATCATACTGCAACTGCTGACAAATCTCTTGGGCCTGAGGTCCAGCATAATGTAGTATTATTGCTTTGTCTGATTTTAGGTTTTTCTTCAGCTCCTATTGCTAACAGAAACAGTTCCACTTGTCTTCTCTATTGACGAAATATTTCACTGACATTACCTTCAATCACATTTAACTCTGTTGGTGGTTTAAGTTGACCTTCTGCCATCGTCAATGAAAACTTTACTATAGTATATCTACTATCTAGACTAGACTTAACTAGATCTAAAATACCGTAACTCGCCGTAACTGAATAACCCCGAGCCTCTCTACTCTAGACTGAGACTCTGGAATCTACTAGATCTACACTTTAGATTTATTTTTTTAAACTAAATTTAACTACATTTATATTTCTGATATAAACCTAATTATGATTCTTGTTACCGCTGCCACCATGTTGATAATCATGAACGAATAACAAGACTCTGGATATAACTTATAAGACATGAAATCAACTGTTTAATCTAACGCCATCTTGGTTGATAACAACTGTTACAATGGATGTTACTCCCAAACACCGATCGGGGCCACCTATATAAAACTCACATCAACAGATCTAAACATAATAAAACTAGAGATCTACATAAGAGTTTTGATGAATAGGTTTACGGTCATTATGGATCTAGAAATTAGATAGAATAGTTGAGGCAAACACTTAATTTTTGGTTGTGGTTTTTAATAAATTGGTTTAAAATACGATGTATTTTGGCACTAAAAAATACCCAGATTGTAGTAACTCTAGCATTCTATTTAAGAATGACTCTTAGTAGTAGTATTTATTGATTAACATGCATGAATAGATTGACAGATGAAATGCGTTATACATTATTATTTTTTTGTTTGAAGTTACGTCTGTAATCTATAAGATAAAATAGATAGATCGTGTCACAGTCTGGTCAGTCGGCCTTTAGATTGACAAGATGTAAATAGAAGTTTTCTTGTAGTAAAGCGCCTAGGCCTAATATAAAGGATATAATGACTAGACTAGAGTGTAGATCTAACTGACCCAAGCATGAAACCTTGCCTCATATTTGCGCCCGGGTGGAAACGATCGTAGGTGGAAACGATCAGGCTAAAGGGTAGCAAAACAAGACTCTCGTGGGTGTGCCTAAGGGGATGCAAGAGCATCCTCATTGCACTGCGCGGAGTTGTAAAAAAGCTCCCACAACCTTGTCACAATCCAGGCGCCGTTCCTCAAGGGAGCCGTTACATAAATGTCGTATCCTGCAAGGTTAGCCTGGTATATAAAAGGAAAATGGCAGGGTCTCAGTGCACGCCGTCTCTGGCCTCGAATCTGACACCCCGCAAGGCAGAAGTGTACACTGTTCTCATTCAGGCGGTAAAAGGGAGCTCTTGTTCACTTTAGCTGCCATAGAGTTCCGAAAACTCTACCTGGCTGTTTCAAGAAGATCTAACAGAATCTAACTCTACCGAGTAGGCTTATACTAGCTGATTCGTAGTTGTTGACTGCATGGTACCAACGTGTCACTCAAGGCAGTTTTGGTTTCTTTTCCTCCTCGACTTATTGTTTCATTTTATGAGACGAGTAGCCTATAATAATGAAGAGTACCTTGGAGTGACAAAACCGCATGTAGGCCTACTACTTTCTTTTATTTTTTGCGATTTAGCATATCGTAACAAATACGCATTTAGCGGAACGTTATATATGTCTGCATCCAGATTTAGTGTAAATAACCCAAATACATTAGCACCAAAAAATATATTTTTAGAAAAAAAGTGGCATTTTATAGGGTGATCGAAAAAAATAACTTTTGTGACGATCTCTTATTCAGAAAAAAATTAACTATCTTATCAGATAGTTAGAAAATGGATAACGTTTTTACAGATCCAATAAAATATAGTGTAAGGAAGTTTTACATTCAATACAGGTCAATCCAAGTGTCTCGTCGAGTAAATTTTTTCTTAGGCATCATCATTGATTTCTCAAAAAGGTAAGAATGCGCGAAAAAAGATGCGCGATGGCACTTCGACTCTATTTGGTTTTGCAAAGATGGTGTTCCATTAGTAAAGTTCCATGATTATACTAATAAGGAGATGTAATTTAGATCTATAGGGTGTTAACGAATAGCGTTACACAAAAAGAACAAACTAGCCTGAGTTTTTCTAACATCTGATACTTGGTCTTTTTTATTAAAACAGCACCTACCTAAATAAATCTTATATAGAGAGTAAATACCCACAGTTATTTAGTATATATAAGTCTGTGGTTTAAAATTATATAACTTTCGTAACTTCTCCTATAGAGAAACGACTTGTAATTTCTTTTACTGAAAATTTGGGCTATTCGTGTCTGAAACATATATGATTTTTATGCGCAGCAACAAAGCCCACTAAAAATAGAATATAAAAAGTTCCATTAAAATGTCCTAAATTTCATAAATATATATATATATATATATATATATATATATATATATATATATATATATATATATATATATATATATATATATATAATAATATATATATATATATATATATATATATATATAAAGAGAGACTAAATTAAGATTAAGAAATTGTAATTCTAGATCTTAATGTAGTCTAAATAATTCTAAATTAGACTTCGAAATTCGAGATCTAGAATTTACAATGTCATTTAATATTAAGAAAGCAAAAATAAAATAAAAAAAAACATAATATTCTTCTGCAATAGTTAAAGATGTTGCAATACATGGCGAAAGCGATTATTAAAAAATCTAGAAAAAAGGAGAGAGAAATAAATTGATCATGGAATAGTATTTGATTGGAACTTAGTTAATGGTTCTAACAGAAAGTTAACATCATTATGTTTATAAACAAACCTCGGACCAGAATTTATTAAATGGCCATAAATATTGATTAGATTATAGAGAAGGGCAAAGTAGTACTAGCAAAAATGCATGTATTGTGCAATAATCTGACTTTTGTTCCTGAACTAATGCAATTTGGTAAAATTCTTTTATGTAAATTAAAAATAGTAGTGGACCTAAGACTGATCCTTGAGGTAAGCCAGAGTTTACTGTTATTGGTGTTGTTTTAGAGCCATTTATCATTACAGTTTGTTCTCTCCGTATCAGAAAATCTTTAATCTACAGTTGCAATGAACCATCAATGTCAAAATATTTTAACTTTTTAAGCAAACTATGGTGGTGAACTTTGTCAAAGCTTTGGAAAAATCTAGTAAGATAGCATCTATTTGTTCACTGTTATCTAAACATTTTGAACAATCATCCATTAGTCCTATTAGTTGTGTTTCACATGATCTATATTTCCTAATGCCATGATGGTATGGAGTAAGGACATTATGTTTGTCTAAGTGGCTTATGATGTTGCTACATATGTGTTCTAGAATTTGACATGGGATGCTGGTAATTGATACTATTCTGTAGTTACCTGGATAAGTTCCTTACTTGAAAAAGTATTTTGAACACTGGTGCTAGCTCATTGCTTAGTTCCAGGCCTGGATTAACCATTAGGCAAACAAGGCACGTGCCTAGGGCGCCAAGCGCTTTGGGGGCACCACAAGTCCTCAAAAAAATCAGTCGATTAAGTTACGAACGAAACTAATTTCTAAAAATAAATATAGGTTGTCTTCCATTTGCTTAATGGAAGGCTTACTCTCTGTTCGTTAGTGGCCGCGAAGTGGCGCCACACTCATTGGTGTTACATAGGCTACAATGAGACACTTCCTTCTTGACTCTGCGCGGCTATTTACGTTCATTGCTTCCGTTTTAGTCTGCTATACTAGTGAAAACAATTGTTAGTAGTGCTAATTTGTCGAAAATAAATTAGATTAGAATTTATATTTTGATATATTCTTAATTTAATTAAACTCAAGATGAAACGTGTTCAGTTAAGTGGTGCACAAAAGAGAAAACTAGCTCAACAAAAAGAACATACTGTTACTGTTGTGAAAGCGAAGAGCCAAAAAATAACGGATTATTTAGTTTCAGTTCAGCAACAGGTTAAGAAGACCAGTCACAGAAGGGGGACACTAGAAGAGCAGCAGAAAACATTGCAAAGAAGATGCAAGAATTAGAATTTGGTTTCATGCTTGTCTTTTGGGAAGAAGTGTTACAACATTTTCACAGGGTTAGTCAAGCTCTACAAAATGAGCACGTGAACTTGAAAACATGTGCTGATTTGTATTCTTCACTAGCAGATCACTTGCATGAATCTAGGAATGAATTTGAAAGATTTGAAGAAGCTGCAAAAGAAATAACACCAGGTGTGGATTATAAGTCAACTTTGACCCGTAATCGTAAACGAAAGACAGTGGTCAATGATGGTGATGCCCCTGAGGTATCTCTGAATGCCAGAGACAAATTTCGTATATCTGCTTTCTACGCCATTGTTGACAAACTTGAGACAGAGATGAGTCGACGAGGACAGGTATATAATGATCTAGCAGTTCGATTTTCTTGTTTGGTCGATGTATCACAAACACAAACATCTCAGTGTTGTGAAGGACTAATAAATGCTTATCCTAAACATCTGAACAATAACTTATATACTGAACTACAACAGTTCCACTCATATATTCGCCACAAGTTTCGTGCATCAAAATCTGAAAACAACACGTTCAGTCATGCAGAATTATACAAACTAATAGTTACAGATAACATCGAGTGTGCCTTTCCAAATGTAGAAATCGCCTTGCGCATATTTTTAACATTAATGGTAAGAACTGTTCAACTGAGCGTTCTTTTTCTCAGTTGAAACGTATAAAAAATCCAAATAGATCGACAATGAAACAAGAAAGGCTTGATTCCTTATCTCTGCTGATGATTGAGGCAGACTTGTTGCGCAAAATTAACTTTGATGATGTACTCAAAAACTTTGCCAGACGTAAATCTAGAAAAAAGAACTTCAAAATGTAAATGTGTCCTTTCTTCGACTTTCTTATGATCTTAATCATCTTCTTATCTATTAAAAAAGTTTCAGTATTTTTGTCTATTATTATTACAAAATTAATTAACTAATAACTTTAATACTGAAATACCTAATTGTGGTTTAATATGAGTGATAGTAATGTAATACAAATTATATAATTAATTATTACACAAACATTTGTATTAACAACTATTTTTCTTTGTTAGTATTTTGCATAATAATGATAATATTGAACATAGGCCTACCAGCGGTCAGTGGAGGAGGAGGATCGGGCCGGGCTCGGGCAGAGGGGGCACCCGTGTGGGTTTGTGGAACTTTGTGCCTAGGGCACCAAGACTTCTTAATCCGGCCCTGCTTAGTTCTTTGAGTAATCTAGCTGGAATACCATCAGGTCCAGAAGCTTTATTAGGTTTGATGTTGGCTAATAGTTTTTGTATTCCCTTTTCTTGTACTACTATATCTCCTATGTTGTCTACTTGGTTCACATTCAGTCCTATGTCTTTGTCTCCTGGGGCTGAGAATGTTGATGCAAAGTATTTATTTAGGATGTTTGCTTTAGTTTTATTATCATTATGTGTTAAGTCGTCTTCTGCTTTTAATAGTACTATGCCTGTTATTTCCATTTTTTTGACTAAATTTATGACCATATGTTTTTCTTGTTTTCTTTAAATATTACATTGTTTATGTATTCACTCTGCAGCCGTTTGCTAACTTTTTTTTTGGTTAGGTGTTTACTTTTGATATACTTTTTTATAAACTCTTTCTGACATAGTTTTTTTTTTTAATTTTCTATTTAGGCTTTTCTTCTGTTTACAAAGCTCTTTAATGTATTATAAAACCAGCATTTATTTATTTTGTCTGATATATATTGGTAAATGAATTTCTATAATGCTTTTAACATAGTTTTTAATGTAATTCCAGAGGTCACCGACTGGTTGGTTAACGTCTTTTTCTAATAAGAATTTTTGTTGAAAGTTTAATGCAGCTTGGTGTAGTTGTGTTAGGTTACATTTATTCTAGAGTAAGATTTTTCTTTTGGGTTTTGTATTGGCTACTGCTTTTATCTGACTGTGTATTTTTATGATCTCATGTTTTGATAGACCAGGGATAATATCATAATCTACTACTAATCCAGGTCTGTTTATTAAGAGTGATCTAATGTGTTGTTTAATCTAGCTGTTTTTTTAATTATTTGATCTAATCTTATGTTATGTAATGTTTCTATGATAAGCTCATTTATGTTTTGGTGTTTATCTATGGTTAGTGTTTTCCAATTTATATTAGGTAGGTTGAAATCACCCATAATTTAAAAAAAAAAATACATTTTTTCTTTAAGTGTAGTAAACATAGTTCTTTCATGTAGAATTTGGTAGTCTGTAAATACTGCCTATTATTCGTGATGTTGAAATGTAGAAAGGGGTTAGGATCTGGGGCGGCACTGAGAAGTGTTTCGGTTGTCAGTATTGGTAGTTAGGTATAAAAGAACTGGTGTCACTTGGAATAGGACTTTCTGGGACTTGATGGCTGAAGTCCATGCCTGTTAGTGTCTGTAGTGCACAACGACCAACCGCCTTTTTTCCGCAACTAACATCAAGTACCGTTAGAGCTGGTTAGACCCAGAGGCGCCTAAAGATCCCGAAGTTAAAACCCCCAGTCTTCACCAAGATCAAAACCTGGGACCTCCGGTTCAGAAGCCAAGCGCTTTACCGCTCAGCCACCGCGCCTCATTATTGAAATAAAAATTTTATAAACGAAGGAGTTACATATAGCCAGTCATCATTTTTAACTGCCATGTTTTAAAGATGTTTTAAAGATGTTTTAAAGATGTTTTCTGCAAGTCAATGTCCAGAATATTTAAAACATCTTTAGCATTCATAAAATTATTAAAATTAAAAAATAATATTGTAACTAAAAAAAATTATAAAATTATTTTCAATATTTTCTAGCAAAACTTCAATGATAAATTAGAAAGCCAAAATGAAATCAAACAGACTGCCGCTAACGATTTTTCTTCTTGCAGTTGTTCGTAAGTAATAAGATAGCATAGTACTGAATGAGTCTGATTGATTTTCAAAATATCAATAATTAAGTAGAAAATTGGAGATATAGGCCCACTTGAGTCTCAAACTCTCCGCAATGGCTTAGTGAACCTCCACCGACAGCTGACTGAAGCACGTCTGTTCTCAAAGTTTGTGGGATTAGGCGCGTGCCCAAGAAGGAGACCAAAAGGGCTCAAACTTTCACAGCCAGAAGTCTGTATACATTATAGTGTCATTAAACTATGAAAATGAGTGGACTTAATTAAATACAATAAACACAAAATATAGTTCCTATTGATGAGATTTTCGACTAAAGTAACAGTGAAGACAGAGTATTACAAAATTTGATACAAGACGATACTAAAAAATGCTTTAATAGATGATAAACATTTACATAAGCGATGACATAAAAGCTACACGTATATATATATATTGTTAAAACCCTACACTGCGCACCGCCATCCAAGCTAGTGCAGAAACAAGACTTCAAAGGATGCCGAGATGAGAAAAAGATTATAAGTTTTGCCTAAGTTTAGAGCCGATATAAAGAGTCTATGCTAAATGCAGATGTTGGTTGTCCCGTGAATAAACATCGTGGCCTTGTTTAGTTTCCTCCCTTAAGTTATTACAACATATATATATATATATATATATAAATATATTGTTACGACTTTGGAGTAGACTAAAGAAAGTTAATTCACCGATTGTCATGTTGCCGTTATCCTTCTGATTGCAGACGCACAATCCACTAAAAACAGTCAATACTCCAAGTAATAGAAATAATCTCACAGTTCTCATAAAATGTACAGATCCCTTTTCACAAAAACCAATTCAAGGAAAAACAACCCTTCGTCGAAAAAAATCAGCGATCATAACTACACACAACACTCTCGCGCAGGTCAGTTTCGCCTCCAAGCATAAGTAAAACTCAAAAAGTTCTCTCGTGGAAAATATGTTCAGTTGGGGGGGGGGGGAGACAAGTTTACAACAATATCTTGTTACGTATTTCAGAATCTTCTGGCTAAATGTATTATTAGGCACACAAATAAAAACACTGCAAAGAACTTGACGACTCAACTTTCAGTTTCATATAACTTTAATGACTATTAGCTCTAACAATTCGTTACTGTTACATGTAGCGTAGAAGACTGTACAATATCTGTCCGTTTACAGTTAGCTATACTTCGTTGTAATTCATCTCTTTACTTCGTTGCAATTCATCTCTTGTCAACATGCATCGAGCCGTATTCCACAGAACAGACCAACGACACACTTCCCAGTGTACTTCCAGGTCTCCCAAAGCTGAACCAACTCGTACTTAAGTCTGCCGAATCAGAGCCACACACGTCTTATATCGACTGTAACGGCTCAAGTCAACTGTAGTTCGCTGTATAGACTTTAACGACAGTAGTACACTCCAGTTAACTCTACCCTAGTTAACTTGCATCGAGTCGTACACATTTCTCTTCCACTAGGGCCGCACACGTCTTACATAGTCTGTATCGATTGTAACGGCTCACTCACGACTGACTTTCACATTAACTCTCTGGCTTATATAATCGCTCTTCCCAAAGTTGCACAAACACTGCTAGTATCTGGAACAACACGGGAGGAAACATCACATCCTGTCGTTGTTTATACATGTCGACTCCAGAGAACACCTGCTGCAGTGTCATCTCGTCATCAACACGTAGTGACCTCTAACTGTCACTATTCATTTGTAACACTGCCCCCTTCGTAGATCTGTTCGTTCTTGTGACAAGTCAAAAGCTTGCTGTCAGAGTCACTTAAATTTATCACAGCATTAAGCATTATTTACTATTACGTATTTATTTTATTTTAGTTAGTTCCCCGTCCTATCCCCAATTTCTCCACCCACCCCACCTTTGCCTCTTCAGGCTAGACTTGGTCCACCACCTTGGCGTCCTTTCACTTATCTCCCTTGACAGGGGTAAAGAAAAACACACGGTCTCTTTGATGTCTGACGGTCGCAGTTGACACCACCTTGGGTGGAATGCAAGTCAATCTTTCTCCCCCCCCCCTCCCAAATCTCTCTTTGATCAAAGATATTGCTCGAGTCAACACGCCTCTCGACGCTCCAAGGTGCGACTCCCATCTCAAGTCTAATTCACCCAGGTGTAAGATAAATCTTAAGCCTAGGACATTTCCTGTTTCCGCCCACATTTTCCAGGCCTATGTATAAAATAAATTAAATCAAGCCAGACCCTCTCATTTCTCTATTGCTGTCAATCGAGTCTAGACTGCTTCATTTATTCTTACTCCTAGTGGAATACCTGGCGGTAAGCCGAGCTTAATCACAAGTTCTATCTTAATTACTTTGTGTGCATATTTCTCACTGAATATTATCATGTGTGTTTAAATATTTCACTTATGTTTAATTAGTGCATTGTGTATTTCTCACTGTCGTAAGAAGAAAACATAAACATGGCATATATGTATATTTATGTATTGCATTAATCTATTAATGCTACGTTGCTCAATTGATCGTTGATGCAACCACGTATATATTTGTACATCTTATTTTATTTCATTTATCTCGGCTGACCGCCTTGATAATTTTACTAGCGCACTGATACTGTGCTTAGAGAAGATATATGAATTATCTCCCCTTTACTCATTTCTTTCTAACGAGAGTTGCGCCCTCTGAACGGACACCCTCTCCATTCAAGCGCGCTCCATTGTTCTTGGCCGACGGTCGTATGTAAGCAAACCGTCATGGTCGCTGACCATCGCCCATTCCCCCCCCCCACACACTTTTTTTTTCTCTTCCAACTTGTGTTGTTTATTTGAGATTATTATTTTCCCGTTTATGTACATTTTTATATCGCTACTATCTGCCATCTATTTCCAAATCCCATTTGTCATCATCTCCCTATTGTACTCAAAAGCAATTTTACCAAACTGACGAATGCACCTCAGTCGAGGGCATCGATACGATGCATGAGAGACATGTCCTAACTTGTCTTTATTTATCCGCAGCCTCCCTCAGGTGTCTGCTTATTTCCTATTTATCGGATCACTCACCTGCTTATTTATTTGGCATTGTCAGCCTATTTACCTGCCTATTTGCTGTTCAGAGTCTACTCAATACTACTCAACTATTTACCTGCCTATTTGCTGTTCAGAGTCTACTCAATACTACTCAACTATTTACCTGCCTATTTGCTGTTCAGAGTCTACTCAATACTACTCAACTATTTACCTGCCTATTTGCTGTTCAGAGTCTACTCAATACTACTCAACTATTTACCTGCCTATTTGCTGTTCAGAGTCTACTCAATACTACTCAACTATTTACCTGCCTATTTGCTGTTCAGAGTCTACTCAATACTACTCAACTATTTACCTGCCTATTTGCTGTTCAGAGTCTACTCAATACTACTCAACTATTTACCTGCCTATTTGCTGTTCAGAGTCTACTCAATACTACTCAACTATTTACCTGCCTATTTGCTGTTCAGAGTCTACTCAATACTACTCAACTATTTACCTGCCTATTTGCTGTTCAGAGTCTACTCAATACTACTCAACTATTTACCTGCCTATTTGCTGTTCAGAGTCTACTCAATACTACTCAACTATTTACCTGCCTATTTGCTGTTCAGAGTCTACTCAATACTACTCAACTATTTACCTGCCTATTTGCTGTTCAGAGTCTACTCAATACTACTCAACTATTTACCTGCCTATTTGCTGTTCAGAGTCTACTCAATACTACTCAACTATTTACCTGCCTATTTGCTGTTCAGAGTCTACTCAATACTACTCAACTATTTACCTGCCTATTTGCTGTTCAGAGTCTACTCAATACTACTCAACTATTTACCTGCCTATTTGCTGTTCAGAGTCTACTCAATACTACTCAACTATTTACCTGCCTATTTGCTGTTCAGAGTCTACTCAATACTACTCAACTATTTACCTGCCTATTTGCTGTTCAGAGTCTACTCAATACTACTCAACTATTTACCTGCCTATTTGCTGTTCAGAGTCTACTCAATACTACTCAACTATTTACCTGCCTATTTGCTGTTCAGAGTCTACTCAATACTACTCAACTATTTACCTGCCTATTTGCTGTTCAGAGTCTACTCAATACTACTCAACTATTTACCTGCCTATTCATTTGTCATTATCTGCCTATTTATCGGATCACTTGCCCACTTGCTATTGAGTATCATCTACTGCCTACGTAGATCTACTCAACTCTACTACTTGGCGTTATCGAATTTACTTGCCCGCCTATTCGACAGCCCACCTGTCAACTTATTAGGTGCGACGTCCATATAGACCCAGATCTGTGCGAGACGTCATAGCTACGCCAAACCCTCTGCAACTCACTGGACATATCCTGCTCACTACGCTGCCCACGGCAGATCAGCTCTGCCCGCAGTACATTTGTGCCCACGGTAGCCGGCCACCCGCCCTACTGCGCCCACTACTGATATCAGAACTTTGGATTGAGACTCCACAAGAACTATATCACCGGCGTCCCTCTACCCGCTAGAGTGCCACCTCCAGCTGCAGGACCTCAAGCCAGGATCACAGCCAGCTGCGACATCAACCGGACAACCAGCTAAGTTCAGAAGACAAAGTGACATACTCTCTTATTAAGTGCAAGAGTGATGATTAAACATAGTATTCACTAGGGATAGATGCAAACCCTCCCCCTTTTTATTCTTATATGTAAATATTTATGTAAATAAATATTCTTCATTTTAAACTTTGTATCTATCTTTCATTTCTTGTCTCGTTGCGTGCCTGCTCCCGATTTATATGCTGATGGGTTGGTTTGATAGTTTAAAAAATAATCATCCCCTAGACATTAAACACGCCAAACACACATCACATTCCCCAACCTGTCACAGTCCTCTGGAACAACACGTGAGGGCACGTCACATCCTGTCTTTGCTTATATGCGTAGATTCCAGAGAACACTCGGTGCTGTGTCATCTCGCTGGGGTCACACGTTGACCTCTACTAGTCACTGTTCATTTGTAACAATATTTATATGGACCTCTTTTGAGTCACTTAAGTTATTACATTTATATATATATATATATTAAGGCTTGTCTTCCAGTCTGAAGATTAGTAAGGGATGCAGTTTTTTCCCTGGCTGCGCAGCCCCTGCTATGACCTACGTATTTTGCCATACCCATGGCAAGCACAACCATTGTCCACAGGTGGTCGATTTAGATTTTCTTTTCGCCGTCTGCGTTTGTCCTCGCAGCGGATTTTCATTTGCTTAAAATGTGTATCCTGTGGCATTCGTAAGTTACCTCCAGCTGTCTAGTTCTGAGCCCGCATGCATCAATGTGCTTTTTCCCATTTCAGCTAAGGGAAGTTACCGCCTAAGCTGCTAAGCTGGTCTTTGAAGCATTTTCGTGGGACGTTTCAGTCGACCTTCTTTCAGCTCTCCAAAAAGACTGCCTTTGGCATACGTTCGCCTCACATACGGCTTACGTTTTCTGCCTAGCGTAACTTTCGGACCACAATAAGTCCCTTTATACTGTCATAACCGGCGTTAGCAAGAACATTGCTGTTTGTAGTGCGGTCTTTCCACCGTATGTCCATGATGGAGCGCAAGCATCTTTGGTGAAAGAAGTTTTAGTTGTTTTTTATATAGTATCCATGTCTCAGAGCCATATAGAAGCAATGAGAGTACCGACGCCAGGTAGACATTGATTTTTGTAGGCATTGGAGCGATTTGTTCCGCAAAACTCTCGCATGAAGGCGTCCAAATGGCTACTGGCAACAACTTTCCTTGATAGTGAGACGTCATTTGACACTATACTCTCTATATATATGAAGTGGTCTACCACGTAAAGGGGCTGTCTTTACGGTGATCTTTGGGGTTGTGTATGTTTTTGGGTGACTTCTGGAACATTACTTCTGTTCACCCGAGATTTATAGTAGGGGTGCACAAGATAGTAGCTCCGGCTTCACAGATTAGGTCAGATCCGACCATATTTAACAACGGAGTCAACAAACTGTGGCATTCATACTCTCCCGCCTTGACTACTGCAACGCCGTGCTAGCAGTTATACCTGATGACAAAATAGCCAACGTATACAGAACAACGCCGCTCGAATAGTCCTTAAAAAAAACTAGACAAGATTCTGCTACTACGTTCTTGCGCACGCTCCTTTGGCTTCCCGTGAAAGCGAGAATCGATTACAAGGTCGCCACACTTTGTCATCAGTGTATATATAACAATGAGATGCCCTTGTACCTTAGCAAACTGATTACTCCATATGTCCCCCAGAGAGCCCTGCGATCAATGGACTCAACGCTTTTAGAAGTGCCACGTTTCACCCTCAAAAGCTACGGTCAGCGGGCTTTTTCAGTTCACGGACCAAAAGCTTGGAACTCACTCCCCATTGATCTCAGACAGACAACATGCTACACCACTTTTAAGAAGAACATTAAGACCTATCTGTTTAAAACATTTTTAGATTAACTGTCATTTTAGCTGTCGTGTCTGTGTTTGTAATGTTATTACAGCGCATTGAGCCTACATTTTGTTTGTTAACAGCTATTTATAAATAAAATTATTATTATTATTATTATCATTCGGCATTTTTTCACTATACAGCGATATTTGGCAACGGTCAAAAATCACTTCAAGATAGTTGGCCGAATGGTAAAAAGTAAACATATTTAATTTATATAAAGGCATTAATGGTCCACTGCATCAGTGGATTAAATATTTTCTGATAGGGAAAGAACAAACTGTAATAATAAATGGCTCTAAATCAACACCAATAACAGTAAACTCAGGTGTACCTCAAGGAACAGTCTTGGGTCCACTACTATTTTTAATTTACATAAATGATTTACCAAATTGCATTAGTTCAGGAACAAAAGTCAGATTATTTGCAGACGATTGCATAATATATAGAACAATAAAAACAAAACAAGACACAGATATTTTACAAAGAGAATTAGATGAATTACAGAAATGGGAATCAAATTGGAGCATGTCTTTCCACCCAGAAAAATGTCAGTTGTTAAGAGTAACAAAAAAACTAAAACAAATTAATTCCACTTATCTTATTCATGGCAAACCAGTAACACAGACTAAAAACGCAAAATACCTAGGTGTTATAATAAATGAAAAACTGTCATGGAATCCACATATTGATGAAACTATAAAAAAAATCCAACAAAGCATTAGGGTTTATTAAAAGAAATTTCTATAAATCAAATAAGAACATAAAACTAAAATGTTATTTAACCTTGGTTAGGCCAATAATAGAATATGCATCCTCCATTTGGGACCCCTCAACTCAAGAAAACATTAAGAAACTGGAACAAACACAAAATAGAGCAGTGAGATTCATAACAAACGAATATTCACATTTGACTAGAGTAACACCATTAGTAAAATCACTAAATTTAGAAAGCCTTCAAGACAGAAGACTCAAAAGTAAAGTAGCAATTATACATAAAACACTGAACCATAATCTTCAAATACAAAAACAAAATTTAATAAAATACTCTGAAAGACACAAAAATAAAGGCACATTCCTCGTCCCATATGCTAGGACAAATTTGTACAAATACTCCTTCTTCTCTAGTGCTATTAGAGCATGGAATGGGTTGCCTGGGCTAGCCAGGAAAACCAGTGACTTGGCAGAATTTAAGTAATTGGTTAATATGCATGACTAAATGCATGAAGCGTAGGACGTAATCATCTTCTTTTTTGAAGTAACGTCTGTATTATATAAGAAGATAAAGTGGACCTCAATCCATTAATATATGTTGTTGAATGTATTAATGTTTATGTTACGTATTTCTGATCTTCTGGCTAAATGTACTAGTAGGCACACAAATAAAAACACTGCAAAGAACTTGACGACTCAACTTTCAGCTTTATATAACTTTATTGAATATTAACCCTACCGATTCGTCACTGTAACATGTAGCGTATACGTCTTACATCGACTGTTTTGACTGTAACGGCTTAAGTTTACTCTCTTCGACTCTCTCGCACAGTAGGCAACAGTAACGACGACTGCACTGATTCTTTTCACATTATCTCTCTTGTTTATATAGAGTCACTAATTGCTTGTCCAATATTGCAAAAACACTGCAAGTATTATTTGGAACAACACGGGAGAAACGTCACATCCTGTCGTTGTTTTTACATGTCGATTCCAGAGAACACCCGCTGCAGTGTGATCTCGCCAAGGTCACACGTAGTGACCTCTACCTGTCACTGTTTATTCGTAACACTGCCCCTTCTTAGATCTGTTCGTCCTCTGGAACAACACGTGAGGGCACGTCACATCCTGTCTTTGTTTACACGCATAGATTCCAGAGAACACTCGGTGCTGTGTCATCTCGCCGGGGTCACACATAGTGATCTCTTCACTGTTCATTCGTAACAATATTTAAAAAAAAAATAATGTGCTTAAAATTAGAGCCTTTATGAATATGCACCAAAGATCGTTTATTATAAAGACAAGGCGTGTTAATATAAATTGAAATGAAGCTTCACATCAAAAATGTGCTTTACTTACATAGCAGTAATAGATGACACATTTTTCAATTCGTCTTGACCTATGAGTAGGTTAGTTAACATGTTAAAATGTTATATTGTAATCACTTCATTTTTCTAAGTAACGTCTGTATCTGATAAGACTATATTCCTAGACTACGTCATGCTGACCAGACGTCTGTCCTATCTGTGCGTGTATATCTCCATAAGTATAGTTGCATAACTCCCACCCACTTTTTATTTGTTTCGTCCATCACATTGAGTTTATTGATTTCATAGCCCATTAAGCTAGTAACTAATTATTTTGTTGAAAAAATCTCTATTAGCTTAAAAGACACGACCTGGTTTAGCTTTAAATTGAGAGCTTAACTACTCTTTATTTTAATTATTTGGTCCTCTACACCATATTTATTGGTAGGCATTGTCTATTTTAAAGTCAAAATGAAAAAAAAAACAAGGTTACAAAAGACAGTTTGTGTGGAAACACAAACTCAAAATCGGCCCCCGAGGTGGTCCACCCAGGCAGGCTCAATATTTTCAGAAAGAACATCCGAATGAAATTATATCAAAGACAAATGAGAGATAAGAATGGAGAAAGAAGGTTAACAGATCTTGTGTAGTGTCTCAAAAGTCCCGCAGATCAAAGGATAGGTGAAAGTGAATGTAAAGTTAGATGTGAACCTGGCCTAACTAGTTCCCCTTTCAGACCTTGTGGTCTATAGGGTAGATGATGTAAAGTTCATCTGTTTTTGTGGCCTACGGTTAACGAGGGTGCCATGTAGCCAGCACAATGACCAACCGCCTTTACTTTTCCCAAACTAATGTCAGGTTAGAATTTAATGTACTCAGAGGCGTCCAAAAATTCCAAAGTTGAAAATCCCACTCTTCACCAGGATTCGAACCCGAGACCCCGGTTTGGAAGCCAAGCGCTTTACCGCCCAGCCACCGCGCCTCCCCTGACCTAACTGATGTCTTATAATTGATTTAATTGTTTTGAAAAGGCTTAATCTCTTATTCGAATACTCAAAAAAAAAAAAAAAAAAAACTTTCTGCAATAAGAAAAGCTTCTGGAAAATTAAGTTTACAGGATTACTATTCGTTTTAACTTAGGTCTAATATATAATGCATACTAATTAGCTTTTTCTCTTTAAAAAAATGCTTGCATAACTGATTTTAAAAATTAGATTTTTCGCTTTCAGGAAAAAAAAAGTAGCCGTTGCATCAGAACTTTGAATGTTCTAAAATTTTGTGATGTCGGATTTTCAATATCTTTTCTAGTTTACGAGATCTAAATGGGACGGACGGACAGACGGACAGACATTTCGCACAAAACTAATAGCGTCTTATCCCCTTTCGGGGGCCGCTAAAAAAACGTGCTAACAAAAAATACTACACTGTAAATAAATATTACGGTTAAATTACTTTTTCTAACGTGTTAACTTAAATATTACTCCTGCAGTTAAGTGTCTTGATTTGATAACGATATTCTGAATCATTTGTGACAGTCAAGTAACTCCTCGTTATTTTTTTTTTCTTAAGATGCTTACTTAGCCACTGTGTATCAGACTTTTTACACACCTGACACCCATAGGCTTACTACCGTGCCCTTTTGTAAAAGTTACTGAAACATGAATAAAATCAGTAATAATTAAGGAAGATGTTTCTAACATACGTTCTTTGCATTTAATGTTTCTTAAATACGTTCGTTGCACAATAAAATAAAACAAGGATGTGCATGTTTGCGTGTGCCTTGTATTAAAACCTTTAGAAAGAAAGCTAATTTCATTGTTTAATACTTTTGATTAAAAAATAACGGAAAAACTTACAGTAAAATTTTAAATCGCAGAAAAGAAATTGAACAATAGTACCGCAGTTAGATCTAGCAAACAAAGAAATAATATGCTGGAGTGTAAAAAAAACCTTGACCTCTGCAACTAGTGTAAGGGTAATATTGTATCTATATTCTTGACTGATCATGCCAATTTATTATCTTTTTTGTCTAACCACTCAACACTGTTCCGTATTCCCAAGGAAAACAAATGAGTGATCGTCAACACAATCTATATACACACTACACTAGGCTTACTACGTCTATCTGACAGGTTATTGCAATCAGTCAAACACAAAGTCTATTTATGTGGGGTTTTTTGTAGGACCGTTGTGGGTGAGATTTTTTCTTCTATAGTTGGTTTTCATAATGCTCTTAGATCTATACAACAGTAGATACATAATGTTTAACAAAGTTGATGAAAGATATATGTGCCTCGTTGAGTTTGCCTCCCTTAAGTTATTACAATTGGTCTCAGAAGTGGGATCATAGGCAACTCAACGAGAGGAGGTAGGCTTTGATTACAATGACATATTTGAAACTATTACATCAGCTCCCAATTAAAGAGCTAAGACAAGATCTTCGGGACCGAGGTTTAAAATCCCTCGAAACGCTCACAGCTCGTCTGAGGCAAGCTCTGATCAATAAAGAAGAAGATCTAGATACCTACACATTTAAAATTGAACGTGGCATTGTTAAGTTCATTGGTAAGATCCAGGACTTTTTGGATGGGATAATAGACGTCGAAGATTGAACACATTGCCGTCTGAACGAAACCGGATGTAGATGCCTTTGTGCTATCGCTCCCTCATTTGACTCAGCATTACGCCAAAGAAGTTAACGAATAGAGGAGGGGCAAGTACACAGCCCATTTTCTATTGGTAAGTGATCGGGCAAGTCACCACGGTGTAAAGACAGCCCTTAACGAATTAAAGCATGAGAAAGCTGCCATTTTTACCATCGACTATATTCGACCTCTGAAACTGACGCCTCGGATGTTACAATAGCTGCCACCCTCAACTAGGATAACCTTCCCGTGTCGTTCTTTTTAAAAACACTCTCCAAAAATGAAAGGCGTTACACAGTAATAGAAAAAAAGCCTACGCCTTTGTAGAATCGTTAAAGAAATGGCACCACAACTTAGTAGGAAACCGTATTATCCTTGTCACGGATCAACGCTCTGTGGCCCTCATGTATGACAAACAGAGCAAAGCGACAATAAAGAATGAGAAAATTTAAAGGTGGAGACTGGAACTGAGCTTTTTCCATTACGATGTCTTTCTATAGACCAGGCCAACATATTGTAGCGGCTAATACGTTTTCTAGAAACGGATGTGTGTCAGCTATGAGTCGAAATGAATTGAAACGGCTCCGTGACTCTCTGTGTCATCCGAGAGTAACAAGACTATGGCCTTTAGTACGGGCCAAAAACTTACCTTTCTCTTGTGAAGATGTCAGGCTGTTTGTCAACCAGTGTAGAATTCGTACCAAAGTAAAACCCAGTTATTTCAGTAATTCTAATGGAACTTTAATTAAGGCGATGCAGCCTTTCCAGAGACTAAATATGGGTTTCAAAGAACCGCTCCCTTCTGCATGTCGGAATTCATACCTCCTGACCTTAGTTGTGACTATAGTTTCGTCACGCGTGTCCTGTGGGACATGACCTGTTTCCCAACAGCGGCAGAGGAGAATATAGAGTTCAGGGAGCAGGAGTGATTCGTTGACTTTCACTACTTCCACTGGGAACCATCACTCCCAGGAGATTTTCTATTTTTTATGCAGTTAATTGCTTTTTTAAGGTCACTGAGGCTCGGAAGATCATCTAGTTATTCCAGTACTGGAAGATCTGGTAGAGAAGCCAGGGCGACATCGTCTACAGTGTTTTGTGTGGCATAGACTTCGAGGTAGTGTTCTGTCCAACGTTCTAGCTGCTTGGTTTAATCTGTAATTTTTTCTCCTGATTTGGATAGAAGGGGGGCAGGCTTAGACACTGTTGGACCCAGGGCCGCTTTAATGCCATCAAATAGAGCTTTGCTATTTCCTGAGTGGAGAATGTCTTGGATTCTGTTGCAGGTATCCCTCCAAAAGTTGTTAGCACATTTTCTAGCCATTTGTTTCGCCTCTTTATTATCACTTTTGAAGGCCTCCAAAGATCTTGGACTTGGCTTTGTCTTGTGAGTGAGGTGTGCAGATCGCTTTTTCTCGATGCAATGTTCCATATGTGCTAGATTCGCCTCAAACCAGTCTACATTTTTGTGTTTTTGAGGCCCAAAGGCGGTGATTGCCGAACTGTAGATTACATCTCTTAATTTCTCCCATCTGATAGAGATGTCTTCTTCATCACTTAACGAGGGGATTGAACTGTTCAGGAGCTCGCCAAAGAGTGCACACTTCTCTGGGTCACCTACATGGTTGACGTTAATTTGCAATATACAAGAACAAAGGGAATCGGAGTGACTGCAACAATTACAGGGGTATCTCTCTCCTCAGTATAGTGAGCAAGATCTTTGCTAGAGTGGCACTATCCAGGCTGCAAGTGATAGCTTCTAGAGTCTACCCAGAGTCTCAGTGTGGATTCAGGAGTGGTAAATCCACTGTAGACATGATATCTTCTCTACGACTACTGCAGGAGAAATTCAGAGAGAGAGACAGACCCCTTTACATCGTTTTTGTTGATCTGACTAAAGCTTTTGACATGGTCAGCAGAATTGGCCTTTTCAAACTCCTGAGGAAAATAGGTTGCCCTCCCAAACTACTGCAGTTCATTGAGTGTTTTCACGGGGAAACTAAATGCACTGTCAAATTCAATGGAACCCAATCAGCACCTTTTGAGGATTGCAGTGGTGTCAAGCAGGGATGTGTGCTTGCACCTACTCTGTTTGGCATATTCTTCTCCTGTCTACTGCATTATGCGTACAACGACATAAACGAAGGTGTGTTTCTCCATACAAGTGTCGTGCGCGCTTGTAGTTTTTCTTTGCATTTAATATTGGTGTTTTAGGGTATAGGAAGTAGTTTCTTTTAAGTGCGTTTTGTTGTCTAGAATATTGTGTGTGTGTGTTTACGTCATCCTTAGTTTCCGCAAGAGAGAGAGAGTTGCTTTTGTGAGCTGGGTAGCTGGTTCTTTGGTTCCCCTTGTAAGGGTACGTAAGTACATAGTTTTATTAAGTAAGCTGATCTTTCGGTACGGGTGTCGTTACTGAAAAGTTCTTTCTTGTAGCGGCAGCGCTAGATCTAGGTTTTCTTTTCGTTTCAGGGTGTTAGGTTTGGGCTATGGGAAAGTTGTCGTCTTTCTGCCCTTGGAGTTGTGTAGCAACTATCGGTGTTGGAGTGTAGGGAGTTTAGCTTCTGTTGGGCGCCGAGATGGAGTGCGAAGGTGTGTTACGGGAACCTGTTGGTGTGATATTAGACTAATTATTATCAAATGCTAGCTTCACGGATATCGATGTACATGCAAATATGTTTGAAAATTACAATTAAGTTTAATTAAATATTGTTCCTGTTGACAACTGTTGTTATTCACTAAATGTTCAGTTGAATAACTGTTATGTAATGTTTGTAGTTTACATGCTAATATCTTTAGGTTCTTGTGTTACTCTGTTCAGGCTGGGGATACGGGACCGTAATATCATATCATACCCTAGCTAATCTGAAATCCCACCCTGACAGAAATGGGGGCTCGTCCGAACAATATGTAATTGTCAACTTTGTGACCTCTGTGTCCTTGATTTGACCGTTATAACCATCATAAGATATATAAATATGTAATGTTTATGTATTAAATAAAATTAAATACATTTAAGCCGTTTGTGCGGTCTGATGATTTATGTACAGCACACGATATATTCGTTGGGCATCCCTTGTATTGTGCCTAATGTGAGTAGTTCCCATTTATTCGGTGAACTTAGAGTGTGTAATTACTCTTTGAAACTATTGTAACTTGTTTTTGTATTTATTGTCACCAACGCCTGAATCCTCTGACTCTGAGCGGCAACGTGTGAGTGGATCGAGTGTCTGTCGACGGGATCGACCTGAATCTGTGCGGTTTGTTGGCTGGTGTACCGGAACCGTCCTGAAGTTAGAACCGTTGGTCTGTTCCAGTGGCTGTGGTTGCCTGTGGCTTTTCTCTTCTGCGGAGCCTGGAGTGAGGCGATTCCTTCCGACGCGGGATACTGAGCAGATAAGTCCTTGGCCCTGTTTTTGTCGATGCGCCCGTGATTTCAGTTCGCCCGTTTTAATTAAGTAATGATATATATTCTGTTTCTCTCTATGATCTGACTTTGGGTTTTGTTAGTGATAGTTAGACTGTAATTATTAATTAAGGCTTAATATTATATGTAATGGAGACGAGGTTGACTCTAACCGCCCAGTTCATCAGTGATGGCCGTGCTCTCGGGTATGATGGTGAGAGGTTGGAGAGGTATGTGGCAGAGCAGAAGGTTGACTACGAGAGAGCCAAGAAGGAGGAGTTTGAACGTAAGAAGGAGGAGTTTGAACGAGAGACGGCCAGGCTTGAGCGAGAAGAGAGGTTGAGAAAAGAGGCGAAGGCTGAGGAGAAAGCCAGACTTGAGCGTGAAGAGAGGTTGAGAAAAGAGGCGAAGGCAGAGGAAGAGAGGTTGAGAAAAGAGGCGAAGGCTGAGGAGGCCGCTAGACATGAAAGGGAGGAGAAGTCTAGGCGTGAGGAACACGAGAGGTGGAAGGAGAGAGAGGCTAGAGAGGAGCTCAAGAGAAAAGATGAACTGGAGTTGGCACGGCTTAAAGAGAAGTCGGTGCCAGAGGCAGGTGCAGTGGCAGGTCAAGCAGTTGAGGTGCGACAAAAGAGTGTCTTGGACAGGCTAGACAAGAACTTTCAAGGCATGAAGGAAGATGATGATCTTCTGGCGTACCTGACGCACTTTGAGGCCGTGGCAGCAAGGTGTAAGATTGAGAGTAAGGAGTGGTCCCTGCTATTGTCGTACAAGTTGACGACATCGCTCAAAAACTTTATGTTGAGGGACAGTTTGTTCCTTAGCGATAAGTATGAGGATGTCAAAACGGCACTTCTCCGCCACGCAGACATCAATGCGGAGACATGCCGCAAAAGGTTTCACCGGGTCAAACCACGGCAGAATGACTTCCGTGGGTATGTGACTGAGCGGAGGACCGCACTGGACAACTGGTGCAAAATGGCCGAGGTAGGAAATACAGTAGATGAGATCAAGGATCTCTTGATTAAAGACGGGATACTTGAAAGTGTATCAAGCGAAGTGTACAGGCAGCTGGTCTTAAACAAACAGAGTACGGTAGAGAACATGCTGGAGGTAATCGAAGGTTTTAAGGTAGCTGATTCGAATGTATCAATTAGTAAAGAAGAAACTGTGTATGTGGCAGCAGCATGTGAGCCTGTGATTAAGCAGAGTCCAGTGGTTAAACGAAAGGTAATTGTTTGTTTCAGTTGTGGGGAGCAGGGTCATAAAGCAGCTGAGTGCTCTAATGAATTTGTTACCCAAAATAATGAGACTAATGTTGATGATGTAAATCCCAATGATATTGGCAATGACCTAGACCAGCGATCTAGACATAGATGACTAGAGGGTCGTCGCGATTCGGAAGGTCGCCGTAGGTATAAGTTAATGCCGGATCGCTATACAGTTACTATTAGGAATTTGCCATTCAATGTTAACTGGCAAAGGCTTAAGGATAGGTTTAGGGAGTTTGGTTTATTTGGTTTTGTGGAGGTATTAGAGGCAAATGGGAAGTCCATGGGTATTGGACATGTAAGGTTTAAGAACTTAGCAGACGTTGCTAAGGCGGTTAGATATTTGGACAGGTCGAAATTTGGTAGTAGAAGTATTGTGGTGGTCCCTCATCGTGTGAGCGCAAGAGGTTGACGTGATGATTAAGCTAGTAATCTGGTCGCATCGGTAACTTTTGCGGGCTTGGTTTGATAGGCTAGCACACACATGAAAGTATTGCGTTATTATTTGGTTGAGTAAAATGTACATGATGAAGCTCATGTAATAGAGCATATACCATCGTAATAGTACAATCTTATCCTGTTTGAATTTAGCAATTGGATCTGGGTTACGAATCTAGTTGCATTTTCTGTCGTATAGGATGAAGATACTAATGACATGCATAATTGTACCGCGGGTGGTATAATATCAGCATTATCTTGTTCAACTTTTTCTTTTTAAAGATATATAGGGTAAAGGAATGTTTAGGGCTGTAAGTGGTCTAGAGGGTTGAAAAATTTAATACCTGAAATCTTTGGAGGTTTTGTACAGTAGGTTCGCCAGGGTACGCGGAGTTGTTTCCTTTTACCAATCTATTGGGTCGGGGTCGGTCTGTTAAGGTGCACTGGAATCATGAGTGCGCGGAGGCTTTAAGCAGGGTGCAGGCGTATCTGTGTAGGTACCCCATTCTTCGTTTGCCTGATCCTTCATTGCCGTTTGTTCTTCAGACCGATGCTTCTGACAAAGGAATCTCCGGTATACTGAGTCAGTGCGTGAATGGTGTTTTGCATCCCGTCAAGTATGTGAGTCGCAAGTTATTGCCTCGGGAGCAGAGGTATTCCATCATCGAGAGAGAAGGTTTGGCTATCGTATTTGCCATTAGAAAACTGGACAGATACCTGCGTGGAAATACGTTTCACCTTCAGACGGACCACAAGGCCTTGGCTTACCGTCGGAGCACGAACTTTACGAACCACCGAGTTACGAGGTGGGCTCTGATGCTTCAGGACTACACCTTCGACGTGTGTCACATAAAAGGAGAGGACAATATACTTGCAGACTTGTGCTCAAGATTGGTGTGACTCGCACAAAAAGACTATTTTATTATAGCTATTGCTTGATTTGTATGTATATATCTATGTAATATGTACTGCTTGTTTTTAGTATGCATTGCAATGTTATAATAGTTGTATGATGAATGTTGTTCTTTGAGACATCATCTATTTGAATAATTATGTCAGTTTGACTTTATGAAGGTTGTATTCTTCGGTTTCAGTTTTGGGCAATGTTTCCTAATTCCTTTTGCTGGCTATATACTTCAGTTTTCAATTTCTTTTTTTTTTGAAGACTGGACTTGTCTTCGCAAGATCCAGTTAGGGGGAGAGGGGGGATGTCGTGCGCGCTTGTAGTTTTTCTTTGCATTTAATATTGGTGTTTTAGGGTATAGGAAGTAGTTTCTTTTAAGTGCGTTTTGTTGTCTAGAATATTGTGTGTGTGTGTTTACGTCATCCTTAGTTTCCGCAAGAGAGAGAGAGTTGCTTTTGTGAGCTGGGTAGCTGGTTCTTTGGTTCCCCTTGTAAGGGTACGTAAGTACATAGTTTTATTAAGTAAGCTGATCTTTCGGTACGGGTGTCGTTACTGAAAAGTTCTTTCTTGTAGCGGCAGCGCTAGATCTAGGTTTTCTTTTCGTTTCAGGGTGTTAGGTTTGGGCTATGGGAAAGTTGTCGTCTTTCTGCCCTTGGAGTTGTGTAGCAACTATCGGTGTTGGAGTGTAGGGAGTTTAGCTTCTGTTGGGCGCCGAGATGGAGTGCGAAGGTGTGTTACGGGAACCTGTTGGTGTGATATTAGACTAATTATTATCAAATGCTAGCTTCACGGATATCGATGTACATGCAAATATGTTTGAAAATTACAATTAAGTTTAATTAAATATTGTTCCTGTTGACAACTGTTGTTATTCACTAAATGTTCAGTTGAATAACTGTTATGTAATGTTTGTAGTTTACATGCTAATATCTTTAGGTTCTTGTGTTACTCTGTTCAGGCTGGGGATACGGGACCGTAATATCATATCATACCCTAGCTAATCTGAAATCCCACCCTGACAACAAGATCCTCTGGAAAACTATTTAATGTATCAAGGCTGCGGGCAAAAACCAAGGTTAGGAAGCTACTCGTCAGGGAACTCCTGTATGCTGATGATGCAGCTATTGTGGCTGATTCTGATATTCAGCTACAGTGCCTGGTTGACAAATTATCTGCTGCTTGCCAGAAGTTCGGCTTAAACATCAGTCAAAGCAAGACTAAGATACTTGTCCAAAACACAAACACTGCACCTCAAGTAAGCATTAATGGCCTACCACTAGAAATTGTTGATCACTTATGGTTCCTTGGCTCCATCATATCCAACAACACTCTACTGGATAAAGACATAAACAACAGGATAGCCAAGGCAACGGCCACCATGTCACGGCTACAGAAAAGAGTCTGGGACAACATATTGCTGATTAACAGTACTAAAGCCCTAGTCTACCGGACCTGTGTGTTGAGCACCCTGCTGTACGGAAGTGAAACATGGTCAACCTACTCATGGCAGGAAAAAAAGCTGAATGTTTTCCACCTCCGATGTTTAAGGCGGATCTTTAAAATAAGGTGGCAAGATAAGATAACCAATGAGGAAGTGCTACAAAGAGCAGGGTGCCAGGAAATCCGCTCTGTTATTAGCAGCAGACGCCTTGGCTGGGTTGGCCACGTTCGTTAAATGCCAGAAGGTCCACTTCCACAGGACATCCTGTATGACGATCTATTAGAAGGCAGGAGAGCCGCTGGTCGCCCACTTTTACGTTATACGGATGTATGCAAACGCGACATGAAGCTCTTCAAAATCGACACTGGCAACTGGGAAGAGGTGGCACTGAACAGATTCTCATGGAGAGAGAGCATAAAGGAAGGGTCACAGATTGCAGATGTCATACACAACAGAAGCAGAAAGAAGGGTGAAAATGCAACGGCGCCTGGTGATATATATGCCCAACCTGCGATCGCAGCTGTGTATCAAGGATTGGCCTCTTTAGTCACACGAGAAGTTGCAAAGGGAAAAGGTCGTCTCTCGAGACGTAAAATGCCACAGACCTTAGTTGACGAATTTTCAATATTCCCGTTTGCATACGCCTTTTCTGATATGTCGGCTTCAACAGTAATCAGATGTCTAGATAATTATATGGACTATTCGGAATGCCTGACTATGTACATTCTGATAGAGGTACCTCATTCATGTAAAGAGAGAAATTTTTATACGAGAAAGGTCTACCCCTTATAATCCTAGAGGAAACTCTCAAATAGAATAGGTAAACGGCTCATTATGGAAAGCTATAACCCTGGCTATAAAAACTCAAGGACTCCCGGTTTCCAAATGCGAGTAGGTGTTAAACCAAGCCCTTCAAACAATTTGTTTTCTGCTCTGTACCGCTACAAACGAGACACCGCACGACAGAATATTAAAGTTCTATCGCAGGTCCACCTTCGGCAAATCACTCCCGACATGGTTAACTCAACAGGAAAAGTGTTGTTAAAAAAGGGGTCCGTGCATCAAGATATGACTGTGGAACAATAGCTGTGGACTTAATCACATGCAACCCACAGTATGCCATTTTCAGACTTCTTGATGGAAGAGAAGAAACAGTTTCACTGCGACATTTGGCCCTCGCTCCAAAAGAGGGAGAATTAGAGTTGTATTGAACATATGGAACATGAAGACCTTGAGCTGGAAACAAACCATACCACAGTTGCAGGTGCCATCTGACAATGAGACTATGTAACCAAAGGCTGCTCCTAACACACATGTACACTAGGGAAAAATGGACATCTAGAAGAAGTAAATGCAGGGGCTGAATCTTCAGTTAGAGAGCAGTCGATGTCAACAATTCAAAGTGACGGCATTATTGGTCCTGGTAGATATAACCTAAGACCACGAACAAGCAGACTAAATATAAGGTCTGACATTTTTTTACTTATTTTTTTTTTCCATTTCACAAGTTCTAACTCAGTATCTGTAGGCTTAATATTACACACTTAGAAAGGATCATTTTATAGTGTATAGCTTTTCTATTTGAACTTTTTGTATTGTATTACATTATTATTCAAGACTACTTTCTCTACTGGTCAAACCTAATATTTGTATGCACAATATTAGGGACTGATAATTTTATAGTAAATAACGTGTTTGTTTATAGTTATACAATGCTTTTCAATAGAGTAATTCTGTAAGTATTCTGTAGGAATACTTAGACCTCCTATATCGATGTCCTACACTATTATTTACATGTTTATATTCCTAAAAATTTTAGGGGTAATGATTGTAGTGTAACTGTGTTGTTTATTTTCTGCGTGCGTCTAGCCTGCCAAAAGTTTATTTTCAGTGTGTTTGTGTTTCATCTCCAGTGTGCGTGTTTATAATAATTTATTAGTGTTATGTGAGAAGTGATGGTTTCATTCACTATCTACTGTAGTCTAATTTTGTCGAATAAGGCCATGTAATTGGTATACTAGTATTTTTGTTAATATATATATATAAAGTAGAATGTTTGGCGTATGTATGTATGTGACGAATAAACATCAAAACCGCTAGACCAATCTTGATAAAACTTGGCAGGAATGTTCCATGGGTACTAACTTAGACCGTAGTGTATGTATTGTAGCCCTAAAACAAACCTAAGACCCTAAAAAATAAAGTTGACTGACTCTATTTTGGCTATAGTATTCATGGATCTAGGCCATGTTTACAATGTTGACATGAGAAAAGATCGAAAGGATTTAGATCTAGATCTAATTTTAAGAAATACACTTTGCGCAGAATAGTTTTTTACTTTGACACATGAAAATACAAAAGAAGGTCCATTGATTTCATCATATAATAAAATTAACCTTCAAATTTGTGTTTCAAAACCATTTTTTACAAAAATTAGTTCCTTGTATCTGTGACTACAGATTTCCTGACGAATATTCTTTTATTAGACAATACCGTAATGTTTCTTTCCATCCCTAGATCTAAAACTCTAATTCATCTCTAGGATGATAAAACTTTTCTTCGCACCGATAGTTTTTTACTTTAACACATGAACATACTAAATATAGTCTATTCATTTCTTATTTTGATCAAATTAACATTCAAATTTGGTTTTCTAAAGCCTTTTTAATAGACTACATTCGTTTACGAAAGTTGCGAAGCCGAGTTGAGATAGGCCTAGATTCGTTCATGAATCGCGTACTAAAAATTATTTCGTTTAATTGTTTACTTTATAATCCCATTCATTTAACAAAGCTATCGCTCTTTTCGTTTTTAATAGATATGAATGTATTGGCTTCGGGTAAATCCATTTTCGTAGCGAAAGAGAAAAAACTTGAAAAGATCATTAGCTAAGCTTCACATACATCTAAATCCAATCCACTACATTAGTAAACACAAACTTAGACCCGCAGGCCGCGGTAAATGCCAGGCTAGTATATAAATATATATATAAATATAACCCTGCCGTGCGCAACGCCATCCAAGCTAGTGCTGATGGTGCGCACAGTACTATTATAGATTGGACTGAAAAAGATGTCAACATTAAAGGAGAACGATTTCCGCCCAAGCAGAGAGCCAATATGGAGAAACTGTGCCTAAGATAGATGTTGTTTTGTATACCTGTGATTTCATGTAAATAAATGTCTATGTCTCATTAAGTTGCCTCACTTAAGTTATTACAATAACTACAATTACATTATATATATTACATTTCGGGCAGGTGGAGCTCGTCAGCCTAGTAGTAGTAGGGCCATTCATCTAGGAGAGGGGTACTCTGACTTCAAAACCCCCGCTGCCTTGCGGTTTTAAGGCTTCAGGAGACAACCTCGAGGATAAAACAGGAGTGAAGCCCCTTAGGCGTTGGGAGTATCAGCTACGAAATTCCCTCCGGCAGCTTCTGCAACTAAGTTGGTGCCAAATGTAACGCGATGCGCTCCTTTGGATCACATCAGAAATGTCAAGAGAGGGATCTTGACGCATGGGCCACCCATGACCCCTTTATCTAAGGCCCAGGAATGCGCCCCGGAGAGGAAACTCTGGTGCTGCTGCAAAGCGGCTAAAACAACACGGGAGACAACAGTTACGGGTTATAAGTCCAACTTGATTGGCGTAATGTATGGACGCCACGGGTTGTCTCTGTCGGTGGGAGATGTCTTCGCGCCTCACTGATCAGCTACCGCCCGCCTCAACCTGGGCAGCCCTCAGACAGTTAGGTGCTGATCCGCCACAGCCTGCCTGCTCTAATGGGTGCTTAGAGCTTAGTTTAAAACGACAAGTAGGCTGTAAACCTGCACCAAGCAACAAAAGAAAAAAAAATGAAAAAGAAAATTTCTATTATGCGACTGGCCACATGGAACGTCAGGACAATGTGTCCTGGTCTCACAGATGACCTACGGCAAGTTGACGATGCAAGGAAGACGGCAGTCATAAACAACGAGCTGAAAAGACTACGCATTGACATTGCAGCTCTCTAAGAAACCCGACTAGCCGAAGACGGCAGTCATAAACAACGAGCTGAAAAGACTACGCATTGACATTGCAGCTCTCCAAGAAACCCGACTAGCCGAAGAAGGCATGCTCCGCGAGGCTGATTACACTTTCTTTGGGAAAGGAAAAACAGGAACCGACGAGAATGCATGGTGTGGGCTTTGCTGTCAAGAACAGTCTACTTCCCACAATAGTCCCTCCAGTTGGTGGCTCAAAAGGCTACTAAGCATAAGTATGATGACTACATCTGGAAAAGTCTAATCAGTCTAATCTCTAATCAGTGCTTATGCCCCTACAATATGTTCACTCCAAGAGGACAAAGACAAGTTCTACGAAGACCTAAGGGAAGCCATTGAGACTATTCCTCAAAAAGAGCACATGGTTATTCTAGGTGACTTCAATGCAAGAGTAGGAGCAGACCACACTACCTGGCCAGACTGCCTCTGGCTTTTTGGAATCGGCAGGATGAATGAGAACACATACTTCAAGACAAAACCACAGCATTGTGTCTTATGGAGACATCCTAGGTCTGAACACTGGCACCAGCTGGATATGATACTGACACGGAAAAGGGACATTGGAAACATACTGCTCACACGTAGCTTTCAAAGTGCAGACTGTCATACTGATCACACTTTAGTGTCCTGCCGGACAAGACTGCTGCCTACTAAGATCCACTCATCACAGGGAAAAAGAAAAGCACGCCTGAATACTGCAAACACTAACAATGCTGATCTTAGCATCGAATTCACAAAGAAATTAGAGGAAGCTTTCAAAACTTCTCAGTGACTAAGATAGAAAAAACCTGGTCGCTCATACTATGTATTAAACATCATCACTGGTCTTTGGTAACAAAACAAAGAAAAATGAAGACTGGTTTGAAGCAAGTCTGCAAGAAATGGAAACTGCCAATAAAAGTAAGAGAGTAGCCATGCTAAACTACAAGAAGGAGCCCACCCCTAGCAACTTACAAGCTCTCAGATCTACTCGAAATGATGCCCAAAGAATAGCAAGGCAGTGCGCAAACAAATACTTGCAGGACCTATGTGAAAACATCCAATCTTGTGCCGACTGTGGTAACATCAGAGGACTATACGAGGGCATGAAAAAAATCTTTGGACCTCACACCAGCAAGTGTGCCCCACTTAAGTCAAAAGATGGCTCAATCATCACTGATCGTGCACTGCAAATGGAACGATGGGTAGAACACTATGCAGAACTTTACCAGATTGAAAATGCCATCTCGACAACTGCTTTGTCTAACTTCCCACCACTTTCAGTTTTGAGCGAATTAGATGAAACACCTTCTGTAAAGGAACTGAGCACAGCCATTGACATTCTTGCACACGGGAAAGCGCCCGAAGGAGATGGTATTCCTGCTGAAGTCATTCAGGCTGGAAAGCATGGCCTAATCAAGCCACTCCATGAACTGCTATGCTGGGAGCAAGGAATAGTCCCCCAAGAATTGAAGGATTCCAACATAGTAACGATTTACAAAAATAAAGGTGACCGCACGGATTGTAACAGCTATAGAGGCATTTCACGTCTTAGCATAGTTGGGAAGGCTTATGCCAGAGTAGTACTGAAGCGACTACAGATCTTGGCAGAACGAGTTTACCCAGAATCGAAGTGTGGCTTTAGGGCCGGTAGATCCACAACAGATATGATCTTCTCCCTGCGACAGCTACAGGAGAAAAGCAGAGAACAAAGGCAGCCCCTTTTCATAGCTTTTATTGACTCGACCAAGGCGTTTGACCTTGTCAGCAGAACCGGCTTGTTTGCCGTATTAGAGAGAATCGGCTGTCCAAACAAGCTACGGAAACTAGTGTCAGCTTTTCATGAAAACACGCAGGGCACCGTACAGTTTGACAGCTCCGCCTCTAGGCCATTCTCCATCAAGAGCGGAGTAAAACAAGGATGTGCTCTGGCTCCAACACTATTCGGCATCTTCTTTTCAGTTGTACTCACCAGCGCATTCAAATCCCTGGAAGATGGAATATATATCCACAGTAGATCCGATGGAAAGCTATTTAATCTGGCACGCCTTAAAGCCAAAACGAAGAGACGGCGTATCTTGATTAGAGAACTGCTGTTCGCAGACGATGCCGCACTAATATCTTATTCACAAGAAGGATTACAGAGGCTTGTGAATGCACTGGCAGCTGCTTGTCAAGAGTTTGGCCTCACAATTAGCATCTCCAAGACTGAAATCATGGAAAAAGATGTTGCAGAAATACCAGTGATACACATTGGAAATCACACACTTACGGTGGTGCAGGAATTCACATACTTGGGAACAACAATAGCCAGCAACCTAAACTTAGACACTGAGTTTACCAAAAGAATAGGGAAGGCTTCTGCAGCAATGGCAAAACTCTCTAAGCGTGTGTGGGAAAATACCAATCTGACCACGGCAACAAAAATCCTTGTCTACAATGCCTGCATTCTGAGCACACTTCTCTATGGCAGTGAGAGCTGGGCAACTTACATGCGTCAAGAGCACAGATTAAATAGCTTCCACCTACGCTGCCTCCGACGCATACTGTGCATCTCCTGGAGGGATCGTGTCACCAACCAGGAAGTTTTGACATGGGCCAACATACACAGCATCTATGCACTCCTTTAACAGAGAAGACTACACTGGCTCGGTCATGTCACTCGCATGCCAGATGGAAGAATCCTTAAAGACATCCTGTACGCTGAGCTAGCAGAGGGAGCCAGACCCAAGGGCCGCCCAAGACTAACTTACATAGATGTCTGCAAGCGAGACATGAGAGCCATGGGCATCGACCAAAGTATGTGGGAAGATATAGCCCAAGACCGGACAGAATGGAGACAGAGTGTACGTGCTGGTACGAACTCTGCTGAATGCAAAAGAAATGAAGCTGCATCGGTCAAGAGAAAGAAAAAGAAAGCGCCCTGTCAGTGAGCCCTAGGACAGATGAATATAAATGCTCAAACTGTGGCAAACTCTGCCGATCCAAAATTGGCTTGATCAACCACTTCAGATTCTGCCCCGTCTCAAGACGTAACCAAAGCCAGTGACTCATCTGGGCGCATCCATTGTCTTACGAATCAGAGGGAGCGATATATATATATATATATATATATATATATATATATATATATATATATATATATATATATATATATATATATATATATATATACTAGCAATAATTTGCATATCACTGATATAGTAACTGATATAGTGTATTAGAAACAATTTAAGAAAATAATAATTTGTCAAGTAAAGCGAATGCATGATTTCCTGAATATAAAAATACTATGAATGGATCTAAAAATAGATTATCGACCTAAATCCATTTTTTAAAATACTGGTATGTGTAAAAATTTATTTAAATTTATTGTGTATAGATCTTTATTTTGAAGCGCGGGATATCAAGAATAGAGTTGCTCTCATGGCGAACGAATGTATGTAAAAATGGTTTAGAAATACAAATTTGAAGTGTAATTTGATTTAAATGTGAAATGAATGGACTATGTTGTGTATGTTCATGTGGTAAAAAAAAATGAAAAAAAGATCTATCATCTTAGAGTCAGGCCTAGGCATCGGATGTTTGTGTTCAAGCGTGGAGCCTTTGTTCTGTGCATGCATGACCTTTCCCTCTCGTCTCACGTAGACGTGTTTATTTGGATTCTAAAGTACGTACGTCAGAACGTCTTAATTCGCAGATATAAAGGACACATTTATGTAAACATGTTTTTGAATCACAAATTTGAAAGTTAATTTTATTAAATAATGTAAATAATAAAATCAATACAATATATTTAGTATTGTTACGAATCTCCCTATCCAGGCTCGCTGCAAATTGCACCAAACGACACCACCAACTTAAAGAACTTGACAACTCTGGGCTTCAAAATAACGTAATAGTTTAATGTCAATAAATAAAAGCCAACACTGTACAATTGGTAACACAAGACTGTACAAATATCTCTCCGCCGTATCAACTCTTGTACTGGTCTCTCTGTCTCGTCTCGGACTTGTACTGAGCCGCTGTAACGAACTGTAGGTCGGGAAGTTGTGACTGACTGATCTATGATACCTTCGCTCTTTATATAGGGTCCCTGCTGGCCTTCTAGAACCGGACAGAACGTCGCTCGACCATTCTGGGTGGTCAGATGACTACATCCCTCGTGACGCTCTTGAGCTCTGTTCACGACATCGATCCCACTTGAACCTTCATGTTGACACTCGTCTCGGCTGACCGTTGTAATTCGTCACGGTTGACCGCTCGTCTATCGCTGGCCTGGGGCGATTTGCGTCGGCTGACTACACACACACCATTACCCCCATCTGTGCCACCACCATCTGTATAACAGTATTTTCGTGTAAAAATCTATCCGTGCAAAGTGTAGTTGTAAAAATTAAATCTAGATCTAGATCATTTCGATCTAAACATGGTAAACTCATAGAGTTGGGCATCTTTTTTTGTTAAGGGTCTTAAGTTTGTTTTAAGACTACTATACATAAGTCACGGTTTCAGTTTGTATCCAATGAACATTCCTGACAAGCTTTATTATTATTATAGCTTTTATATAGCGCTACAATCATGCTTATAGCATGCTCAGAGCGCTTTGGTCCAATCTCATTTGTGGACCAGTGGGGGGGGGGGGGAGGGGGTATCTAGGAGTTGGTTTTCCGTGCTGCCTTTAGGCGCTCAGTGAACACAACTCTGCCCGAGTCGGGTGTCGAACCTCGAGCCCCCCTTCTAGGTGGTCAAGCCAAGCCAAGTTCAAGCGCACTCTCGACCACGCTTCCCAGCCACCTTTATCAAGATTGGTCCAAACTGTTTTGATTTCTATGCGGGAAATACACCCATACATACATACCTACGCCTTACTTTCTACTTTCTACTTTCTACTTTCTACTTTCTACTTTCTACTTTCTACTTTCTACTTTCTACTTTCTACTTTCTACTTTCTACTTTCTACTTTCTACTAACTAGCCGGACATAAACCGCGGCCTGCGGGCCTTAGCTTTTGTGGCTTGGATTTAGATGTATGTTAAACTTAGCTAATGATCTTTTCATGTTTTTCTCTTTCGCCACGAAAATAAAAGATTTTTTTTTTAAATTGTTTACCCGTTAAGCCGATACATTCATATCTAATAAAAACGAGAGTAGTGCGAGATAAATAGGGTAAAAAGTACAATTAAAACGGGTTTACCCGATTTGTTAAATGAAAGGGATTATGAAGTACGTCTGGACGTTCAAAGTCGCAGATATAGGGAATCAATTTTATGTAAAAATGCTTTGAAACACACATTTGATAGTTAATTTTATTAAATAATGAAATTAATTGACTATATTTTGAATCTTGATGTGTCGAAGTAAAACACTATCTGTGCAAAGTGTAGTTTTTTAAATTAGATCTAGATAAAGATCCTTTGGGCAACTTTTTTTAGGGACTTAAGGCTACAATTCTTACGTTACGTTTCCAGTTAGTACCCAAGGAATATTTCTGTCAAGCTTTATTAAAATTTGGTCATACGGTTTTGATCTTTTTCGGGACATAAACACATACGCCTTATTTTCTACTTTTTAGTATACTAGCTTTAATTGTACCCGGCTTTGCTCGTTTTTTTTTTCTTTCTGCATTGATAGTATTGATAGATCTATGAGTTAAGATTAAGGCCTTAAGTGTATTTTTTTAGATCTATGCTATTTAAAAAAAAAGATTAAATAAAGCTTTTTTTTTTTAGAAAATGCCGAAACAAGACTCCATACCTAGAATGAGCTGTGAATAAGATGGAATTTTTGCAATGTCGCAGCTGTTTCAAAATTAAATCCCCTTAACTATTGTTGAGCTATTTGTCATCCCATAGATTTGTATATATTATGTCAGGATTGAAAATCTGAAACAAATTCTTATTCGCGAATGATTTATTTACAGAGCTGTATATATAGATGTTTACGTACATAATTTTTTTTCAAGCTATAAGGGAAGTCACCCGAATAATTTTTTTCTGTCTTCTATATTCAGGCAAATTTATAAAACAAAGCCATTTCCTTTCAGTTTTCATTAAAATAATGTTTCAAAAATGCTAGATTTAAATAAAATTAATTATTATATGTTGATTTTAATTGTTTTATGTACTTTAATTAGATTGATTACCAAGATCTTTCTAGATTATGTATCTAAAAATTGCAAAATAATAATTATGATAAGAGAGTACTCTTTTATGTTTAATACTAGATTTAAATCTAAACATTAAAGTATATGTTACCTAGGGCAGTGTTGAAAAAATTCTATACGTCATATAACTACTTTACAAAGCAACGCCTTTTTTCAACTTAAAAAAATTTACGACCTATTTTTTAGTGTTAAAGGATATCCATGTCCAGTCTAGATATAATATAGATAACAGTCTATGTGTCATCCCTATTTCTTTCAGCGTGACATCAATGTTTTCTAATTTAAACTATTTAATCCCTTTTTTCGATAACTTTATTAGTTTTGTGTGAAATGGCTGTCCTTCCGTCAGTCCGTTCGTTTAGATCTCGTAAACTATAAAAGATAGTGAAAATCCGACATCATAATATTTTAGATCATTAAAAATTTTGATGCAAGCAGTTTTTTTTTTTATTAAATAAAAATACACCACTTTTACAACTATTCAATAAAAATAGTAACAAACAAAGGAGGCTTCTTAGTAAGGGAAAATGAACATATACCATATTTTTTTTACACATTTATGCAATTTTTTTTAGATTTTTGTTAAGAAAACATTTTAGATTTGTATTATCTTAGATAAGTTAGATAAAATCTGTCACAATAACTTCTTTATTTACACATAAAAATTAACTTTTTTTAAAAGAAAAAAAATCAATTTAGTATGCATATAAGTTGGACATAATTTAAAACAACAGTTAATAAGTTGTTTTTCATATTATCGCGTAAACTGCAGCTTTGCGAAACTGCCATAGAACACCGAACTAAAGGATTGTTTGTTTCAGAAATGGTTTTTTTCTTGAGGATTTTAAGACATCATTTAGGCCAGGTTCACATCAAACTTATCATTCACTTTCACCTATACTTTGGTCTGCTGGACCGCTGCGGCACCACACAGGATCTGTCAACCTTCTTTATCCATTTTTCTTTGTCATTTGTCTTTGATACAACTTCATTCTGATGCTCTTTCTCAAAATATTCAAACCTGCTTTTTACCTGCCTTGGTGGACTATTTTGGGTGTCGATTTTTCGTTTGTTTTTCCACACAAACTGTTTGTATAATCTTGTTCTTGTTGTTATTCTTGTTGAATTTCAAACAAAATTAATTTAAAAAAAAATAAAAAAGAAAACAAGAAATACTATTGAATCGTCACTCTGTATACAACTACTACTATCACTTTTATTTCTAAAGCTGTCTGTTTAAAACCAGTTATTACGTCTCAACTCAACCGGCACATATGGTCCCACCCACTAGGCATTTGCCCAGTTGCCCATATAATCAGTCAGCCCCTGATCGCAAATTGTCATGTGACTTCGACGCCAATTCTTAAAGCACAGCTGCTGTTGCAATTTGATCTTCTGTAATCGATTGCAGGTTGGGCATCTTTAATCACAAAATGCTGCAACATTTTTTGCCTTTTTTTAAAATGTGTGCACCAAAAGTAATTGAGGGTTGTTGCTTATTAAATGACAAATGAGACAGTAATATAGGTAGTTCAGTAGACTTGAAATTTGCACATTTCTGTTTCTTATTATAATAATCTTTATTATCCATATGGAGATTTGTCTGACAATGTGTGCATTAAACCAAACAAAACATATTGATTATACAAAACCAAAATATACATTCACACCAGACTCACTGATAATTTCAATATGAAATGTTTCTATCGGATAGTTGAATTAAAATTTTTATTGCCAGGGAGACAAAACACTTGTTGTGTCTGTTTGTCGCGGTGTCTATATAACTTTTGTACAAGTAAAATCAGTTTTGCGCCGCCGTCATGTATTAGATGAAGTCTACTTTAGAGTCAGCAGTGGGCCAGTGTTAAGCGTTTGTTGTGTTATTTACTAATACCTTGTGTTAGTATAATGTATCAAGGTGCAGAATACTTACTTGACTATCAACTTATGTTCTTTAATATAATATAATATTTGTGACATTGTCAATTTTAATAATGTATTCCGTAATCATTTTATTCATTTTAAATAATTTCAGCATTGAATGTTCTCGCCGTCAAAAAGCGTTCGGCCATTTATAATTCACGTTTAATAAGTGCATGCAGGAAAAGTACGGGATTCAAACTATGTTCATTTGTTCATGTTAAAAAATGTCTTTTGTACGTAAATGAACGTATGCAGTATATGAAGGCTCAACAGTACTGCGAGGAACTCGGTAAGCACTTAATTAACTTAAAAAAAATTTAACTAGCACTATTTCTGGTATTGAAAGCCAACAAAATGAATATTCTGAGGTATCTACTGTAAATTTCCTGCTATTAAAAAGTTTTATTTCAAAAACCTAAACTGCTAATCTTACATCCTTACTTGCGCAAAGTTGTACTAGGATGTCATCGTAACTTTTAGTATGCGTACTTCATTTTGTCCCGCAAACCTCATGCGACGCTCTGTCACAACCTTACCAAGTTGTCGACTCCCAATGCTGCATAGGATATCCTTGATTTAGACCCAATCCTTATAATTGACTCCTAAAATTTGTCTTAGCCATCTTTGTTGAGCCACATTTAGTGTTTTTCAATTTCCGCAAATGACTATTCAATGCACTTTATTAAAAGAGCTCTCAATGGGTAGAAATGTGCAACCTCTATTGAATACGCTCTTGTAATTAGATGACTGTAGTTTGCTTTAGATTTTATATCGAAAAAGGAAGTTTTATCGTCGAAATCATCTGTTGTGGGTTTTAAACTAAAAAATTGTTTTTCTTAATTCAAAACGTCATTTAGCTGCGGTCCTAGAATTTGATAACTGTAGTTTGCTTTACAATAATATGTAAGATAGAGGTTTTCCACCTTAAAACTCTCTGTAGTGGGATTTTAAAGTCGAAAACCATCTGGAGGGGTTTTAAACTTTTAAGAAAAGCCATCTGTAGGAGAGGGGTTTAAACTCAAAACCCCCAAAAAGCTTGGCTACGCTCAAATAATTTTAGTGTGTAATTTGCTTGTTTATATTAAAGAGTTATTATTTTAGCATCAAACCTCGCTGAAAAGGGGTTTAAACTCAAAACCCCTTTTGGCAACTCTCTTAGCTTTTTGAGTGCGTAATTTGCTTTTTTTTTTATTGAAGAGTTATTTTTTTTAGTTTTAAACTCCACTGAAGGAAGATTAAACTCAAAACCCCTTTAACTACACTCATAGAATTTAGAGTGTATAATATTTTTAATATTAAAGAGGTATTTTTTTACCTTCAAACCCAGATGAAAGGGGTTTAAACGCTCATAATATTTTAAGTGCATAATTTACTTTTTTTTCATATTGAAGAAGCATTTTTAGCTTTAGTTTTAAACCCCGCTGAATGGGGGTTTAAAACTTAAAACTGAGTCGAAACCCATTAACCTACGCTCATAGAATTTTGAGTGTGTAATTTGCTTTTTTTTATATAGAATAGGGGGGTTATAAAATCAAAATCTTCCTGAACTGTGCTCTTGGAATTTGAGGATAGTCGTTTGTTTTTTTTTGTTTTGTTTTTATAAGAGACGGATTTAACTGCAAAACTCAAAACCCGCTGGTAGGGGTTTTTAAACTCAAAACCCCCTGATAGGGGTTTTGAACTCAAACCCTCTTGGTAGGGGGTTTGAAACTCAAAACCCCCAGGTAGGAGTTTTAAACTCAAAACTCCCTGATAGGGGTTTTAAACTCAAACCCCCTGGTAGGGGTTTTAAAGTCAAAACCCCTTGCTGGGGCAAGTGATGGTATAGTATTAAAATGTCACCCAAAATAAACAAAATCAAAGCAAAAATCAATTACTGAATTCCGATTTGGGAAGGATGGAATTCAAATTTTTCAATTTAGTAGGCTATCAAAACCCTTAAATTTAAAAATTAATTAAAACTTTACAAAAAGAAGAGGCAGCAGTTAGTGCATTAATTGAAAAGGACGCTATTGGACATCTGCCGTTAAAGAAATACAAAAAAGCTAGAGGTGTTGACTCTTTCAATTTCTTTCGGTATTTGTAACTTGTTTACCCAAACTGTCTCAGCAACACCTCCTTCACGGCCACGTACTCTTTTCTTTCTTCTTCTCTCCCCTGTATGCAGATATTCATGACTCTCATTTTTAAAGGCCCCATGAGGCTTCTTGCCCATTCTGACTATGGGAGGTTGCATGCTGTTGCTATGTCCTCAAATCTCAGTAGATATAAGTCAATGCACTCATTCTGGCTCTCGTCAAATGGAGACATTCTGTCCGTTTGTATTTGTCAAAGTGTTCCTCCTTTTCATGTTGCTGTTCTTTGTCTTTCTTTTCTTTAAGTCTTAGTTCTAGTTGTAAGATTTCCTTCCTTCTACTATCTTCTTCTTTCATTCTGGCTTTTTCTAGTTGTAAGAGTTCCTTCCTTCTACTATCTTCTTTTTTTTTTTGGCTTTTTCCCTATTAAATCTCTTTTCTTCTCTTTCTGTGTTATTTTTTGGCGTAATGAACTTTTCAAGTTCTTCGCCTTGCAGCCCATTTTCCTTGCCCGCATCTCTAAATATTGTGTACATCGACATTTCCACTGACTTGTGCCTCGTCGTATCTCATCGTGGTCGCCAGTTGTGAAGAAACAAGTTCCTTTAACGTTTAAAGTGCCTTTTAATTGTGAAGCATTTCAACATAACATATATACACGGCAACCTTATAGACAGATACCCAACTTCACTAGCTGACTTACTCTCTTCTTGTTTACACACTCTTCACTTTCCCCCCAAGTCCCCTAACTCTCGATACCCAATACTTGACCGTGTGTCACAGTTGACCACACAGTTACCGTGTCACAACACTTTCCCTTTTCTACAAGAAGAGAGCAATTGCAATCATATTTATCGCCAAAACTCCCCGACATTATAAAAATATTCGTAGGACCATGACACCAAAGCTTCAAAATTAAGGCGTTGACATTCGACAACACCCTTTTTTCTTCAACCTTGCTGCAGGTCAACGAGACAGCGCGTCAGCATTCTGTTGAGTTTGTCCTTTTCGGTGCTGTGTCTCGAAAACATAGGTTTGAAAACGTACTATCCACAAGGCAACTTGTCCTTCAGGACTTTTAAACGACAACAGCCATAGCAGAGCCTCGTAGTCAGTCCTTAGGATACATTTTTTGTGGATACAAGTATTTGTGAAAATATTGTATGGCATCCACAACGTCCAGTAGCTCACGTCTTATGACACGGTAGTTTCTCTCGGGTTTGGACAGGGTCTGACTAAAGTAGGCTATGACTCTCTCAGTTCCATCTACGTTTTGGGATAAAACAGCGCCTATTCCGCTATTGCTTGCATCGGTGTCGAGTATGAAAGTCTCGCCTGGTATCGGGTAGACCAAAATGGGTGACAAAGTTAAAGCCATTCTAAGTCTTTCACAGGCTTCTTGGCATTCCGGTGTCCAAATAAACGGCCGCTTCGGTTCTGTCAATCGATGAAGGGCACTACCAAAGCTAGAGAAGTTGAATACGAACCGTAATATGTAATGTGTTTATGTTGTCCACTTGTCTTTGTGAAAGATATACAATTAGATAGAGCCATCGTTTGTCTAATACATGCCTGGCTGTGTCGGCTCTATCGAAATTGTTAGTGAACGAATGCTGCGAGGGCGGGGGAGGGACTAGCTGGGGCTTGTGACCTTTGACCACGAGGGTGGTAATTTGCATACGGGCGAAATGACTCTGGATCAGAAGAATGTTTTTTTGGACATTCCGATTGTCTAGAGGTTAGTTTCGCTTGTTGCGTTATCGCTAGGCGGTGGTCTCTTAAAAACTTGGTCCCTGGTGCTGTTATTCATTTATGTTTAATATATATATGTATCATTTGTTGCAGCACCTAGCTTCAACTCTATGTTTACTAAATAAACAAACTTAGTTTCTTCGAAAGGTGTGACCTCTAGAGAGTGTCAATACGCTGACATTAAACCTACGTCCATCGTATTTAACTTGTGGTCACATAAGACTAAGACTAAGACTAAGACTGCTTTATTGATCCTTACGGAAATTTGTTGTGATTACAAGGACTCTTTTCTCATATAAAGACAACACAACAGAAAAATACACATAAATACAACAGACAACATGAAGAGTTCATTCAGCGACTACACACAGGTATCTTGGTGCATTTCATGTTCCCTGATCAATGAGTAGCGGTGATAGAGTCTGACCGAGTGAGGTACGAACGAGTTTTTGTACCGCTCCGTTCTTGTTTTGATTGAGAGCAGTCGCCCACTTCGCGACGACCTGGCGTAGTTCTAATGGAGCGGGTGGCCGTTGTCTTTCAAGATAAAAAAAAACTCAATGTGATGGACTAAACAAATAAAAGGGGTGGGAGTTGTTCATCTCTACCTCTGGAGATATACCAGCATGACGAAGTCAAGGAATGTAGCATTTTAACATGTTAACTAACCTACTCAAAGGTCAAGAGAAATTGAAAAAAGTGTCAGCCATTGCTGCTCTGTATGTAAAGCGCATTTCATTTCTATTTATATTAAGTTATTAACACGCCTTGACCTTATAATAAACGATGTTTGGTGCATATTCATAATGGCTCTACTTTTAAACACATTGTTTTGTTTTAATATAAACATTAATACATTCTACAACAGACATTAATGGAACGAGGTCCACTTTATGCATATTAAATAGGTGTATTTTTTAACTATCCGGTTTACTATCCGGTAGTAATATCCGACCGGAGCCGAATAGCACCAGATAGTAAAAAATGCCGGATATTCGGCAGAAGCCGGAGCCGAAGCGACTATCCGGTGCACCCCTAGTAGCTAGTATTGTACATTATAAGATGATATATTATAAATTGATATATCAAACTGAGTTATACGCTAGTATATAAAAAATACTTTATTGCATCATAAATCTCGATGTAGAGGGTTATAGCAACTTTCAAGTAAGGCCACACCCATGTCAATAATAAAATTTTTTAGAATGCTTAGAATTATAAAATAAATTTTATAATCTTCTGTATTTCAAATATTTTGATTTTTTAATTTTTTATTTCATTACAGAGAACCCAGCTTTCCTTGCAACATTTAAAACCAACTACGAATTGCAATTACTCGAGAATATATTTAACGGCTCAAACCTATCTAAAAATTTCTATCCAACTATTTGGATGGGATTAGACAGATTGCAAGACCAAACAAACTACAAATGGATAGATGATGGAACGCCGTATGCATATTTCAATGATCTATATTCTAAAGAGACTGGGCGTACGTATATTTCGTCGTTGTTCTGTGGTCCTTATCACATGTTATGAATCGTGCTGAAAATCAGGTTAAAATGCGCTGCAGTTCATGCTCTTATCTCACGTTTGTTGCCTCGTAAACTCTCTGGTGTTACCGAGAGGAACTGGTTTTTGGTTACGATTTTAAAGGCCAAGTGAACAATATAGAAATAGCGAAACGACTCCGGATAACCTATCTTTTAGAGAGGGAACGGCTCCATCTTCCGGTAAGACGCCAAAATGCTGGACAGGTGGCTAGCAACCCTTGGCCAGATGTCCGGTCTCAGTTCATTGATACAGAGCGCTGCGACGGCCTCTCGCAAGAAAAGGGGAGGATTTAGTATTTGTTTCGGGAAGAAATGGGAAAGTTTTACTTAGTGACAAGTGACGTGACAGATAGTTAAAAAACAAGAAAGCTCTTCTAAGTTACGATACAAACAAGACGCTTTATTTAGAACATTAGGAATAACAAGTAATAGATATACGGCTTTACTGAAAGACATTTGACGGATCCCTTCTTAAGTATTAAAGTCTTTATTATTGTTTAATACTAATTGTAACCATCTATATCTTCCTAGAGGTGTGTTGAATGTTGTGAGAAATGAAGATTCTCTATCAAGCTTAATTTGCATAAACCCTGACTTCCTGTGGCATTTTACGTCTCGAGAGACGATCTTTTCCCTTTGCAACTTCTTGTGTGACTAAAGAGGCCAATCCTTGATACACAGCTGCGATTAATAATAAGAATATCTTCGAGTCTAGAATGTTAGTGATCACATCTTTAATAGTTTCATCGGCTGATGTTCCCGTTTCGATGCTTTATTGAGATCTTTCAAATCAATACATATTGTAACTTTGTCATTCCTGGACGAAATAATCATGCAGCTAACCATTAAATACTAGAGTAATAAATTTATCAGCTTGCATTTCTTTAAGATTTTCTTCATTTTTCATGTTAGGCGATGCTGCTAAGTTTAATGGTGGATGAATAACTCCCTTAGCATTCTCCTCTGACCGAATCTTGTATTCTCCTGGCAGTAATCTAGTTGTTTTCAGCATTTCTGGAAATTTCCTTTGTAACTTTCTTCTGCCTTGGATTCAATGCTGTTGGTTTGTTGCAGTAGTCCTAAACATTCTGCTGTGTCATCACTAAAAAATTTCTCTTGATTAAGGTCTACAACCTCAAACCTTGCTTTCACTTCTTGGGTATTATTTTTCAAAGGTAGCACAACTGCTCTAACAGTCTTAATAACGTGGTTAGTGTACTACTTAAGTGACTTTGCTGAATAAGTAAGTTTTAGTTTGTCTTTGAGCTTTTCAATCTCTCACTTAACATAAATGTTGCACCTCGCACTATGGTCGTCCGTAAATTAATGTCTTACCATTTACCACTAGTTTTACAGTCTATTTGCTTAACTTCAATGACATTGACGTTCTTAATTTTACCATTTTGATACTGGCTACTTGCAGTACTAGCAGGTAAACTATTGTTTATCACTGTAGCTGTCGTCGTCTACCAGATTAACGTTGCGTCTTTTTCTGCACATTTGTAATGAATTTGTTTTCTTTTTGCAGAAATCACACACACGTGGTTTCTATTGCTGGACATTTTCATTTTTCGTGGTTTTTGCCGATTTACTACATATAATACCTTTCTGAGTTGTCTTTAGACTTCTGCTTGAGTACATACTGTGACTGTCTCTTGATTGCTAGAACTTCTTAGCGCCTAAACATTTTTACTTGGCTTTGCGTCAACTCTTATCGTAAGCAAATTTCTATAGCCTTGCTTAGGGTCAACCTCTCTACATTGATAATAAAAATCAATATGCATATCATCTGGATTGTCAAACTCACTGTCCATAATGAGATGATTTAGGTCTTTAACAAAGTTATCAAATCTTTCTCTTTCTACCTGCTTTCTCTGATGTGCTCTAAATCTAGACAATCTTTTATTTTGTCATGGCTTCATGTAGTCTTCTATTTTCTTTAATAGCAATTGCGGATCCCCCTCTTCACTATCAGTAATATTGAGAGTTTTGTAAACCTTGTGACCTATTAACATTTTCAGCCATCCAGCTTTTTGTTTACTATCGGCACCAGCTAACGGTCCTTTAAAACAAAAGCTCCCCTGCAGTTAAAATCTTTTTATAGATCTTTTGTATTCTAATTCAAGATTGGTTGTTTAAAATAAAAAGAAGCCATTAATAGATTAATAAAAATCTCTTTCTGGACAGTTTTTTTTAACTTTTACTCTGACACCATGTAGAATATTCGTGTTACACAAATGACAAACTAGCATTTTAGAGGAAGACATATTAGGGACACCATTTATTACGTAAACACAAGCGGTTATGCACTGCCACACTAGTGTGCAAATGTATATATAATATCAATATGTTACTCTAGATAAATAGACGTAATCATCTTCTTTTTTGAAGTAACGTCTGTATTATATAAGATAAGATAGAGATAGGATATTACAGAAGAGGACAATGTGAAAACCTTTAAGCAAGCTTACAGTTCCAGTCATTGACGGTTTTAGTTCACTAAAATTTAATTGCTTATTTCCTAGACATGATGTTATTTTCTCAAATATGCCTGACTATCTGGTTTTTCCTTTTAAGGGACTCATGTCCAATAAGTTCTTCAAAAATCTTTAAAATATCAATTCCTCAAATAACAAAAAGCATAACTAGGTAATATAAAAAAATGTTAGAATTGTCCATGGCTTACGAAAAGAATGATTAATCACATAAGATTAAAATCGACGCTTAAAAAATTTACAATAAAGCAACAAATTCTATTGTTGTTGTTGTTTTTTTGGTCTCATTAGTTTTATAAACATGTCAATTTTGTCGTCGAAATAGCTAGTCAAGTACTTGAATACCTTTGGAACTTCTTTTTCTTTCTAGAAATCGATTACTATCATTTTTTGCTACTAGCTATCATGCTAGATTTTCTTGGGTATGAAATTCGCCACATGCAATTGTGCAATGCACCATTTATGTCGCATGCACCATGTGTTGTAGACCCTGCATTAAATATTAGTAATTATTTCATCTACTCTGCATTATCATATTGAGTGTTAGATATGCTTAGGTTATTATTGGTTAGGGTTAGGGTTAGGTTATTAATGTGTTGTCGTAGGTTCATTAATGGAGATATTGAGGACAATGTATCAAAAAAATTATCAAGTAACTTTTGGAATTCACCAATAAAAGTCACATGAAGTGCAATCTACGCATTTCAAGCTAGCACTTTTCTTTTGCTTTTTAGCTAATATTTAAGCCAAATGTCTTGCATGACAAAAACAGCCAGTCAACTTAATCCAGATGCTTATTTACAAATTAGCAAAAGACCTAGATCATCAGCCTGGAGCAGTTTCTAATTCTTTTCTGATTTCAGTAACTTTTTTCTTATTTTTTTTTACTATGCTAAATATATAAGATTATACAATCAAAGATATTTTATTAACGCGTTTATACATTATAATGCAGTTGTTACATAGAAACAGATTAATATCATTTTTTAATTAAAACACATTATTCTATTTTCAGCATTTCACTGCGTAATGTATCTATCCAGTAGAGATTTGATGGTTCCAATGGTGTGCAACTCTGACAGAAAATTTTTCTGTGAAGTACGTTAAACAGTGCAAAGGAAATCAAGTTAAAAACGTTTCATTTCAATTCGAAACATTTCAATTTAATTCAACTCTTTGCCAGAAATAATAGAGCTAATTCTTATCAAAGATTTTATGTGAATCTGTCTCTGCTTTGTAAAAATAAAAACATAAAATTACAAAAATAGGTTTGTTTTCACACAAACGTACGGGTGGTCATTGATGTTTTACTCGTGTTTTTGTTGTTCGGAAAGCGATGAAGGTAAAGTACATGTGTATCTGTCTCTTGTGAACAAATGTCAAAAATTATACACGGAGTGTTTTTTTACAAAACACAGAGGCTGTCCTTAATGTGTCGCTGTTAAATCCGCAGTTTGGTAAGCAATACAGGTGAATGCAAGTGCATTCTTTTTCAACAAGAACAATAGATAATTAAAACAAAAAATTACTAAAAATAACAGTTCGTCCCTCAATACAGTATGTTTGTTAAGAAAATAGCTTTTTATGTGCACTCAATTTATGAACAGACTGCTCACATTATGTACTCAATTGATCAACAGAATGAGCAGCCATGAAAAAAGATCGTATAATAATGTACTTAGTTTATCCCAACGAGTTACATAGTTGAATGAAAAAATATTGACAATGAAATGAAAAATTAATCGAAACAAATTGTAAACATTATCGTTGTCTCAATGAGCTGCATGAGGAAAAGTGATGGCAATGTTTTAACAATGCTACTTTCAACTAAACCATGAAATTCAAAGATGTCTATTACTCACAAATCATCAAAAACATAATCATAATTATCATTTCGCTCATACATGTATTAATGTTGGCTCAAGTTGCTTGAACGCATGTATAAGCTACAATATTCTTTTTAAAAAGTAGCTCAGTGTTTACATCATGTAACATCAGATATATTGTTTAAAGCAGGGGTGGGCAACCTTTTTCTTTCGAGGGCCGCATAAAAAAATATGGGGAATGGGGGGCCGCATATATTCTGTATAATTATGTACTTACACATTAGAAAAATACGCTCACTATTCGTGTATAATGTCTTTTACTTCAGATTGTTACTGATTATACATGTACATCTCATTTTGAACACTATTACTAGACGAATTGAAACAAGAGTTAGCAATATCTGAAACTCATTTTACGAATTTAAAAAAATTATATTACTATCCTTTTACCTCACAACCTTTTACCACAGATGTACAGTGTTTCTTAATGTGAAGTATTTAACTATTTACACTCGTACATAATGTACTGTGGAACTAGATTACTAGTTTTTATCATTTTGACTGCTGTCTAATACTAATTACAGCCAGTCAGCATCGACCAGTGATTACACTTGTTTACTTTTAAACAAAAAATAAATGCTTGTTCACAGATGTCTGTGGACCTAACTAAAGTAAAAGTTTAGCAGCAATTTTTTTTTCTAAATTAGGAGATACAACTTCTGGCACCCATAAAGCTAAAGCCGAAGAACTGACTGACCCTAACTTCGTCTACTGGTCATACTTTTCTTCTGTAGCTGTATCAGCTTCTGCACTAAATGGTGAGCTGAAGGTATTGAAAACTGGTTTCAAGCTCTCGACGTCTTAAAATGTGCTTTCAGATTCCAAAATCACGGAATCCATACAAGTCTTGTCCATTTTAACCATTTCACTAGAATAAGTTTCATCTTTCAGTAAATGAAAATGCCAACACCTGTTTTCACTTGTTTGCCAGGAGAAATGGGAAAGCTTAGTTTTAAAAAATTAACATACACATTCATGCATGTGCAAACAACCCATTGCAATATATTGTGATGTAAAACTCGAAGTCTAGTTTTTACTCTTCATTAAAAATATTAGCAACAATGTCACAGTCAATATCCTTCAAGGAATATACCCATTTCTTCCTTGAGATTTTAAATTCTTCTCAATACCTTACCCAAGCCAAACCATCGGATACTACTATGGTACCAAACATCAGAATGTTTTTTTTCCAAATCTTAAGAGCTTCCCTGAACTGGTCTGTGGTTAAGCCCTCTAGCTCTGATAAATTTGATCACTGAGATAATTGGGTGAATAATATTTTTAAAAATATTCAATGCAGTTTAGAGTTTTAATTGGTATATTGTTCTTTAATTTAATTTATTGTTCTCAATCAAAGCACTGAGTCCATCAGTTGCAACACTTGCCGTTTTGTTCCAAATTAACACTTTCAACACAATTCTTCATAGTATTGAATAAATACCTGCCTGGGTTTACGTCTTTGGCTGAATGTTTTGAAATAGGAATAATCTTCGTTTACTTTAAACTTTTTTTGAATGACTTGTTTCTTTAGCCTCTTCATCATAAGTAATAAGAGTCAGAAGTTTCAATAATTTATATAGATATTTATAATTATCTATTTTATAATATATTTGCTTTTAATATGTGATCACACCTGATTTCTGTAGGTGTTCGCGGGCCGCATAAAACACTTCGCCGGGTCGCATGTGGCCCGCGGGCCGTAATTTGCCCACCCCTAGTTTAAAGCCATCCATAAGTCTCGAATAATTTTCAGAATTAATATGTGACTCCTTTAATATTAATATTCAAAAATTTTAAAGGGGTTTATTTTTAGGATAAAAAAAAATCATGACAATAACATTGATTTTTGTGTGTAATCTATTAAATTATTTGACAGAATTTTTTTTATTATTCTAATATTTATCTGTTTTTGCCTTCGAGTCCAAAGATTACGTCTGAGTGCAGTGTTTTACATAACTACGCAAAACCAGTTGCGACCTGAATATTTTCCCGAATTTATGCAGATAAAGCCGTTGTCTGCTGGCGGTCTATTTAAGTTCCTTTCTGTCTTTTGCGTCTGTCTTCAATAATGGCTTTTCTTTGAGTCTCAAATGTTTGTCCCGCAGCTTTTGTGAGAGATCTCCAACTGTCTCTCTCAGGTGCCACTTGCTGCCATAGAATGCTGCCAGGTACTTTCCTCTATGCCAGTGAATGCAATATTTCTTGTGGCTACGCAGCCCCAGATGTGACCAACATATTTTCCCACAACCATGACTAGCAAAACCATTGTCCGTTGGTAATCGATTAAGATTTTCCTTTCGCCGTCTGCGTCTGTCCTCTGCGGCGGATTTCCTTTTAGTCTCAAAAGTGGATCCAGCTGCCTTTGTTAGTGACAACTAGCTGTCTCAATTCGAGGCTGCATGCAACCATGTGCTCTCTTCTACGTCTGCTAAGGAAAGTTGACGCCTAAGCTGGTCTTTAAAGCGTTTCCGTGGGGCACCTCTGTTACGTCGATCACCTTTTAGCTTACCAAAACAAAGACTGCTTTTGGCATACGTTCGTCCCCCATACGGGATAAGTGCCCTGCCCAGCGTAACTGTCGAACCATAAGAAGCCCCTCTTTACTGTCCATACCGGCGTTCGTAAGGACATCGCTGCTAATGGTGCTTTCTTGCAAAGGTATGTCCATGATGAAGCGCAAGTATCATTGGTGAAAGCGTTCAAGTAGTCTAAGTAGCTTTCTGTATAGTACCCATGTCTCAGAGTCATATAGAAGGGCTGAGAGAACCACTAAAATTTTATTTCTACTATATTCATAACCTAGATATATAGTCTAGTCGTAGATCTATCTAGATTCTATAGTTACAATTCAATAGTTACAATATAGATCTAAGAGCATTAGGAAAACCAACCATAGAAGAAAAAAAACTCACCCACACCCTCCCTACCAAAAAAAAATAAATTAAATAGACTTTGTGTTTGACTGATTGTCACAACCTGGTCAGATAGACGTAGTGAGCATACACATGTAGTCCTAGTGTAGTGTGTATAGATGATAACACATCGGCATTGTCAGTCAGGCATATAGATATATTATATCCGTACACTAGTTACAGAGGACAAGTGTTTCTTAACATTCCAGCATATTTTTTCTTTGTTTGCTAGATCGAATTGTGATGCTTTAAATTTATTTTCTGTGATGTTAAATTTTACTGTAAGGTTTTCCTTTATATAATGAGTCAATAGAATTAAACAATGAAATTAACTTTCTTTCTAAAGGTTTTAATACAAGGGTAAAAATACATACATGCACACGTGCACATATTTGTTTTATTTTATTGCGCAACGAACAAAAACGTTAATGTATTTCAGAACTGACATTATTGAATGATGTCCACTTTATGAGTATTGGTTTATTTTGATTAACATGGAGATTTAGTTTAAACTTCTTGTTGGACATCGTTTATCAGCGTCGACTACCTTTAAATTGTTTGCCTTTCGCCTGTGTTGTTTCGATATCTCAGTGTTACCTCCGTTTGGCGTATCTTGAAAAGACTTAGTGCGGAGGCGCCTAACAATATTATTAGAAATACAGGTGTAGCTTTTACTATCCGGTAGTGATATCCGACCGGAACCGGATATTGCTGGATAGTGAAAAAGTGTCGAATATTCGGCAGAAGCCGGAGCCGGAGCGACTATCCGGAGCATCCCTAATATATATATATATATATATATATATATATATATATATATATATATATATATATATATATATATATATATATATATATATATATATATATATATATAAATATTGTAACAAATCTTACTATCCAGGCTCTCTGCAAACTGCACCATACACCACCAACATAAAGAACAAGACAACACAGGGCTTCAAAGTAAATTAAAGGTTTAATTTCCAATGATCATAGCCAATATTGTATAATGGGCAATAGGTAACAGACTGTACCAATATTGTACAATTGGAAATAGGTAACAGACTGTACCAATAATGTACAATTGGCAATAGGTAACAGACTGTACCAATATTGTACAATGGGCAATAGGTAACAGACTGTACCAATATTGTACAATGGGCAATAGGTAACAGACTGTACCAATATTGTACAATGGGCAATAGGTAATAGACTGTACCAATATTGTACAATGGGCAATAGGTAACAGACTGTACCAATATTGTACAATGGGCAATAGGTAACAGACTGTACCAATATTGTACAATGGGCAATAGATAACAGACTGTACCAATATTGTACAATGGGCAATAGGTAACAGACTGTACCAATATTGTACAATGGGCAATAGGTAACAGACTGTACCAATATTGTACAATGGGCAATAGGTAACTGACTGTACCAATATTGTACAATGGGCAATAGGTAACAGACTGTACCAATATTGTACAATGGGCAATAGGTAACAGACTGTACCAATATTGTACAATGGGCAATAGGTAACAGACTGTACCAATATTGTACAATGGGCAATAGGTAACAGACTGTACCAATATTGTACAATGGGCAATAGGTAACAGACTGTACCAATATTGTACAATTGGCAATAGGTAACTGACTGTACCAATATTGTACAATGGGCAATAGGTAACAGACTGTACCAATATTGTACAATGTTCAATAGGTAACAGACTGTACCAATATTGTACAATGGGCAATAGGTAACAGACTGTACCAATATTGTACAATGGGCAATAGGTAACAGACTGTACCAATATTTCACAATGGGCAATAGGTAACAGACTGTACCAATATGTAACGACGTAGCGATTCTTTCACTTGCCTCTTCGTCTTTTTCCTGCATGCACTGGGTTCAATTTTCAGGACTGACTTCACATACTGGCTTCGTGTTGTCAGACTTAATCACAGACTAAGATCAAGAAGCCGTTCCTCTTAACCGTACTTGACAGTACTCCGCACTGAACCGTCGAAATTCTTCGCTGAACCACACTGAACTTTGCTGTAGTCGACCGGACTGTATTTAACCGGGCTGTAGTCAACCGTGTTCTAAACCATCATGATTGCGACAACTTCTGCTCTTTATATTGTGTCCTAATGGCCTTCTAGAACGGGACAGAACGTCGCACGACCATTTTGGGTGGTCAGATGACTACATCCCTCGTGACGCTCCTGAACTCTGTTCACGTCGCTGGTCCTTCCTTTACCGTCATGTTGACACTCGTATTGGCTGACCGTCGTAACTCGTCACAGTTGACCGCTCGTCTTGAGCTGACCTGGGGCGATTTGTGTCGGCTGACAACACACACACACACACCACTATCCCCATCTGTGCCACCACCAGGTTTATTACAATATATATATATATATATATATATATATATATATATATATATATATATATATATATATATATATATATATATATATATATATATATATATATATTGCCATATATTACCCGCTGTACGCGGGTCCTAATTTGCGTATCACTGTCGATATAGTCACTGATAGTGTTTTGGAAACAATTAACAATTAAACGAAATAATTATGCTGTAAGAAAGCGAATGCGTGAATTAAAAATAGTATTAATCGAACTATCAAAATATATAATATATATATAACCTTAATTCTTCAAAAAAAACAACAACATATATTTAGATCTATATCTAGAGTCTAGGTACTATAATAATAGATGTAGACCTACTTTAGTCGCTGAATGAACTCTTTATGTTGTCTGTTGTATTTATGTGTATTTTTCTGTTGCGTTGTCTTTATATGAGAAACGAGTCCTTGTAATCACAACAAATTTCCGTAAGGATCAATAAAGCAGTCTTAGTCTTAGTCTTACGTAAGTTTGAATTCAATGGCACAAGAAGCTTATTAATTATTGTATATTGGTACATGTAATATCCCCCCTATAGAGCTTCATGTAGCCAATCATAGTGCGTTTACATAATGGTGTGCACGACACATGAAGGGGTGACAAAAAGCGATAAAATATATTTTATATGTAACATTGTTAGTTTAATTTTATTTAGATATATAGATCTAGAATCTAAAAAAAAACAACTTGAATGCCATAGTAGTGTAGTCAGTAATTTAACACTTTAAGCTTAGTATAAGATAATAATAATAAGGCTTGTCTTCGAATCCGAAGATTAATGAGGAATGTAGTATTTCCCGTGGCTGCTATGACCTACATATTTTGCCACATCTAGGGCAAGCATAACCATTTGTCCTCGGCAGCAGATTTTCTTTTGGTCTCAAATGTGTATCCCGCTGCCTTCGTGAGTGACATTCAGCTGTCTCGTTCTAAGGCCGCATGCAAACAGGTGCTCTCATCTATGTCAGCCAAGGAAAGTTGACGCCTAAAATGATCTTTGAAGCGTTTCCGTGTGGCACCACTGTTACGTCGACCACCTTTTAGATCACCGAAAAAGACTGCCTTTGGCAAACATTCGTCTCCCATAGGGGATACGTGCCCTACCCAGCGTAACTGTCGGAACATAAGAAGTCCCTCTATACCAGTGGTCAACAACGGGGGCGCTATCGCCTCCTAGGGGGCGTTTTCGAGATTTTGGTGGGCGCTGAAAGTCAGAGGGGCTTTTAGGGGGGCGCTGGGCTCAAAAGGGGGCGGTATGGGGGCGCTGGGTATAAAGGGGACAAAAAGAAACTAAAAGTACACTGAAACAAAACACATTTTAAAATTCTTCGAAATTAAAGCTCGCAAATTAAATGTAGACAAATTAGAGATAGCTTGCTTCTAATTTAAGAACAGAAACAACGTTATAAATCGGGTTCGGGAAAACCATTTTCTATTTTAAAATTCTTTTGCTGTGATCACAGAGTATCTAGTGTCCTTAGATATTGCGCGCATAAACGTTTAAGATTTAATAAACAATGTAGGCAATACGCCTGTTAGATTATAGTTTATTTTATCTGCATATGTTAATATATTGATATGTAAATATTAATTGGGATAACAACGTTAAAGCTAACATTCAATTAGAATAATTTTACCTTTTTTTTAAACAAAAAAAACATTAATAAACTGCTGTTACGACAACTCACTGGTATGTAACAGAATACCACTAAGAGTTTTAGTGCATTGCCACTAGATAAAAAGTATTCTCTACTTTGAATGACATACTTTTTTATATGTGGTTATGAAACCAAGTAGGCTTCACGAACATAAAGCAATATCCAAAAAAATTAAGAATATTCATGAACAATTAAAAAAATCTACTATTCAAACAATATCAAAAACAAAAAACGGTAAAGCAGGAGATGTTTTAGTGACCTCTTAGAAAAATGCATAGTTTTAGAGCATGGAATGGGTTGCCTGTGATAGCCAGGAAAACCAGTGACTTTGCAGTTGGCAGAATTTAAGTCATTGGTTAATATTCAGGACTAAATGCATGACGCGTAGGACGTAATCATCTTCTTTTATGAAGTAATGTCTGTATTTTATCAGGTAAATCTTAGGATATTGTTTGAAAAGTGATTAACACAAAAATAACTTTTTAAACATATATTACACAAAAAAACTTTTTCTGTTAGTGATGAAATATTATTTCAAAATTGTCAAGTTATATACCTTATGACGACATATAGGGAACCATCAGTGGTTGGAAGCTACAATGACTTCATAACATGGGCGTAGCCAGGGGGGTTTGGGGTTCAAACCCCCACCCCGAAATGATCGGCATTTAGTGAATGATTTTTGCTTTGATTTTGTTTATTTTAGGTGAGTATTTAATACTAAACCATCAATTGCCCCAGGACAACCAATGGGGTTTTGAGTTTAAAACCCCATACCAGGGGGTTTTGAGGTTAAGACCCCTACCAGGGGTTTTGAGTTTAAAAACCCCTACTAGGGGTTTTGAGTTTTAAACCCCCTACTTGGGGTTTTTGCAGTTAACCCCCCCCCCCGCTTCTATAAAACAAAACAAAACAAAAATGCAAACGAAAATCCCCTAATTCTAAGAGCACAGTTAAGGGAGATTTTGATTTAAAAAACCAACTCCAAAATTTACGATAAACCCCCTCTTCAATATAAAAAAAAGTTAATTACGCACTCAAAAAGTTATGAGCGTAGCTAAATGGGTTTTGACTTAGTTTTTAGTTTAAACCCCACTTCAGCGGGGTTTGAAGGTAAAAAATACCTCTTTAATAATAAAAACAAATTATACACTCAAAATGTTTTGAGTGTAGTCAAAGGGGTTTTGAGTTTAAACTCCCCTTCAGTGGAGTTTGAAGCTAAAAAGTACCTCTTCAATATAAATAAAAGCAAATTACTCACACTAAAATCTATGAACGCAGCCAAAGGTTTTTTTAGTTTAAACCCCCCGCCATGGAGGTTTGAGACTAAAAAATACATCTTCAGTGTAAGAAAAAAAGCAAATTACGCAATCAAAATGCTATGAGCGTTGCCAAAAGGGGTTTTGAGTTTAAACCCCCATTCAGAGGGGTTTAATGCTAAAAATCCCTGTTCAATGTAAAAATAAAAAAGCAAATTACACACTAAAATTATTTGAGCGTAGCCAATCCAATGAGGGGTTTTAAGTTTAAACCCCTCCCTTACAGATGGCGTTTGTTTAAAGTTTAAAACCCCTCCAGGTGGTTTTGAGTTTAAGATCCCCCTACAGAGCATTTTGAGGTGGAAAAGCCCCAACAGATGATTTTGACGATAAAACTTCTCTTTTCGATATAAAATTTAAAGCAAACTACAGTCATTTAATTCCAAAAGCGTATTCAAGAGAGGTTACACATTTTTACCAGTGGCAGGGCTTCCTTAATAAACTGCAGTGAATAGTCATCTGCCGAAATTAAAAAAACACTAAATGTGGCTCAACAAAGATGGCTAAGACAGATTTTAGGAGTCAGTTATAGAGATCGGGTTTAAATCAAGGAAATCCTTTGCCGAACTGGGAGTCGACCCTTTAGTAAGATTGTGAGAGAGCGACGCATGAGGTTTGCGGGACATGTTCTCCGACAAAATGAATTACGCATAAGAAGAGTTGCAATGATATCCTAGTACAACTGGACGCCACTCATTCATTGAGGTCCTCATAGCAGGTGGGAAGAGGCTTCAGACATAACCAGTGACAGATTTTTATGGAAACAGCTTGACGTCAAATGCTCCGAACGGCGCGGCAGGGTCTAAGTCAGTAAGAATAGCACATTAGGTTTTTGAAATAAAACTTTTTAATAGCAGGAAAATGCACTGTAGATACCTCAGAATATGCATTTTGTTTGCTTTCAATACCAGAAATAGTGCTTGGCGGCGGGGCTTCCCCCGCGCTGGGGAGCTCCTAGCGCTCCCCCAGACCCTCATGCTAGTGTTGACGGGGAATCTACAATTTTTCCACTAACTCATGGAAGAACCTTTTCTAGGGCACACTAAACGTCTTCCGAAAAAATGAAGGATCATAATGCAATAAAGATTATGTACACACACACACACATAAATACTTTTTTTTTTAAATTCGCGGAGGGGGGGTCGGGAGGGGGGGGAGAAAAAATCCCCCCCCCCACGAAAAAAATCCTGGCTACACCCATGCTTCATAAGTAATATAGAATAAAGAACAGATCTATTCACAATCACCTTATGAGTTATGATACGCAAGAAAAGTTTAGTTTTGTGAAACAAATGATGAAAAAGATATTACTCTTTTTGTTAACTGAAGCTCGCTGGATTTCGAAAGGAGTTTGTTAATGCTCGTTTTGTTAAGCTCTTAAATAAAAAATTTTTTTTTTTTTTTTTTTTTGAGAAACATGGAGATTCAACGGTTGGCGATGACTTAAAAGCAGCCTAAAAAATTGTTTTACATGGTAGGCATCTAACGCAAATGAATGAAACCAACCTCCGACTGCTAGGGAAGATATATAATTTCATTGATTATCTCATTTTTCTTTTATCGAGATATTAATTCGAGATATTAATTCTATTTTAAAGAGTTTTACAATCTCGCATAACTTGTTTGTAGACAAATGAATTACTCTCAATGGAAACAAACAGGAAATGTCTATGTTTCTATTATTTTCGTAAATATCCGAGAAATGATTTTGCATTATTTCTAAACTTTGAAAACTAAAGATCATTTCAATTATTCCCAGAGACCGCCAAGTTAGATGACGTCATGTGTTTTTCTATGCACCTTCGCGTGGGTCATTCCATACTTCTGCCAGGGCCGGTCCTAGCAATTGCGGGCCCTATGCGAAACGGATTGCGCCGGGCCTATTCTGGGTAGGGATAAGGATAATAAGTGAAAATTAAGATTTTGTATCAAATAAATAAATTCGTCTTTGCATTTTATACATTCTTAACTAAGTACAAAATCACGATCAAATAAACTTTACTTTATGAGCCTTGTGTGTAGCGAAGTCATACAGTAGATCATCAAAATTCTGTTTCCTACATAGATCACGCTCAATAGCAAGAATTGCCACATTGTTCAATCTCTCTTCGTGAATTGTTGACCTTAAGTAATTCTTGATTAGTTTAAGACGCGAGAAACTACTATCACAAGATGCCACAGTTACAGTTCAAATCTCATCTGCAATGAGCAAATTGCAGTGTTCACAATTCTGTTGAAGCATTTTATCCTGTAGCCATCTTCAGCTTTTCGATGTGTGAAGTTTTCCACAGATTTATTATACTGCCTTTTCCTTTGACTTTTGGCTGGAAAGATTGCAACAAATCCATGTTTCCAGCAAACTTCTTTTTGCTGTCACAAGAAGAAACAACAGGAAGAAACTTAAAACGTTCAGACACAACCAAAAGCTTTTTCACATTAACCCGATCTGATACATACCGGATAGTTAATGACATCTGCCTTTGTGACTTATGTCTGGAGTACAATCCAATATCACTTCATTCTTGATGTCTCGAAGAATAGCATTCACCACAGCATGCATCAGCTACTACATTAACGAGTTCGTTTTGAATCTTCTATCCCAGGTAATGATCATGAACTTCTGTATTGGTAACACGTCGAAGATGTTCCCCCATTACTGGATCTGACTTTGCGAGTAATTCTACTAGACCAGGAAATTCTAATTACTTGGCTCTTTAAGTATTTCAATGGCCCCTCTGAAAGCTAAATTGCGCTTTGCTAGAAATTGTACAATTGCAGCTAGTCCAACGTTTAGTTTCAGAATAAAGCATCTCTTGGTGAACTTTGTCAATGCCCGTTTTTTTTTCCTTAATCTTGCTCCAGCTTCACAGCAACTGGTCATGGCGTCTTTTTTTCATGCTCTGCTAGCCTTGTGGTACATCTTTGCCACTGGTCAAATCCTTCATTTTTTTTTTCCATTAGCCGACAGTAGAAACAATAGATCTTGTCTGCTGACACAGAATATATCAGCCAAGGACGCAAAACACTTTCACCATTACTCAGGTTTGGTTTGCAATGCACATAAGAGAAATGTCTACCATCATTATTTTTCGGAAAATTCTATAAAATAATTTCAGGTGGACCTTTTTGTAATAAATAGTCAATACAAGATCTTTCCATTTTTTCTAGACAGATGGCAGGATAATCCAGATTTCTCAATGAATCGACCACATTTAGCTCATTATCTATAACTACATGTTGATCAGTTATTATATTATTGATTTAATTTCTTACGACATGTTGATCAGTTATTTCATTATTGCCTTCATTTCTTACGACATGTTGATCAGTTGTTATATTATTGCCTTCATTCCTTACGACATGTTGATCAGTTGTTAGTGTTACATCATGTTCTTCTTCTCTGACGACATGTTGATCAGTTGTTAGTGTTGCATCATGTTCTTCTTCTCTTACAACATGTCCATCAGTTGTTAGTGTTACATCATGTTCTTCTTCTCTTACGACATGTCCATCAGTTGTTAGTGTTACATCATGTTCTTCTTCTCTGACGACATGTTGATCAGTTGTTAGTGTTACATCATGTTCTTCTTCTCTTACGACATGTCCATCAGTTGTTAGTGTTACATCATGTTCTTCTTCTCTTACGACATGTCCATCAGTTGTTAGTGTTACATCATGTTCTTCTTCTCTGACGACATGTCCATCAGTTGTTAGTGTTGCATCATGTTCTTCTTCTCTTACGACATGTTGATCAGTTGTTAGTGTTACATCATGTTCTTCTTCTCTTACGACATGTCCATCAGTTGTTAGTGTTACATCATGTTCTTCTTCTCTTACGACATGTTGATCAGTTGTTAGTGCTACATCATGTTCTTCTTCTCTTACGACATGTTGATCAGTTGTTAGTGTTACATCATGTTCTTCTTCTCTTACGACATGTCCATCAGTTGTTAGTGTTACATCATGTTCTTCTTCTCTTACGACATGTCCATCAGTTGTTAGTGTTACATCATGTTCTTCTTCTCTTACGACATGTTGATCAGTTGTTAGTGTTACATCATGTTCTTCTTCTCTTACGACATGTTGATCAGTTGTTAGTGTTGCATCATGTTCTTCTTCTCTTACGACATTCACCACTGCAGTTTTTTGCATTCTTCGTAGACTCTGTTTCAGCTGTCTCACTAGAAGTGATTATGTTCTCATTTTCGGGTTTTCAATTGGAACTTTTGTTTCGGTTACAATTCGCAATATTATTATATTTTTATTTAAATAGGAAAGCTGACAATGCTTTTTTTTATTCGCGTAAGATTTGTGTTTTCCTTATAACAATTTTGTCTCATTATCAAGAGATTTTAAAAATAATTTATAGTTTGCATCATTTTGCAATTACTGACATACTTAGCGCGGGGCCTATGAATGCGCGGGGCCCGCTGCGGCCACATAGGTTGCAGTGGCTTAAGACCGGCCATGACTCCTGCGAGTGGGTTTTTCCTTCCAGGGTTAAAATATACTAAGTTTATTTAGGTTTAATTAAACTGATACGTGACACAAGTAAGTATGCTTACTAATTTGGTAAAGGCATGCAACTAAAATATTTTTGCTTTAAGTACTTTTATGTAATTTAAAAACAAACTTTTATTTATTAAGAACTTTTATTTCCTTTCTCTGAATAGAATAGAATTTTGATGAATAGAGCAATAACAGATATAGAAAATAAAATGAACAAACTTAATTAGTCTAGATTGATAAAAAAAAAATTATTTTTATTATTTAACATTTTTCTTTGGACTTATATTGAGCATGTGTTTTGTTCCATACTTATGACAGTGGGCTGTGCAGACGTCCTTGTCCTCACCTTTAAATCAGGCCTCCACATCCCAAAAGCTTATTTATTATTGTTTAAACAAAATATACTTATTAAAATAAAAGAAAATAATGGAAATGGCATCAATTTTAGAAAATATCTATTTTTAATCTGCAAATATGAAATGATTTAAATTTACTAATAATATTTGGTATTTGTATTCAAGCTTAAGGTATTGGCTTTCTCAAAAATCTGGCCCAGGACCTTAACTTACAAAAATCCGGCAACTGCATGCATTCAAAACAATTAACAATTTATAAAATAATGAAATCAACCATTTTCATTTAGATCTTTGTTTTGAGTTTCATATTTTAAATAATGTTGAAAATATTATAATTTTATTTTTTTCTAAATTGTTCTTTTTCCTGTTAATATTTGACTATTTCTGGTTAAATTGAACAATAATTAATTTTCTTTTTTTTTTGCAAAATCTTATCACGGCTACACAGAATTGATTTTAAATTTTAATTCATAAATGTGAATTATTCATTTTAAAATTACTTTTCAAATTCAATATATTGTAGAAATAAGTATTGACATCATGACAAAAGATATTTTTATCAATTAATTTATATCTTAATATGTATAAGTGTTTTTTTTTTTACATGACCAGCATTTTAACAGAAGAACATAAAATATAATATAGTATCTAATATAAATTATTTAATATATATATATATATATATATATATATGACAAATATATCCAGCATACTGATTAGTTTCTCTTTCAACAAGAAGAAAAGCCTCAAAGTTTGGTTGTGTATCCCTGAAATTAAATTTCTACAAATAAGTTATCACAGACGTAACGTGACTATCTATATTTATCTATGCACTGATATTATTCTAAAAAGTAAAAATAAATAAATCAACCTACTGGAGTTAACTTTGGTCTTTGAATTTTAAAATCCTGGAAAAAATATTACAGCACTTGAAAAAAAATTATGTCTAAATTAGATTATCAAAAATGTTTGTAAATTGAACAAACAACAAGAAAGGGGAAGCTACTTTGTATCATTAAAGGGGATCTCATTTTGTTTTTCTTTCTCTCCCATAATAAATGTAGAAAATATATTATTGGGACTTATCAGTTGGAATGAGTAGAAGGGGTTTGAACCAAAAATATCTTTGATCAAAATGATAGACCATCAAGCAGCACTAAAATATAAATAAATAATTTTATTTTGTTCATTAAATTTGTTTTCTTTTTTTGTGAGGGGGTTCATTGCAGAAAATTGCAAAATGCATGTAACATAAAAGTGGTGTGCTTTATTTAACTTGAAAAACAATGTTTTTGCTATGAATAAATTATGTCTGTGTACTAATTCCTAGTTTTTTTACTTACCTCTCCTGTTTCCAAAGCTTTATAAACAAAGTCCCAAGAAAAATTACCTCTTTCTATCAAATATAAATTAATAAAACAAATTAACAAAAACAAATAAAGATGGCAAGAAAATGTTAGTGACATAATTAGATATGAAGGTATGACTTTCCAGACCTAAGAATATTCACATATATTTAGGTTTAGCCATATGTTCATAGATCTCCATAACAACAGTCTTTGTTTACTATTACGTCAACTAACTCTTCTATGTTGATATCAAGTGTTAATATGTTGTTGTTGTTGTTTTTTTGTTTTACATGTTTCGGATGTTCCTTCAGAGTTGAAGATAATTACATTCTAGTCCAAACCTCCGGCAGGACGACGTTGGATGCGAGCGGTCAGGATTTGAACCCGGGACCATTGATAAATCTGAATGACAGTCCAGCGCGCAAACCGCACGACCAGTCAATCGCATCTACCATAGTTAGGAGTCAGTGAATCCTTTTGGCTGTTTGGTTATATTAAGTGATTTAAGATAAGTTTTTTTTAGTTGTTTTAGAATTAGAAGTGCTCCTTCTTCGCTAGTTCTATTACGGCGTTAAATGGGTTGTCCGAATCACCCAGGAAATCCGACGACTTAACATTATTTAAGTCACTAAATAACATGAAAGACTAGATCGACTTAATTATGTTCTCTTTTGATAGATAAAATAGTACCGATTTTAAATAGTCTAACTTCTAACGATTTTAGGATACCATTTTTTATTATGTTTATATTTTACTCAATTCAGTTATATATAATGCATATATGTGATACATTAGCACTTGCATATTTACATTTATGTGATACATTAGCACTTTGATATTTTTATGAGATACATTAGCACTTACATATTTACATTTATGAGATGCATTAGCACTTAGATATTTACATTTATGAGATGCATTAGCACTTACATATTTGCATTTATGAGATACATTAGCACTTAAATATTTACATTTATGAGATGCATTAGCACTTACATATTTATATTTATGAGATACATTAGCACTTACATATTTACATTTATGTGATACATTGACACTTCGATATTTACATTTATGTGATACATTAGCACTTAGATATTTACATTTATGAGATGCATTAGCACTTAAATATTTACATTTATGAGATGCATTAGCACTTACATATTTACATTTATGTGATACATTGACACTTCGATATTTACATTTATGTGATACATTAGCACTTAGATATTTACATTTATGTGATACATTAGCACTTAGATATTTACATTTATGAGATCCATTAGCACTTAGATATTTACTTTTATGTGATACATTAGCACTTAGATATTTACATTTATGTGATACATTAGCACTTCTATTTTTATATTTATGTGATACATAAAACTTCGATATTAACATTAATGTGATACATTAGCACTTCGATATTAACATTTATGTGATACATTAGCACTTTCATATTTACATTTATGTGACACATTAGCACTTAGATATTTACATTTATGAGATGCATTAGCACTTAGATATTTACTTTTATGTGATACATTAGCACTTAGATATTTACATTTATGTGATACATTAGCACTTCTATTTTTATATTTATGTGATACATTAGCACTTCGATATTAACATTTATGTGATACATTAGCACTTCGATATTAACATTTATGTGATACATTAGCACTTTCATATTTACATTTATGTGACACATTAGCACTTACATATTTACATTTATGTGATACATTAGCACTTCAATATTTACATTTATGTGATACATTAGCACTTCAATATTTACATTTATGTGATACATTAGCACTTACATATTTACATTTATGTGATACATTAGCACTTACATATTTACATTTATGTGATACATTAGCACTTATGAGATTTATTTATTGATGAGATATTTCAAATGTGTACCTTGTACAACGTTTGCATTTTTTTGGTCTGATTTCTTCTGAGCCGTCTGTTTGTAACTGCCGCTGTCGCTAGATGACCATGACATGCTGTCATATGCTAACTTGTGCATGTCAGGCTTAGCCCATGAGCCATGTGTCACTACTGACTTAGCGAAAATACTACTGTAAGATAAGGCATTATTATTCATAATACACATAACAGAGGGTAAAATAAAACAAGATGATATTTTAAAAAACACTTTATAATGATTGATTGTTTTGATTTTAGGCACATCGGCACAATTTAGGCCATGTCGTGCCTGTAGTCCTTTAAGGACTACTCTCTCTCTCTAAACAACAAGGGCTAAAAAAAAAACACTTTAAAAAAAACTTTTATTAAGCTGCGTGTTTCAATAAGGTTGGATAAGTCAGTCATGTAATTAATTTTGTAATAGCTCTAGACAAACAATAAAAAAAAACAATTATAAAAATATAAAAAAAAAGGGGGAACAACCTGAAATAATCTCATTGCTCAGGCCTTCTCAGGCTTTTTAAGTCAACGCGGAAAGCCTATAAACATCGAAGAGTATATAGTTATCTCTATTGTTTCTATAGTGTTGTCCTATTTTTTAAGCTGCGTTCACTATGACTCAGATGACGACCTATGAAGGGGACTAATTCAGCTTATACCACCACTTCAGTCAAGTACAAACTATTTCCCTTTTTTGAGATATCAACAAAATAATACATTACTTTTAATTAATTGGTTGTTTTTTTTTTATTTATTCTTGAGTTGTTTGGCAAAAGAAATAATTGTAAAAAAAAATTCAGCTTGATCCGAGATTGGGTGTTGGAGAGATAACGTGTACAAACTATTGAGCAGACAGAGAAAGTTGATTTGAGCTTTTAAAAAAATGGTCAGGAGAATGGATAGACCAACAGGTAGAAAACACAGTGATTGGGGCTTAGAAAGGCAAACACAGAGAGAGAGAGAGAGAGAGAGAGTAGTTAGGCAGGAGGATATTTTCTAACATATAAATAAATTACTTTTTTATTTAATGAAAAATAAATTTAAATAAATGTGTACCTAGCAAGACCTTCATCAAAAGAGGTTTTCATTAAAGAAGCCTTTCGTCTTCTCCAAATAATGAGTGCCGCCACTACAGCGAGGACCAGTAATACAAACAATGGGATACCAATGGCTAGACCAAGTAGAAGTTTTTCTGAGCCTGGAGATATTTTGATAAATAATGTGGATAGATTTTATTGTTATAAGAAGAAACATAATGTTTTAACAATGTAGATATATCTATGATGAAATTTTTTTTTTGTTCTTTACAGGATCTTGTTTATTCATCACTAAAGTTTAAAACTAAACTTTCGTTGCATTAGTTCAACAAATAATAGTACAGGGGAAAATAAGACATAATGAAAAAGAGCTACGACTAGGGTCTGAACATATAGGGTCTGAACATCTATGGTCTGAACATCTATGGTCTGAACATCTAGGGTCTGAACATCTAGGGTCTAAACATCTAGGGTCTGAACATCTTGGGTCTGAACATCTATGGTCTGAACATCTATGGTCTGAACATCTAGGGTCTGAATATCTAGGTTCTGAACATCTAGGGTCTGAAAATCTAAGCAAGACCTTTTGGTCTTTGTTATATCGTCTTAAGAACAGTTTAGTTTTATTTTAAAAAAGATTTACTCACCGTCCATGGTACTGGAAATAAAAAAAAATAAAAAAAGTAGTACAAGACGCTTAGAGTTATTAGCCTATTAATAGAAACAAAAAATGAGACAAAATATTTGTACAAAACTAAAAGTTGAAGACATAATAACGACGATGAACATGTATATAAATGAGATTTGTATTAAAAAATATTCTTGTGAATAAATATATCGTTGAGACTACAAATTTTAAAAAAATCTCATGCCATATCTAACATGTCATATTGCACATGCAATGCCACACATTTGAAATCAAACATTTAAAAAAAAAACTTTCTAGAAACAATATTGAACCTTTACTTACACGCAGTAAGCCCTGTCATGCGTGAGATCACATGGGCATTGATTCAGCTTCTCAAAAATTTCACATAGTGCGGCATCAACAGAAACTGCGAACATAAAATTAAAATATGCAAAAAATATATTTCGATTAAACATAGCCATATCTTAGACTAATCATGTGATTATTTTGCAACATGAAGTTTTTGTTTGTTTTAGATTAAAGATATAAACAAGGAAGGGGCATACGCTAATTAAATCATCTACAGATCATTTTCTAAGCTTGTGCTGGGAACAAGGAATGGTCCCCCAGGAATTGAAAGACTCCAACATAGTTACAATTTATAAAAATAAAGGCCAACCATCTGATTGTAACAATTACAGAGGCATCTCACTGCTTAGCATAGTTGGAAAGGCTTTTGATACAGTATTACTAAAGCGATTACAGATCCTGGCAGAACGTGTTTATCCAGAGTCGCAGTGTGGCTTTAGGGCAGGTAGATCTACAACAGATATGATTTTCTCTCTGCGGCAGCTACAGGAGAAGAGCAGAGAACAAAAGCAGCCCCTCTTCACAGCATTTATTGATTTGACCAAGGCCTTTGACCTTGTTAGCAGAAGCGGTCTGTTTACTGACTAGAGAGAATCGGCTGCCCAAATAAGTTAAGAAAACTAGTGTCAGCTTATCACGAAAATATGCAGGGCACTGTTCAGTTTGAAAGTTCTTCCTCCAGGCCATTCTCCATTAAGAGAAAACAAGGATGTGTACTGGCCCCTACACTATTTGGCATCTTCTTCTCAGTTGTATTAACCAATGCTTTTAAATCCCTGGAAGACGGAATATATATCCATAGCAGATCCGATGGAAGGCTCTTTAACCTGGCACGTCTTAAAGCCAAAACGAAAAGGCGTCGTATCTTGATAAGGGAGCTGCTGTTTGCTGATGACGCGACACTCGTATCTCACTCACAAAGAGGTCTACAGAAGCTAGTGAACGCCTTAGCAGCTGCTTGTCAAGAGTTTAGCCTTACTATAAGTCTCTCCAAGACCGAAATCCTGGCACAAGACGTCGCAGAAATACCTATAATACAAATTGGGAACCACACCCTTTCAGTGGTGCAGGAATTTACCTACTTGGGTTCAACAATTGTAGTAACCTAGACTTAGACATCGAGCTAACAAAAAGGATAGGAAAAGCTACCACAGCATTGGCAAAACTCGCGTCTGGGAAAATGGTAATTGACTACAGCGACCAAAATCCTAGTCTACAACGCCTGTGTTGTGAGCACTCTCCTTTATGGCAGTGAAAGCTGGTCAACATACATGTACCAAGAGCACAGATTGAATAGTTTCCACTTGCGCTGCCAGAGACGCATAATGGGCATCTCTTGGAAGGACCATGTCTCCAATCAGGAAGTTTTGAGATTGGTCAATATGAACAGCATGTATGCTCTCCTGACACAAAGAAGATTACGCTGGCTTCGACATGTCACCCGCATGCCAGATGGTAGAATCCCGAAAGATATCTTATATGCTGAGCTTGTGGAAGGAGTCAGACCCAAGGGCCGCCCAAGACTAACATATAGAGATGTCTGCAAGCGAGACAGGCATCAGCGAAAGTATGGGGGAAAACATAGCCAAAGACCGGAGTGCATGGAGACAGACTATGCGTGCTGGGACAACCCTTGCTGAGAACAAAAGAATTGCAGCGGCCTTAATCAAGAGGGAAAAAAAGAAAGCTGCCCTGTCCGCTAGCCCTAAATCAGAGGTATACACATGTACGAATTGCGGCAAAGTCTGCCGTTCTAGAATTGGCTTGATTAGCCACACCAGATTCTGCCCGTCTCAAGATTAAGCCAAAACCAGTGACTCATTTGGGCGCATCCATTGCCTTTCGAGACAAAAGGAGCCATATATATTAGATCATTTTCTAGGAAATTAAAAGTAGGATTTGAGTCCAGATAATCTTTTCATCAGAAGTAGCACAGAAACCCAGGGCCGGTCTTAACAATTGCGAGGCCTTATCGAAATTGATTGCGCGGGGCCCAGTCAGGGTAAGGATAAAAAGTGAAAATAAATGCTTCTTTGCATTTTATTCTTTCTTTACTAAGTAAAATATCAAGATCAAATTAACTTAACGAGCCTTGCGTGTAGCGAAGTCATACAGTATATCATCAAAATTCGTTTTTTACATAGATCCCTTAATAGCAAGAATTGTTAAATTGTTAAATCTATCTTTGCGAAATGTTGACCTCAAGTAATTCTTAATTATTTTGAGGCGCTAGCAGCTTTTTTCAAAGATACGGGCGTTGTTAAAAATAGCAAAGAAGTTTGGAATAGTAGTGTATCTTTCATTAGTTGACAGATAAGTTAAAATGACATTTTTGTCTATTTTATAAGTTTTTCTAAAATTTTAATAATATTGTGAGACTTCCAGGACTTTCACGTATATTTTGCTTTTTCAGATTTCTTAATTCTCCTGGAAAATCAGGAGACCGCGGGAACTTTGTTATAAGTTATACTGTTTTAATTTAATAATTTATCCCTAGAATCAGTTCGAAAGGGGCCCTCTGTGGCCGCATAGGTTGCAGTGGCTTAAGGCCGGCCCTGCAGAAACCTTTTTTCCAGATACCCTCTTGCCCAAAATCTCCCTCAAAAAGATTTGACCAGAGCGCACTGAGCAAGGTTTAGTATTTAAAAAAAATAAACACGCTATATAAAGCATTTCTACCAACTGTAGTTGCAAAGCTTTATAAAACAGACGAGAATAGACAAAGATCTTTGACTGAGCCTAAACTTCAGACTACATCATAAGACAAACACGTGTGTACTTACACTCTTGTCCTTCAATAGTAATTGAGGTCAGGTTGACTTTAGTTTCGTCTATTTTAAAGTCTGTGTGGTTTGATAAATATTTCAAGGCAGCAACTATTGCATTCACATACTCACTAGTATTTCTGTTGTCTATCTTTATAGTATAGTTGAGTACAATACTCCCTGAGCTGAAGGTACTTAGAAAACAAAAGGCATGTAGTGTTGAACAAATAGTCATGTCTTATCTTACAACGACATAACACAAGTGTATTAATGCTTTTAAAACATAGCGCAGTGTCTCAGAACGAAATTAAAGTACAATAATTCTTTCTGGCTGTGTGTTCACCTTACAGATGTGTATCATTATATACCTAAATAAATTGTGAGCTTATGTAACCAGACTAGCTGTGTGATCTAAAGTACCCAATGTAGCTATGTAAGCTCATCCAAAAAATTTATCTGAGCTTAGGTACCTAATAGAGCTGTGTAAAGTGTGATGGATGCCTGTCTCTCTTGTAGTTAACTGTTGATGCCTGTCAAATTATGACAGATTACTCTTCAAATGTATGAGTCTACTATGGTGCGTCTCTAGCTAGCTAAAGTACAAACTAAGTGTCAAACACAAGTCTACTAGCTAATAAAGCTGTGTGTTAAAACATGTACCAAATAAATCTGATAAAATGTATGTACCTAATAGAGCGGGTTGAGTTCGGGTGCTCAATAAAGATATTTGAACATAGATACTAAATACAGTGGGACATGGATTTCTGTTCTGAATCATTCATTAAAATAACAACCAAACCGAAAAACATACGCTATTCCATTTTTGTACACACACACACACACACAAAACAGAAACAAAGAACTAAACAACTAGAGTAGGGAGATTTAAAAATGCGAATTCGGTGTCAGTGGTGTATTGACTTTTGTATCAAAGTATTTAGGATAGTGGTTAATAATAGTTTTTTATTTTGTTCTTGGCTTTTAACATTCAGAATTGCGAATTCAAACCCTATGCTACCTCTGCAGCTACACCCAATTATGGAAAAGGCTTATGGAGTTAACACTGGGGGTAAAGCCAGCGACCCCGCTCACCCAAACTGTATCGACACTTGTTTTTACTATTGGACACATTAGCTGTGTGGAGAAAGTGTGGGTGACATCGTTCCGTCCAAAGCTGATTCCCAGGCCATCATCTCATTTCCATGACCCATGATCGCTTTGCAACTGAGGGAGGTCATATACTTTAACATTGCTAGTGACATTTTTGAAACTAGACTTTTTCCTAAACTGTTTACCAAACACGAATCTGTTAACTGGTCCAATTTGTGTGTAAATATATACTATTTTAAAATTCACGTTTATTATTATTTAGTAACTAATTTATTGGTTTGATACATTAATAATTATGATGTGAAGATGGCTTCAATTAAATTAGAAAACGTTATATTGAGGTAATTTCTTATGAACAGCATGGCACACACATATGTAAATATCAAATAATATAGTGGGAAGCGTGGTCGAGAACTTAAAGGCAGCACGGAAAGCATCCCAGATACCCCTTCCCCCCAACTGGTCCACAAATAATTGTGGGACATAGCGCTCTGAGCATGCTATAAGCTTGAATATAGCGCTATGTAAAAGCTATATATTCATATACATATGTACACACACACATAATTAATCTTTTTTACACAAATTATCCTTCATTCTTTCGGAAGACGTTTATTGTATCCTACAAGAGGTTCTTAATGGAGTAAAGTGGAAAAATTGTAGACTACCCGCTCTTGTCAGCAAAGGGGTCTGGGGGAGCTCAAAGCGGTCCCCCTGCGCGGGGCGAAGCCCCGCCGCCAAGCATTATTCCGGTATTGAAAGTCAACAAAATGCATATTCTAAGGTATCTACATGTATTATCATGTTCTTAAAAAGTTTTAGTTCAAAATCTAATCTGCTATTCTTACTGACTTAGATCCTCCCGCACCGTTCGGCGCATTAGACGGAAAGCTGTTTCCACAAAAATCTATCACTGGCAATGTCTGAAGCCTTTTCCCACCTGCTCTGAGGACCTCCATGAAAGTGTGACGTGAAGTTGTACAAGGATGTCCCTGTTTGCGCTTTCCTCGAATTGACCTCCATGTCATCGCAACTCTTTTTGTGCGTAATTCACTTTGTTGGAGAACATGTCCCGCAAACATCATTTCTACTCTCTGTCCCATCCTTACTAAGGGGTCGCTTTCAGTTTGGCATAGGATTTCCTTGATTGAGACCCGATCTCTAGAACTAACTGACTCTTAGCTATCTTTGTTGAGCCAAATTTAGTCTTTTCATTTTTGGCGGACTATTTACTGTACTTTAATAGTGGAGTCCAACCAGTGGTAGAAATTTAAAATAGAGGGGTTTGAAACTAAAAAATCTCTGGAGTATTTTTTTAACAATTTCAAAGCCCCATTTATCTACGCTCCTAGAATTTGGTGAGAGTAGTTTGCTTTAGAATAACATTAAAGAGGGGGTTTCAACCTCAAAATCCTCCTAAGCTATGATCTTGGAATTTGGGGATTGTAGTTTGCATTTTTTTTTATTTATAGAAAGGGGGTTTTTATTCTTGGATGCACTGGGGCAAAATGGTTTAGTATTAAAATCTCACCTAAAATAAACAAAATTAAAGCAAAGAATAAGTTACATTCCGACTCCACCTTCCCCGCCAAGGGAGGATTTCATTTCGGGGGGGGGGGTTGAAGCCCAACCCCCCTGGCTACCTCCATACTATATATATATATATATATATATATATATATATATATATATATATATATATATATATATTTAAATAAATCAAAACTGTAATATTTTACATCTACTTACTTCATATAAAATATTTCAACAGAATAGAGATCTTTTATTTTGTCCTTCATGATTCTTTTGATCTAAAAGTAAACAGATTCACTATGTTGTTGGTTATTTCAACTAATCATACATCTATTTGTGTCTTTATTTAAATCATTATTCTTATGGTAGATCTGTAAAATTTTATAACACTTAAAAATACTATTTATTTTAGTAAATTAAACATGAAAAAAAAGTACTTCACTTACTGTAGCTTCTAGTTGACTTTTCAGTTTCATATAACTTTCAGAACTTGGATCAGACAAATTTACATTTTTGGCGGTGTAATTAATTCTGATGGAGACATTCTTGAGCATGATAGCTGAACAAAGAAAAGTATATTATTTACAGCCAGTATACATTGGTCAGACGTAATGTGGTAGACTATTTCTTTGTAGTGTTTTGTTATGGCGTTAACTGTTGTAGGTTTGCAATGTCGGGCATGAATGCAAGTTAACAAGTACTGTGAAAGACATGGTGCAAGTTAACAAGTACTGTGAAAGACATGGTGCAAGTTACAAGTACTGTGAAAGACATGGTGCAAGTTAACAAGTACTGTAAAAGACATGGTGCAAAGCAACCCATACAGTGGACAGCATAGTGCACAGCAAAAGGTATAGTGAGTGCATAGTGCACCGCAAAACATAGTCAAAGCTTAGTGCACTGATGCATATACTGACGCCATGGTGTGCTACAGCGCGTATAGACCTACAGCACATAGTCACTTCTACAGGGCAAAACTGCATATGATAAGGTAGCAAACTCCACCAGCGTAGCCAATAAGGTTTTGAGTTTAGAAGTTAACCCCCTTACCACTTCAATATAAAATTACAGCAAACTACAATCAATAAATTCTATAAGCTTAGCCTAACTCCAACCCTTCCAGAGGGTTTTTGAGTTTAAAATTCCCATACAGAGAGTTTTGAGATTTAAAAAAACAAACAATTCTTCAATATTAAAATAAAGCGAAATAAAGTCACCAAATTCTACGAGCGTAGCTATAGGGGGTGGGTTTGAGATTGACCCCCTCCCCTCTTCTAATACAAGAAAAAAAAGCTACAATTTCTAAATTCCATGAGAATAGCCAAATAAGATTTTGTGGATGACCTCCCCCTCCTCCAAATATAAACTAAAGCATAAATATAGTTCCCAAGTTCTACATTAATTAAGGTAGCAGCGAAATAAAGTCACCAAATTCTATGAGCGTAGCTAAGGGGGGTGGGTTCGAGATTTACCCCCCCCCCTCTTCTAATAAAAGAAAAAAGCTACAAAGCCGTTTTTGAGATTTTCGTCCAGCTTCCACCTAACACCCTCCTCACTTCCACCTGCGCAACCTTCATGAAGTTCAACTTGAATAGAGTTAATGTAAAAACCCTAATTAAAATCATTGAACACAATTACACAATCTAACAAATAAAATCTTTTGTTCCGTAAAGCTGACGACATGAAATCAGCTTCTGTCTGGTCACCAGTCTGGAAATGTTGGACTGTATTTGATGTAATAATTATTTATGTTTTTTTTTCTTCAAAATTTTAAAAATATTATTAACTGGAGCAGCACCAACATTCTCCTAAAAGAATCGTCCTAGTCTATCCACAGACCACATTAAAAAGTCAGACAAACTACTAGTTTGGTTAGGATCACTTTAAGATATTTTAATTATTCTTTAAATAGTAAGGTACAATGTAAGAGATCTGACTACCTTGACACGAGTGTCCGTCGCTTTGAAGTATATAACCATTTTGACATTGACATTTGAAGTGTCCAATTGTGTTGATGCAAATGTCAGCACAATTATGAAGTTTCAGTTCACACTCGTCGATGTCTGAGTTTAAACAAGGAAAGAAATGAAAATGTTGATTGTGTGTTCATTAAACATATTCTATTCTATTACGGAAAACAAAATTTCGTTACATACAAAAAAAGGATGTCACACCTGATAATGTCTAGATATGTATATGTCTTCACTTGTTCTAGAGATACTGTGTTTATTTGCAGTTCACGTTTAGTTTCTTTTTTTCTTTCTGAAATCTATTATAAGTTCTTTAGTTTTTGTGACATTCAGTTCTAGAAAGTTTTAAGTGCACCAGTTGGTAAACTCTTCTGAAATAAGACCGAGTATGGCAGTTTAACTGAGTCATAGATGCTTTTGATGTCATTAGTGTAAGAGTGTACAGTACAGGAGAAAGTACACAACCTTGTGGAGCGTACGTACTCGATGTTACGATTTGGTATTGTTGACTTGACCCTACAGAAGACGTTGGATGAACAGTCTAGAGATGAATGTTGAAAGGATGCGTACCAGCACGTTGTATAGATTGTTTTCTTCATCGCTGATAGTCTTGTTTTATGACATTGAATTTAAAAGTGTTTAATTAAAAAAATAATCTACTCTGCACTGTGTTTTTTTAGTGTGTTTAAACATAGGCATAGAGGCACAAGCGTAATGAAAATTGTGACTAGGAATATTATTTTAAACGATTTTATTTAATCTGACATCTCACCTAAGCATTCTCTATCAGAATCTCCTGGCCTAAATCCTGCATAGCATGTGCATGTGTAGTTTCCCTTGCTATTAGTACAGTTTTGTGGGCATACGCGACTGGAGCATTCATCAATATCTTAGAAAACAAAATTATTGAACAATATTTTTTTGGCATACACATTTTCTGTTCAATGTAGCAAAAAAAAATGTGTTTTTTTTTAGTTGATAGACAAGATACCTGTGAGAAGTACTACTAAAAGAGAATTCAGACTAGACAAATACTTATATAATAGCGTCTTTTCCCCTTTCGGGGGCCGCTAAAAATCATATAATTTTGTTACTCAAGATTTCTATATATGAAAAAAATGTAAGAAATTAAATCTTTTTTTTTGTCGTGTAAATAACGAAGTAACGTCTGTATCATATAACATAAGATCTATATTAATAAAGAAAATAAATTATATATATATTTCAAGAGTTCTATATATTTCTAATAACTATAAATTGATTGCGTTTTTATGTTGGTTTAAAGAATAAAGGAAATGCAGCTCTGTTTTTCAAAACTAGTTAAATTCTTTTTTATTTGCACTGTGGATTTAAATTTAATTATGTTTCAAATGCAAACACACGTTTTTTTAATGATATGTAAAATAGTGAAAAGTGATTTGATGTTTATCAGGACAATCAAAAAGTAAAAAATAAACTTATGTCACCTTCACATTTTCCGCTAGTCATGTTGTATCCGGGTTTGCATTCACAGACGTCTGGACCTGGTCTGTTGACACACATCTTGCCCTCTTGTTGTTCACATTGAAGTATTGTACACTCGTCAATGTCCACTTCACAACGTGATCCTGGAAGAACGAGATCAAATAATTAAATGTGTACGATACTGTACACAGTGACTCGTGAACCTCGTACGCAAAGAAAGAGAAAAAAAAAACTTATTTCATTTGCGATGTCTCCGTAGGATCTTGAAAATCACATGGAAGGAATGTGCAATGCTGATATCCTTGCGCGAACAGGTATTCCCAGCATCTTTACAGCCCTCAGACAACGCCGTTTGCGCTGGCTTTGACCTGTTCGCCAGATGGAGGACAATCGCATCCCGAACTCATTCTCTATGGGTAAATCCCGTCTGACTCAAGAAAAACAAGTCGCCCCACCTCCATTACATGGATGTAATAAAACGGGACCTCTAAACAATGAACACTGATACTGACCATCGAGAAGACATATCCCAAAACCGCACTAGATGGAGAGAGACAGTGACCTAGAAAGCTATGGACAGCGAAAAAACATGGGCCTCTGCTCTGGAAGAAAAGTGTGCCATGCAAAAAATGGCCGGTTCCTCTACCACCAAAGCGAAAGCCACCTTAACCTGGGATATTTCTTGACGGGAGTGTCTTTCCAAACTAAGGCTTCACAGTCACATGAAAAAGTGTTCGAGATGAGCCATAGTCGCTCTACGACTGGAAGAGGCCAACATATGTTTAAAATGTGCCCCAGTACTTTACACTCTTAAGTTTCATAAGTTATATTCTGAATATCGATGTAAATGTGGCTGTACTTTTCTAACAAATTATAATGTACACCTACCGTTATATCCAGGTTTACATTTGCAACCATCTATTGGATCGCAATGAGCAGCTCCAGTAGAACAAGCACAGCTCATGTTACAGTTAACACCCCAAGAACCAGACGAGCAATCTGAAACAGCAAGTCACAGAATCAAATATCATATAGTCTCAATGATCATACTACAGGTCACTTTACAAAGCGATTTATACACAAAAAAAACGTTCATTCTATTGTCATGCTTCTGTAAAACAAAAACAATAACTGCAATTTTAACCCTCTTTGATACTCAATACTACAAGTAGTAATTACATTGTAAATAAAATAACACATTCATTTTTAGTACAATTTGTTTCAGATGATTCTTCTTAGTGTGGAACTGCGGCAATGACATTTCTGGTTTTGAATCCAATAGAATAACTCTAAGAGAGTTCAAAGAGTTAGAGGTAAAGTCACGGAACTGTTGCAGACGATGATGAAAAGTCATGACTCAAATGCTGTTATTGTGTACATACAAATTCTAATTATCTTTGTGTACAAATAAAATGAGACGGTTCACATATCATTGAACAGATGAAACAAAAATGTGTCGATCCTCAATCACAAGGCTCTTTATTCCTACAGTTAGTATTACTTATCAGTAAACACAAACATAGGACAGAGTTCAATATTGTGTATTCTGTAGTACAACGAAATTATTATAGAATAGCTAAGGAAAAGAAAGGCTCAAGGAGCAGCAGTAGGATGAATCATGATTAAGGAGCTCATCCAAGCCTAGAATAAAATGCTTTATTGTACGTATAACTTCGCATGATATTTGTTGTAGCAAGATCTTATTAGCTATATAAGTAATAAATATATATAAATAAAATTGACCCCACCCTCTAGCAAAAAATAGATAGTCATTCATACGTATACGATCCATGCTATTGCAATACTCACTGATACACGATCGTCCGTCATTGTCTAGCCGTGAGCCCACAGAACAATTGCATTGATAGCCAGGTGTTTTATTTTCACAATTATCTTTACTGATACACACATTTCTTTCACACTCATTAATATCTGACCAAAAAAAAAAAGTACATAATCAAACACATTTACAATGTATTATTTTAATTACTATTCACTTATGTAGGATATACAGTGTGTTTCTGAAACGTGTGACCAGTGACGTCACATTGACCTAACAAACATTTTGGGTTTCGCCGTTTGTTACGACGTCTTAGCTTGTTCCCTCAAGTTCAGAAATACTTCAATGTACTATTTTTTCTAGCAAAAAGAGCGAGGTTCAAATTAAGTTAATTTAAAAGGGAGGGCTGGGCAGGAACTGGCTGTACTAAAAGATGAAAGACATTTGAGGCTGTAGAGTCTATAGATAGACATACATTTGTAATGGCTTTCATTGACATGAAAAAAAAACAGCTTTTTCTGGAAGTTTTTTTTTATAGCGCCCCTTGTTTTCTTCAATCAAATAAACGTCAACAAAACTTCAAGAGAAGGTTAAGAGATGGTTAAGAGAACGTCAAGAGGACCTCAAGAGAACGTTAAAAGAACCTCAAGAGAAGGTCAAGAAAACGTCAAGAAAACGTTAAGAGAAGGTTAAGAAAACGTCAAGAAAACGTTAAGAGAACGTTAAGAGAACGTCAAGAGAACGTTAAGAGAACGTCAAGAGAAGGTTAGAAGAACGTTAAGAGAACGTCAAGAGAACGTTAAGAGAACGTCAAGAGAACGTCAAGAGAACGTTAAGAGAACGTTAAGAGAACGTTAAAAGAACGTCAAGAGAATTTTAAGAGAACGTCAAGAGGACGTTAAGAGAACGTCAAGAGGACGTTAAGAGAACGTCAAGAGAACGTTAAGAGAACGTCAAAGGAACGTCAAGAGAACGTCAAGAGAACGTTAAGAGAACGCCAAGAGAACGTTAAGAGAACGCCAAGAGAACGTTAAGAGAACGTTAAGAGAACGCCAAGAGAACGTTAAGAGAACGATGGTAAAATATTTTTACTTGTATAATGTAAGAAAGATTCAAGAATAGAGTTGACAAAGATGCAAGGAAATGTCTGCTTTCATAGACGTTTGAAATGGATCTTTTTGCAGATAAAACAAATTAGGTTTTTAGTGGGTGCTTTAAACCCTTAGAATGACGCTAACAACAAATTAAAAATGCTGTAACATTGCGGTAGGCAAGAAGCGAGGGAAAACACTAATAGACAAGCTTTAGTCATTGCAAATAAATGTATACAACTTTTCAATAAATTGATTCAGAAATTTTATTGAATTTCTATATAATATATATAAGCTAACTATTAAAGTTCAAACCTTGACAAGATCTATTGTCATTTTGTAACTCAAACCCTGCTCTACAAAGACAAATAGGTTCATTTGTAATATCATCCAATGTGCATACATGACTACAGTTGAATAGATGCGAGTCGACGCACAGTTGTTTCTCTAGAGAAGTAATACATAGAAATATATGTAATATATATATGAGATATGATGTTAGATCATGGAACTATTCTAGAGGAACAGTAACTTCAAGTGAGATCTTTGAGCAACCTGTTTGCATACCCTGCACTGTATTAAAAAAATATCGATACAAAGAAGGCTAATACGCGCGCGATGTACCCGTGTTGTTCAGAAAAAAAATGTTTGGCTCTATTCAAACAGATTTTTAAAAACTTTATCCATTTTCAGACAAGCTATCAGGTAGGTATAATAATTTAGAGTAGCAAATATTTTACTTTTGATCAACCTACTCAAAATATGTTTTCAGTGATTCCATGGTTAGGTATTTTCAACTAGATCTGGTGAAATTTTATGTGGTACTTACAAACATGTCATGCAAAAACTTCAAAATAATACTACTACTAAAGGTCACATTTTCCGCTGTTCTACATTGGCTCTTTTTTTGTTTCGCAAAGTCCAAAATCCGACAAAAAAAAAAATTGCGCTAATTTCTCTTTTTTTAACGCGAAATGTTAATTTATTGTTAATATTTCCCCCAGCGTGGCCTAGAATTGGTTTAGCTTCTGGCTAATTCTACATTTATTAAATGTCAATGGTCATTGATAATCATGTCATAACATTTTCCCCGACATTGTCTACTGGACCGCTGGGGCACCATACAAGATGTATCAACCTTCTTTCTCCATTTTTCTCTGTCATTTGACTTTGATGTTATTTCTGAAAATATCACGTGATAAACAGTATAGGGCTGTGTATTAAAAAACAATAACCATATATACACATGAAAAATATACAAAGTTTCGATCCACAACTAAGAACCGGGTACTCAAACATTACATATATTTACGTCATTGATTCATTCATCATCATTGGCCTCTTTCTGTCGTAGAACGACTATAGTTCATCTCGCACACTTCCTCTTGTGGCTGTGGAGCCCTATTTTGGATAGCCACTCCCGTCCACAAATATCGCAGGTTAATGTGACGCAGTCCCCTGGCGACCCCGGCCTCCTCGTGGCGAACGCCTCTAGCAGCGGCGAACTGGGATCTCCTCCGGTTTTTAAGGCCACGTGGATGGAGTTTGTTAAATCCAGGGGGTCCAACCCAATGTGTGGGTGCCTGGTTATAAGTAGGATTGGGGTGCGCCGGCATGCGAGGCGCGCCCCATAAACACCGAAGGCTCTAAAAGGTACGTTGCATCAAGTCGCCTCACTGACGGCGGACATTCTGGCGTGTGAAAAACGAGTCTAGACAATCTCTCATTATACCACTAGGTATACGCGGCAGCGTGACGAAGGAAGCTGTCCCAGCGAACATGCGTTCCTGGGTAGGTAGGATTGGTCCCATTTATGGAGATCTTTCCGAAGTCTAACATGCACCCAGTTTCGCCCACACTCGGGTATCTCACTCAACATGGCTTCACAAAATGTATCTTATATCCCGAGTATGGGCATTACTCAATGGATAGGACCCGTCCGACCGATCCTGGCAACGGGTCGGTGTTCGGAAAATCAGTAACCGTCGTCAATCTCCAAGATGGCCAGTTTTGTCACCCACTAAGCTTACCGGAACTGACAACTAGCAAAATTTGAAAAGACCTTCTAAATCGGACGAGTGGTAGTTGTTTGAGAGGCAGGACCAGGTGACATTTTCTAGGTACAGGACGAAACACAGTCCAATCATAGACTATTTTGATAAATTTAAACCGAACTTTCGATTCACGCTGTCGACACTGCCAGGAAGAAGTAGAAACGGTTAACCACATCCTTTACGACTGCGCGATACTACACCCTAAAAATGACCATTTGAGTGAGAGAGAAACTGGTTCGCATGGTGAGTTGGCTTTGTACTGAGACAGAAGAACTCAGCAGAGAATTGCTGCTTTCCTTATCCGTGTTGTATCAGATAATGCTGGTTCTCAACACGGTGGCGCAGTGCAGTGAGACTTACACGGTTAAGGTGGCTTTTGCTTCGGTGGTAGAGGAGCTGGCTATTTTCAGAATTGTCCGTTTTTCTTCCAGGGCTGAGACCCAATATTCTTTCGCTATCCATAGCTTTCTTGGTCACTGTCTCTCTGCATCTGGTGTGGTCTAGAGCTATGTCTTACCAATTGTCAGTATTGATGTTAACTGATTTGAGGTCCCGTTTTATTACATCTAAGTAACGGAGGTGGGGGCGACCAGTTTCTCTTGAGCCAGTCGCGAGTTGTCCATAGAGGAAAGTAATATGTTTACGTAACGCTAAGTATATCCTAACTTTAAAAAAAGTATTTCAAACGTATTACAATCACAATAAAAATCATTAAAAAGACAATGCATTTACTTTGTGTACAGCTCGATCTGTTCAGTTGCAGTTCGTATCCACGAAAACATTGACAAAAATAAGATCCTATTGTATTGACACAGACGTGCTCACACTTGTGTTGTCCAGTACATTCATTGAAGTCTGAAATGTAAGGGAAATAGCTTTTAAGAAAAGGTCTAAGTCAAAATTCTTTAAAGAAAAGGTATAAGTCAAAATTATTTAAAGAAAAGGTCTACGTCAAAAAGTCTTTAAAGAAAAGGTCTACGTCAAAAATTCTTCAAAGAAAAGGTCTACGTCAAAAATTCTTCAAAGAAAAGGTCTACGTCAAAAATTCTTTAAAGAAAAGCTCTACGTCAAAAATTCTTTAAAGAAAAGGTCTACGTCAAAAATTCTTTAAAGAAAAGGTCTACGTCAAAAATTCTTCAAAGAAAAGGTCTACGTCAAAAATTCTTCAAAGAAAAGGTCTATTTAAAAAATTCTTTGAAGAAAAGGCCTAAATCAAAATAAAAAATTCTCTACTATTCGGAGTGCACATCAAAGAAACAGCGATGGAAGAAGTGGATTGGTATTCTTTTTAAATGGCCGATATAGACCGCGGTTCTTAATTTGCGTATAGTATACTGATAAAGTCACTAATATAGTATATTAGAAACAATTAAACATAACAATAATATCATAAGTAAAGCGGATGCGTAAATGTAAAAATAGTAAGAGTGGAGTTACATCAAACTAAATGCGACATACATACTTCTAAGGATATGTATAATATAGAATTAGACCTAGAATAAAATTAGATTCATTTGTTTAAATTAGGTAAATATTCTTAATCTATCAATTTAAAAGTAAATACAATGGCTCCATTAGATTAGGCCTATTAATTATTTTATTTTAGTATATAAAATATCCCCCATAGAAAACATCATCTTCCCTGTCAATCATGATGTGTTTACACTGCGTACGTAAGGAGTGCGCAAAAGATAAATGGAGCTATTTAAAAGTATGTCAAGACGGCTAAATTCACATTTTGCAGCTACAGCAAACGAATTTATGGAAAATTGTTTTTGAAACCCTATATTTGTAGGTTAATTTTATTAAAAATAACGAGATGTATAGACTATATATTACGTGTTCGTATGTAAAAGTAAAATAAAATATTTAATTACAAAATGAGTTTGGGTTATCACAGAAACTCAGAGGTGGCACCGTCGGATCCCTGTCGGATCCACCAATTCGCAAGGAATATTCAAGACGTGATTTTGTTTTGATTGTCAAAACTAATAATGCAATTGTAAAAATGTTTTTATTTCTGTAAAATGTTTTACATGTTTCGGATGTTCCTTCAAAGTTAAAGATAATTTAATTCCTTGTCCCATCCGCCCGCTGGGATAATCAGTCCAGCACCGAACCGCACGACCAGGCATTGCTGTTAACGTATTAACAAAGTAATAGCCTATTATTGATAAAGAGATATATTACACATTACGGCATGATATCTACAGGATATGTACAATATGTCAGACGAGTGATCCATTGAAAAAAAGTTTCCTTTCTGTAGATATTAAGATTTGTAAGGGCTGTCCTGAGTTACTTTGTATAGGAATACCAAGTTTTTTAGGTTTTGAAGGGCATTTTTGGCATTGGTCAGTGTAATAAGAAATAAAGGAACACTGAAGAGTAACCTAAAACAAGGCTTTATTAAACTAGAACGACACATGAACTGACGAAAGGGACTTGGATAGTAGCACACTAAATCAATGTTGTGAACACATTCTCACGACGTTACACAAACATAAACAAATACTATTTCACCACATTCACCCCGCCTAGAATTAAAATAGCAAGTATAGTAATATAGTAGGCCATAGCATAAATAAAAAGAACGCCAGTGCCTGTAATACAATAGATCAATAAAGAGTGTCGAAATATTAGTTTCTCTTGTAAACAATAATGAGGAGTGATACAAAGAAACCTAAAAACCAGTATCTGTAGTAGGACGTATAAACAATTACTTGTTTCTGTTTTAAGCAATAACAAATAGTGTAGTAAGTAAACATGTACGTAAGTAAGTGAACAAATAAATTCTAGTATCAGTAGCAAGAGATAAACAATGCCAGTTTATGTAGTCAGTATAATAAACAGTATAGAGAAACAACTCTAGACTCTATAGTTCAGTCTGGTGCTTCTCTCTCTTAAGTTGTAACGGGGTTGACTATCATGCTCTACAGTTTGGGAGTCACTAATGAGTTCCTGAGCGTCAAGTGGGGTATGATGGTTCTGTGTATTTTCAAGAGGAAGCGCTCGGAGATCCTCAGAGCCTTCCAGGGGTTCTTTCCTTTCTTGTATCACCGTAGGGGTGTTGACTGGTACTTCCATGTTTTGAGCTTCTGGAGGATGTTCATTATCCTCACCCTGAGCGAAGAACGAAGGTTCACTTGTTGTTGTGGATGGGGAGGGGTTGGGAGCCAAGCGTCTTAGAGAGACCGTCTCCTCTTTACCGCTGGGCAACCGTACCACGGCATATTGGGGGTTACACATCAGTTATTCGACTTCTTCCGTGAGAGGATCATACTTTGAAGATCTGTTCTCTCTTCTCAGCAACACTCGACCTGGGCTGGATAGCCAAGTGGGGATAGATATCCCGAAGGAGGATTTCCTGTTGAACCGGAAAACTCTCTCATGTTGAGTTTCGTTTGTTGCCGTAGATAGTAATGATCTAATCGAGTATATGGCCTGGTTCAAGACAAGTTCCCATCTTGAGATCGGGAGATCGAGGTCTTTCAGTGCTAAAGTAACAGCGTTCCATAGAGTTTTGTTTAGTCGTTCAATTTGTCCGTTGCCTGAAGGATTAAAAGCGGTTGTTCTACTTGTAGCTATTCCCCTCTCGTGCAGAAAGGATTGCGTCTCCTTCGACATAAAGGACGTACCTCTGTCGGAATGGACGTACTCTGGCATCCCAACTAAGGAAAACAGCTGATTTAAACACTTTATGACAGTAGATGGGGACATATCGGGACATGGGTAGGCAAATGGGAAGCGTGAGTACTCATCCACCATTGTTAATAAATATTTATTGTGAGTAGCAGATGGGAGTGGCCCCTTAAAATCGATGCTTACTCTCTGAAATTGTTGGGTAGCCTTGATGAGGGTGCTTGAAAACTGTTTGAAGAATCTAGGCTTCAGTTCAGCGCAAGTTTTACATTGGTTTACCACTTTGCGGACGTCCTCGCAGGAAAAAGGTAAGTTCTTAGTCCGAACAAAATGGAGGAGTCTCGTGACCCCTGGGTGGCAGAGGTTGTTGTGTAACAGTTTGAGGTCTTCTCCAGTCATTGCTGACGCAAAGTGGTTTCTTGAAAAGGTATCCGCCGCAGCGTTTTGTTTCCCGGGTCGATATACGACGTCATACTGGAAACAACTAAGCTCCAGTCGCCATCTTTGTATCTTTTCGTTTTTGATCTTGCCCTTGTTTTGCTGGTCAAACATAAAGGACACTGAGCGTTGATCTGTAAACAATGTGAAGGGTCTACTGATAAGGTAATGTTGCCATTTTCTCAGGGCTTCTACGATAGCGTATGCTTCCTTTTCAACTGCAGAGTGTCTGCGTTCACTATTAGTAAGTGTTCTTGAAAAGAAGGCGACAGGACGGCCGTCTTGATTAAGAGTGGCGGCGATCGCGATGTCAGAGGCATCTGTTTCGACTGTTAGTGGTCGATTATAATCTATCGTCGACACAACAGCGTTTTCAAGTTCATGTTTTAGCTGTTTTAAAGCTTCCTGTACTTGTTCAGGGAGAGGAAATGTTTTGTTGTTCACCAATAAATGGATCTTGTTAGAGAAATTTGGGATCCATTGAGAATAATAGGACAGTAGTCCAATCACCCGCTTTTGTGATTTCATGTCTTGTGGTTGAGGTAGATTTCTCAACGCTTGAAATCTTTCGGGGTCTGGTCTTAAATGCCCTTGTGAGATTTCGATGCCTAGGAGGCATACTTTATTAGTCGCAATAGCACTTTTATCGTCGTTGAAGGTGATACCGTACTTCTTAGCGGCGTTGAGAAATCTCTGTAGATTCTGGTCGTGGCTACTGGAGTCACGTCCGCAGATGGTAACGTTATCCACGTAAGTGAACGTATCCTGTAGCCCTTCCTCCTCAATTATTGCGTTGATTGTCCTTTGAAATGCAGCAACTCCGTTTGTCACTCCAAAAGGAAACGGCAAAACTGATAAAGCTTTCCGCCAGCCTCGAACGCCGTGTACTGCTTTTCATCATCCCTGATAGGTATCTGGTGGTAAGCGCTTTTGAGGTTAAATGTACTGTATATTGAGTATTTAGATATTTCCTGCACCAGTTCATCAACTTTTGGCACGGGGTACGCGTCGAGGCAAGTGAATCGATTGATGGTTTGACTATAGTCGATAACCATTCTCTTTTTGTGCCTTTCATTCGTTGTTACAATTATTTGAGCTCTCCGAGGGGACGTGGAAGGCTCAATAATTTTGTGAGATAGAAGTCTCTTGATTTCAGTTTGAATGAATTGGGAGTCAGGAAAAGAATATTTTCTAGATTTAGTGGCTATGGGGTGGCAGTTAGAAGCAAAATTAGCGAAGAGGTGAGGGGCTTCAACTCGTGCAGCTTCCAGCGTACAGACCTGAAGAGTGCTTCGTTTTCCTTCAAATGGGATCATCAGTTTTTCGTGCTGGCTGATGAAATCTAGTCCTAAGATTACATCAGATACTAGTCCGTCTAGTAGTGAGAGCTTCACTCTTTCGTATTGTTCGTCTTTGTACTTTATTTCGGCGAAAATATGTCCGTGAGTAGTGCGAGAAAGATGTGTAGAGGCCATGTAGATTCTGTTTCTCGACATTTCTAATTTCCATTTGTACCTTTTAGCAATTGAAGAAGATATATAGCTTTCACTGCTCCCCGCATCTACGAGAGCCTTCAATGGTACTCCATTGACCAGTATTAAAATTGTAGATTTAGTAAGGCCGGACGCTGGTGTCGATGCCCAGGAAGATCCAACGGTTGTAGTCCGTGACGTCTTATCATCTGCTTTCACTATGGCTGAGGTTATAGATTTGAGTGTCTGTCTGGTCGATTTACAGACTTTCTGGAAATGACCCCTCTTGCCGCACAAGTTGCATGTAGCGTCACGGGCTGGACATCTAAAGCGTTGATGTAGGCTGTTTCCACAAAAAAAGCATCTTTTACTAATCGCCGCACTCACCTCGTGTTCTAGTTTTGTTGTTGGAGAAAGGCTCTCCACGTCGGCGCTGGCTCCACATGGAGTTTCAGAGTAGATGTTATACGCCACGGCATGGTTATGTGCATATTCAAGTTGTCTTGCCTCTTCATAGGCACACTGTAGAGTTAGAGTAGATTTCTCTAAGAGTCGCAGCCTTATGCTGTTTGAAGCCAGTCCAGTAATGAAGGCGTCTCTTACGAAGATATCTCTGTGTTTTTCAGCGGTGACAGCTTTAAAGTCAGTCTTTGGCCATACTTTTAAGCTTAAGTAGGAAGGAGTCAACGGTTTGTCCGTTCTCATGTCGACATAGAGTTATCATGTGCCGTGCAAAAATTTCGCTTTTAGGTTTCACGTAGACATTTTGTAGAACTTTGATTGATTCTTCGAACGTTGTACACTCACTTATGTACTGAAATACGCTCGAAGAAACGTAGTTTTCAAGTAGTTTCTTTTTGTCAATCTCGCAATGAGAGACTGAGGAGATGAAATTCTCAAATGTTCTGAGCCAGTGCAGCCACTTCTCGGCAGCCGATGGCGTGCTAGGCTCTATGTCTAGCTCTTTTGGCCTAAATAGACGCTCCATTTGTATTACAATTTTTACTTACAGACTGAGAATAGTGTTGAACGAAAATCCAAATAAGATACACGAGACACATAGATCCATAGAATTGAAAATTTCTAGTTTAATAAATTGTAATAAGAAATAAAGGAACACTGAAGAGTAACCTAAAACAAGGCTTTATTAAACTAGAACGACACATGAACTGACAAAAGGGACTTGGATAGTAGCACACTAAATCAATGTTGTGAACACATTCTCACGACGTTACACAAACATAAACAAATACTAACTATTTCACCACAAGACGATTCGTCTGTTTGGTGTACAAGGGTAGTTTATTAGTGTGGTAGCTGCTATTTCCAGTGCTTGCCTTTCTGCTCTAGGTCTGTCTGAGAGATTGCAAGTTGCAATTGACTTTTCCAGTCTTTCTCCATTGGACCATTTAATTAGTATACCAATTCTTCCGTTTGTATTGTATTTTTGAGAGGATCCATCTGTGTAGACTCTGACCCATTGGTTGTTGGGGTAATGGGTTTTTAGGAAAGAGTCACTAATTCCTTGAGCTCTGTTGCGTTGTGATTGGAAATTTTGGTTATGCATGACGAGGTTTAATAAACATTAATGCACAACGTTTTTTTTATGCATTTCATTTAAAGAATTTATTCCATATGACGTCATATGAAAAACAAATTCACTACGTCACACGGCCTAGTTAGACTAAAAATGTCTTTGCCATACGTGCAAGTAGTCGAGGGTTCATAGACATTGTTGCATCGAGTTTTTTTTAGCATTACATAAAAAGAATTCATTCCATATGACGTCAAAGGAAAAAAAATCAATTACGTCACAATGGGCTAATTAGACTAAACTGTTTTTATTAACACGAGAGAGTTATGAAGGGTTCATGGACGCTCATGTACCGAGTTCTAATAGCATTTTATTTTAAGATTTATATATATACTAGTCGACAGGCGGCGTAGCATACGCCGCTATTTTGCATGGCCGGTGTTAGGCCACTCCAATCTATGCGACCGCATGGGGCCCCACTTTCAAATGATCCGCACCTTCATAGGACCCGTGCTAATTCAAGGTGTATAAATTATTAAATTAAACTATTTTATAACTTAAAACAGATTTCACGCGCCCTCCTATCGATTTACCAGGAGCTCCTGGAAATCTCCCGAAATTGCAAAATAAACGAAAAAGTCCATAAAATATATGGAAATATATAGACAAAAGTTGTCGTTTTGGGTTGTCACTCAATATGGCAAACACCAATCTAACGCGCCATAAATAAAAACGGCATAATGCATCAGCCGTAATGTGTAATCTGGTGATGAAAGCTTCTCGCTCCTCAAACTAATGAAGAATTACTTGAGGTCAACCATCTTCAAAGATAGATTGAAACAGTTGTAATTTTGCTATTGAGCGTGATCTATGTAGGAAACAGAATTATTATAATATACTGTATGACTTTGCTACACGCAAGGCTCGTAAAGTATTCAAGTACGAAGTAAAGAATGAATAAAATGCAAGACGAATTTATTTTCTAATACAAACTCTTAAATTTCACTTATTATCCGCTTTTTTCGGGTGGTGACTATCCGCAGATATAAGAGAGTGATCTTCCTTTACTTCTCGTCCAAACTCTCGAGGGAAGAGGAGAATTATATATATATATATATATATATATATAAGGATTAAATCTGCATTTTTTGCGTTTTGTCTGTCTGTCTGTCTGTGACAAGTCAAAAGCTTGCCGTCAGAGTCACTCAAATTTATCACAGCATTAATTATATTTTATCATTATTTATTTATTTTATTTTACATGTTGCCCCGACCTATCCCCAATTTCTTCACTCGCCCCACCTTTTCCTCGTCTCACTAGACTGAGTCCACAAGCTTGGCGGCTTTTCATTTATCTCCCCTTGGTCGGGGAAAGATAAACATACAGTCTCTTTGGTCTTACCCGCCGGATGTCTGACGGTCGCGGTTGACACCACCTTGGGTGGAATGCAAGTCACTCTTTCTCCCACGTCTCTCTTTGATCAAAGAAACTACTCGGGTCAACGCGCCTTGTGACACTCCAAGGTACGACTCTTGTCGGATTCACCCACGTGGGAGATAATCTTTGGTCAATCCCATTTCCTGTTTCCGCCCATATATCCCGGCCTTTATAAAGTAGAATAGATCAAGCCAGACACTCTTATTTTTCATTCTAAGCTGAGCAATCGAGTCTGGACTTTTTCGTTTATTCTTACTCTTCAAAGAATACCTGGTGGTAAGCCGAACTTAATCACAAGTTTTATCTTAATCACTCTGTGTATATTTCTTACTGGATACTATCATGTGTATTTTATTATTTCATGTATATTCATATTTAATTAGTGCATTGTGTATTTCTCACTGTCGTAAGTAGAAAACATAAACATGGCTTATGTATATATTTATGTATTGCATTAATCTATTAATGCTACGTTGCTCAATTGATCGTTGATGCATCCATGTATATATTTGTACATCTTATTTTATTTCCTTTATCTCGGCTGACCGCCTTGATAATTTTACTAGCACACTAATACTGCGCTTAGAAAAGAGATACGAATTATCTCCCCTGTAGTCATTCTACTTTGGCGAGAGTTGCGTCCCTTGAACGGACGCTCTCCCTATTCCAACACTCCATTGTTCTCGGCCGACGGACGTATGCAAACAAACCGTCATGGTCGCTTACCACCGCCCACCCACCTCCCCTTTTTCTCTTTCCACTTGTGTTTGTTTGAGATAATTATTTCCCCTTTTATGTACATTTTTATATTGCTACTATCAGCCATCTGTTTTCCAAATCCCATCTGTCATCATCTCCCCATTGTGCTCAAAAACAATTTCACCAATCTGACGAATGCACCTCAGTTGTGGGCATCGATAAGATGCATGAGAGACATGTCCTAACTTGTCTTTGTTTATCCGCAGCCTCCCTCAGGTGTCTGCTTATTTGCTATTTATCGGATCACTCACCTGCTTATTTATTAGGTATTGTCTGCCTAGTCAACTATTACCTATTTAACTGCACTATTTGCTGTTCAGTGTCTACTCGACACTACTCAACTATTTAGCGGATCACTCACCTGCCTATTTATTTGGCATCGTCTGCCTAGTCAACTGCCTACTTGGATCTACGGATCTACTCAACCATTTACTTGGCGCTATCGACTCTACTCGCCTGCCTATTTGACAGTCCACTTGTCAAATTATTAGGTGCGACGTCCCTATAGCTCCAGAGTCTGTGCGAGACGTCATAGCTACGCCAACCCTCTGCAACTCACTGGACATATCCTGCTCACTACGCTGTTCACGGCAGATCAGCTCTGCCCGCAGTACACTTGTGCCCACGGTAGCCGGCCACCCGCCCTACTGTGCCCACTACAGATATTAGAACTTTGGATTGAGACTCCACAAGAACTATATCACCGGCGTCCCTCTACCTGCTAGAGCGCCACCTCCAGCTGCAGAACCTCAAGCCAGGACACAGCCAGCTGTGACCCAAGCAGGACAACCAGCTGAGTTCAGAGGACAAAGTGACATACTCTCTTATTAAGTGCAAGTGTGATGATCAAATATGGTATCAATTAGAGATAGATGCAAATCCTCCCCTTTTTATTCTTTTATGTAAATATTTATATAAATAAATATTCTTCATTTTTAACTTTGTATCTTTCTTTCATTGCTTGTCTCGTTGCGTGCCTGCTCCCGATTTATATGCTGACGGGTTGGTGTGTGATAGTTTAAAAAATAATCATCCCCTAGACATTAAACGCGCCAAACACACGTCACTTTCCCCAACCTGTCACAGCGACAATGATTGCTGCGACGATATCAACGGGATGTGCCGAATCGAAAGGAAAGAGAAAAATGAAGAAACAAGAGAAGTCTGTTATGTGCCTGAAACTTTTGTTCCTGGTGTACCTGAATCGACCGGACAGTTCAAGACAAAGTTGAGTCTGCGTCCAAGCTTTCTGCTGTGGGCCTTAAAGACTTCTGTTTATCTGTCAGTACCTTTGACGGGAACTCGAACCATGAAAGCTTTAAGACCGTTTCTGATTCCTTGCCTTGGATGTCGTCGGGTGAAATTGCGAATACGGGCCCCAACAATGGCCGAGACAGAAACAACGAATTGGACTTTGGCAGCGGCATAAGAGAAAACTTGATGCTTGGTAACTGCATCCAGGCGATTGACATGAACTGTAAATGCTGCGCCCTGCGGGGACGGTGCCCATGCCAAGAAATCCAGCTACAAGATCTGAACGTAACAGAAATTTGTACTTCTTCCCACATCAGTGAGAGTGACTTGAACGACGGGGTATTAATTCCATCGAAACCTGATGTAGTGGTGGATGAATATTACAAGCATGCTTCATGGGCATACCTTACAGGTGAGGCTGAGAAAGACTATATGCTTGAAACCATGGCTACCTGTGGGCCTACAACTGTGTCAAGAGACGTCCATGGAAAAAGTCCGCTGACTCAGCGTATTAGAACAACAACCCTGGAATCTACAGTGATTGCCACAACATCCATTTGTGTTACGTGGCTGGTAACCCTGATCTTAAGAGGTCGACGCGGCGACCACGAAATCGTCTCAAGCGTAGACTGGTCAACTGGAAGAAGAGGAAGCGACGGCCGCGAGAAACTGTGCAGATGGCTTCGTGGGCAACTGGCACCCTACCGTCTGTGGTTCCCACCGATCGACCTCCACCGGAACTGTCAAACCTCCACTGCCCTTTTTCTTTTCGGGACGAAAAGCTCTAAGAAGGGGGCAATGTTATAACTCTGCAATGCGCACCACCATCCAGGCTAGTGCTAGAAGGTGCGCACTGTGATAGACTACACCTAAAAAAGGATGTCAGCATTAGAAAGAGAACGATTTCCGCCCAAGTAGAGAGCCAATATGGAGAGATTGTGCCTAAGATAGAGGTTGTTTTGTGTACCTGTGATGTCGTGTAAATAAACATCTATGTCTCGTTGAGTTGCCTCACTTAAGTTATTACAATACATATAAATATTGACAATGTACTAATAATAACATTAATATTATTGGCGACACTTTCGACAATCGCACGTGTCTTGTTTTTGAATCGACGGAGCCACTGTTGTAGTTGTTGATACTTTGTAGTTCATAGTTTCTGATATTCTACTGAATATATTGAACCCTGCCTATTTTTACCTGCCATAGCAGACCACTTCGGGGGCCGATTTTAAGTTTGTGTTTATACAGTAGTCCACATAAGCTGTGGTTATAACACTACTATATATGTTAGTATATATATATATATAAAGGTACCTGCAATAATACTTATTACTAATATAATTCATTACATAATAAAAGATTTTGGTTACCAACCTTCACATTGTCCAGTACTTATATTTCTGGTATATCCATTGCTACAAATACATTCATAACTGCCCAGGTTGTTTTCACATGTTTCATGTGTAGTGTTACAATTATTACTTAAGATATCTGAGCATTCATTTATGTCTGGTGAATAAAGCATAGCAAATGTATAGATAACGCAGTGATATTTCAGAATAAAGTTTTTTTTGTTATTTCTACTCTCAAAAAGATGTGAATTCTTCATCCAAGAGATAATTCTGCATTCACGACAAACAACTGGAACAGCTCTCTGCAAGAGAAGAAGTTTTTTCCTTGTCAGAGGACATTTCCGGGTCTTCTACCGTCTTGATCCCACTCGCGCATTAGACGGTTGTTATCAAAAAGAATGTTGTACAATACGATAGTCGCCAAATCATCCTAACTTGTAGACGAACATCTAAGAACACTATTAGAAAATGAACTAAACACGAATTTTAAGAAATAATTATCAATATAGAGATACAAAAGAGAAATATAAATAAATATATTTATAAATAAATGTATTAAAATTATTGCCTTTATTAGGCATACTTGTATTAATTAGTTTGGATCAGTTTTGTAACAATAATTAAACATCAATGCGATATGATCTATCACTTCTCTGGACCAGTTCGGAAAGGGGGAGGGGGTAAAGAGCGGATATCAAATGTTAATGTTGACGTGATCGCTTTATTTTTTTAAAAAAGTTGTACGACTTGAATTCGAAATCGAGTCTCAAGCCTCTGAAAGCCGACACACTACCCACTGTGCCATCGAAGCACATATGAAAATAGAAGTTTTTTTAAGTTATCTATTGTTAGTTTCAAACCCTAACCCTAATTCTCTACACAAACTACAAAGGGTACCAATTCACCTTATACCACCATATCCATTAAGTACAATTTCTTTAATTTCTTTCCCTTTTTCCAAACCAATTAAAAACATTAATTACCCAAAGTTAATTAAATAAGAAATTGTTGTTTTTTTATTCCTGTGTTGTAAGGTAAAAGAAATAATTGCACAATTTCAACTTGACCGAGATTGGGTGTGGGAGAAATAACGTATACACAATTTTGACTAGACAGACAGATTGAGTTGATATAAGATTTGAAACGAGAAATCCAAGTACAAATAAAGAGATAGAAACGAAACAATGAATAAGTAAAGAGATAGAAACGAAACAATAAATAAGTAAAGAGATAGAAACGAAACAATGAATAAGTAAAGAGATAGAAACGAAACAATGAATAAGTAAAGAGATAGAAACGAAACAATAAATAAGTAAAGAGATAGAAACGAAACAATGAATAAGTAAAGAGATAGAAACGAAACAATAAATAAGTAAAGAGATAGAAACGAAACAATGAATAAGTCAAGAGATGGAAACGAGAAATGTGAATCAATTAAGAGATAGAAATTTAAAATATGAATCAATTCAGAGATAGAAATTAAAAATATGAATCAATTCAGAGATAGAAAATAAAATATGAAACAAGATAATAACAAAAAAATAAAGAAAGATATATGGAAAAGAAATACGATTTGGTTAATACTAAATAGACTTGACACGAAGTTGTTATTTATGTGCAGAGGTTATATATAGTTCCATATAAATTATTGTTCTTACCTGAACAGACAGAATTGTTTTTTTGATAACCAGGTTGACAATTGCAGATGAATCCAGGTCTTGTATTCTGACATACTTCTTGGACAGTACAGTTGTGAAGGTTTCTGACACACTCGTCAACATCTTCGTTGCAATCAGCACCTTGCCAGCTCGGGGAACACTCGCAACCTCGTATATGATGGCAGGTTCCATGACCGCTGCACTGACACTGATTGGCACAGTTCAGACCCCAAAAAGATGGTTCACAGTCTTTAAAACAAGGTAAAAAATATAGTGGTTTACTTGAATAGTTTAATTTCTGAACATAGATTGGTGTAAGGCAGTGTTTCCCAAAGTGGGGTTCGCGTACTCCCAGGGGTACTGGAAGAGTTTGAAGTGAGTACGCGTTGCACGTAAAAAGTGATGCTATACCTATTTAGTTTATAAATTACAATAAAATATTATAAGTTTTAACTCCTTTTTATAATGTCACTTTTTAACTTTTTTTTTTACAAAATTCAGATACGGCGCTATTTTACAGTTTAAGAAACATTTCTACAAAGATCAGGAAATAAATAGGGATGTTACAAATGTATGTTGACACGTCCACTATTCAATGTAAAAACTATGTTTCCAATTTTTTTAGAATGTATTTGATATGTCTCTCAAGCATGCACAAAATAAACTCACTAATTAAATACTTTATTGTGATAGAGTAATTATTATTTTGCTTACTAAGAAATGTATGATTGGTATTAAAATAAATCCTTTTTTTGTTAGGGAAGGGGATCAGGGGGGGAGGGGGGGTACTTAGCATTACAAAAATGTGAGATGTGGTAGGATAGGTCAAACGTTTGGGAAACACTGCTGAAAGGAAACAATCCCCACCCGGGACAAGCAAAGAATGTCTAAGGACACACCTTCACAGCTGGTCTTATCTACTGCTAATTTATATCCATGATGACAGGAACATGTATAGCCTCCAGGAGTATCAATGCAAATCTGACTGCAATAGGTTTTCATATCTTCACATTCATTGATATCTAAATATATTAAATGGTCAATAAATAAACTGAAAAAAGGTTTATCATCCAGAGTAATAAAAAAATTAAAATAATAAGCGTTTGGAAAAGTAAAAAAAATATTCTTATTAACGTGGGAATTGATTTTCGATAACCTTTCATAAATAAAAACAAACTATCTGAATAAAAGCATCAATTCGTATCTGATATGAACAAGTATCTAGGTAAAAACAATTGATGCTCTATTTTGAAGAATAAAAAAAAATTACATGGATAATTCTAGAGTACCAAGGATCGTTAAAATTTAAAATATTTTTTCTTACGAAAATTCAATACAGTAAGAAGATCAGTGTCCATAAAACGAAATAAGATAAACAGATAAACAGATATGTACATTTGTATATAGAAACCAAAAAAAAAAAACATGCAACGAAATTAAATGTTTACAAAAATAAAAAAAAAAAAAAAAAAAAAATTTAAAATACATTTTTTAAAAAGACAATACCTCCGTTATAACAGTTATAATATAATAAATTATTTTTAAAATATATAAATAAAACAATAATCGTTGAAACCGGGTAGTAATCCCATGATTTTGACACTGTCAGCTGCTTTAACGACGATGTTAGCAATTCGGCCAGCGGGCAATGTATGCTTATGGGATTATTTATTTTGATATGAAAATATAAGCAAAGCTTGGATAATGTTTCAATAAAATTCAAGCAACATTAAATTAACTAAATTGTCGCATATTAGTTATACACTACAGCTGACTAGGCCATGTCCCTTCCTACGCAATTGAATAATTTCGATTATAGACCTTTAAATCTAGCTCGTTGGCCATACTGGGGGAAAAAACAAGTTTGACCTTCAGAATTTTTTTAAAGTAATAAAAAAAATAAAAAAATAAAACGAGAACATATTTCTCTTGAACAGACTAAACGTCCACACGCGCCACATGTCGACCTTTCCCTTCCCTAGACATTGAATAAGTTAATCAATTAATGTTCAGTAACAATTTACGCACCGCCTTCTAAGAATATTTAAAAGTCTAATAAATGTATACATTCGCTTAACCAGGATTTTATCTTGAGAGTTGAAAGGTGGGGGGGGGGGGGGGGGAGGAAGCTTAAAAAATATTCAACTTTTAAAAAATGTAAAATTTCTTCGTTCTTAAAGGACACAAATAAATACTCAAAAAGATGTACAAGGGAGAGGGTATTGTCGTTAAAAAAAAATAGTTTGATATTTCTTGATAAAACCAAACCAAACAATGTATCTTACTTTCACAAGATTTTTTGTCATCCTTCAATACATAACCAGAGCGACACATACACACAGCAGCACCGTTAACCACGTGACATAAATGACTACAGCCTGATCTAGAGCATATTTCCTGATCTGCAGCACCTGTTTTTATTAAGATTATTGATAATTGAATTATTTTTAAATATACAAAAAAAAAAAAAAAACAGAGCATGGGATTACCAAACAACTGGTCAATATAAATCCAAACTAGTTTTATTAGCACTGAAAGCAATTACCCAACCCTAATGGGTACCTGACCTGCCAGCATTCAGGTAGTAAAGGCGGTCGGTTGATCGTTGCGCTGGCCACATGACACCTACGTTTGTTTTGAGTATTTATATATATATATATATATATAAGTATCAGGACAAAAGAAGAAAAGACAGATAGAGAAAGCGATAGGAAGACAACATTGAAGAAAAGACAGATAGAGAAAGCGATAGGAAGACAACATTGAAGAAAAGACAGATAGAGAAAGCGATAGGAAGACAACATTGAAGAAAAGACAGATAGAGAAAGCGATAGGAAGACAACATTGAAGAAAAGAAAGAGAAAGCGATAGGAAGACAACATTGAAGAAAAGACAGAGTGCGTTAATAGAAACTTTGTTAAATTAAGATAGTTGACATTTCATCTACAGTGCCCTAACGGGGCAACAGACTAAGCGACAGAACTAAATCGAGCAGAACGAAATATCAATTTCAGAGCAAGTGTGTCGGTTCTCTCTCATGACATTGACTTGTTAAGTCAACCTTAATCTCTGTCCTGAGGACAATTGTCTGTTCAGAGCTCAAATTTCATTGTGCGCTGTAAAAAAAAAAGCGCTTGTAAATGTCCTGATTTATTGCCCAGGCACTAAATAGACCAAAATGTCTCTCTGTTATATGAACAATGATTCTGTATTGACTTCTACATGCAATTACAATAGATGGAGAAGGTGACATCTAATTCTTTAAATAAATTTTATTGCAATCTCAATGTATAAATGCAATGGCATTTTGTCTGTGTTATGTAAAACAATTTACAATTTAATTAAAATTATACAACAATCAAGCCTTGATACCTAAACTGCAATTTTCATCCATGCCAAAGAAACATTTGCATTGGAAACTACCAGGATTGTTTTCACAATCATGTGTGCAGTTGTGTAGAGACTCGGCACATTCATCTATATCTGTAAATAAGAAATATTAAGAAATATGTTGCTCAATTTAGCCACACGGGAAGTCCACAAGAAAGTGGCCTCCATAAAAGATATATATCTGAATTTTGACAGGTAAAAGACTGAACTTTTGAAAATATTTTTTCTCCTCATTTTTACAGCTGGCGAAAATGTCGTGATCAAGAAGTCATCAAGAAATGATCAAGAAGTCATCAAGAAATGATCAAGAAGTCATCAAGAAATGATCAAGAAGTCATCAAGAAATGATCAAGAAGTGTACGCTTGTAATAAGTAAAAAAAAAAGCTTCAGATTTACGATAGTACATTTACCAAGGGCCCTACCTTCCACCTATTAAATATTAAATATTCTTTGGACAAGAAAATTGATAAAAATTTACAAGAACTCTATTTCTCTTATATGTATTTTCATTCGAAAGTGGATCTTCATTAAAACTTTTGAAAAAATGTAGGGGCCTCCACAAAAACATTGCCTGGGGCCTCCACACAGTGGTATAGCTAGGAATTAACCATTGTTTGGGGGACCGGGCGCTTGACTTCTTTCGGGGACCCTGCATTTTGCGTAATATTTAATATTTAATGAAAAAAACAATTTCGAACACTCAAGGGGGCTCGGGGAATTTTAAAGTTCACCCCCACCTTAGATACGCCACTGCCTCTGCATACTTAAATCCGCCCTTCAACAAAAAAAAGGAGAAATAATTAAGTCCTGAAATGAAAAGGCTACTGAATGAGCTAATAGTGTCAATTTAAAAGACACAAATTGTATTTTCTAGGTCGAAATCTAAAACCAAATACCACATAACTGTATTTTGGCAAGGGTTAAACTTGAAGCGTAAACATATTCAGCTCAACAGAGGATAAATCTTTTATAATAACAAACAGAAAGGCATTGAAAAGTACTAACAATTGTTATAAGTTTTATACAAAAATTCAGCATTGAAATCATGTAAAAGACATGAAGTAAAATAGTAGTAAAATTAAATCTACATAAGTAAAAAAGATAAAAACAAAATTCCTATTTTACCGATGCATGAATTTGATTCCCTCAAGCGGTATCCATCTTGACAGCTACACACATAGGAACCCTCTGTGTTTGTACAAATCTGATCGCAAACTTTGGTTCCATTGCACTCATTGATATCTAAATAATTAACAATCTTTGTGTTTAGTAGCATAGCAAGTGCGTCATGTGTTTAACTTGATAATAAACAAAAATTCCGAGTTCAAGGAAGGTAACCCATGCGAGTTGATGATTTGCGGGCCTTTTCAGTTCATGGACAAAAGGTTTGAAACCTTCTCCCTTTTGAGCTTATACATTCCACATGCTTCACCACATTCAATAAAACATTAAGGCCTATCAGTTCAAAACTTGATTAGCTTAATTTACCATTTTAACTCTTTTGTTTATCTTGTATGTTCCTATAGTGCCTTCAGCTAATATTGCGTTTGTTAAAAAAAAATGTAAAAATTAATTAGTATTATTATACGAGTTGACCTTATGCTCCGAGTGTTGGAACCTAGCGTAGAATACTGTTGAGCTACCCAATTCAGACAAAAACAATTGAATCTTTTTTTTCAACAAAATTATTTTTTTTTTTGTACAGAAGTGTAATAGCATTACCCTTTCGTGTGTCTTTTTTAAGTTCTTTTGACTGTGTGTGACGGTAAGATTAGTTCAACATATGTTTAAGTTTTTGAATAAAAATCGAGTGGATTGAGTTTAAATAATTGAGATTTCCCAAGTTAAAATAAAAACTAAAGTTGTTTTTTTCAGTATTTTATATTATCGTATCTTAGCGTGCCCCAGAATTTGTTATATTCACCTGGACATTCGCTCCTACTCAAATGTACTACTTGCATTCCTTTAGCATCGTCTTATCCACTACTCGTTTAATCTATCATGTGGTGGATTTAACTATTGGCACCATAAGCTTAGCTAAGGGCTCTCACATTTTGGTGCCAAAAACAATGTCAGGAAAAGTTTCAGTCATTGGAAGAAAGAGCAAAAGAAAAAAGAAAAATATTTAAAAAAATCTTTTAAAAAACAACAAAGCTTATGTAAAGGTGAAGAACTCCGACCTTAAAACTATATCTAGCAATAATTCACAAGTTATTTCCCTTATTCAATATCAAACAAAACAATAAATTTACATTAACAAAAGACTGTTTTTGTTTCTTGATTCATGTTTTGTTAGGAACCATGACTAATCGTTCAAACTAGCAACTGGATTGGAAAATGCGTGAAGGAGAAATAGCGTCAAGAATTATTTAAGAAAATTAAACCCAACAAATGTCGAAATATCTGTTACTACTGGAGTGTTAGTTTCATTTGTTTCTATTAAACAAAATAATGAATTACCAGTGATTAATTATCTAATTAGTTACTTTTTTTATATTGCCAAACAGACAGAGTGAGTTGAAATAAGCTTTGTAAAAAATACAATATAGGTGTAGCCAGCATTAGAGTTGGATTTATAAGGAGCCTCATATTTCAAATAGCTTAAAGCCATATCAAATTTCAAATAGCTTAAAGCCATATCAAATTTCAAATATCTAAAAGCCATATCAAGACCGCAGGTTCGTAATTCTAGTGGTTAGTTTTATTTGTTTCTATTAAACGAAATAATGAATTACCAGTGATTAATTGTCTAATTGGTTACTTTTTTTTGTTATATTGCCAAACAGACTAGCCACCGCATCTCCCTTTATTGCTATTATGTGCTAAAGAAAAAAAAAAGCTATAAAAAAAAATTATGTTTACCAGTACAGACTGGATGTCCACTAATATTTCTTAACTGGTATCCAACTGGACAGGCCCCACACCTATAACCAATATGGCTATCTCCTTGCTGTTCAGGTGTCAGGTCTGTACAATTCTGTTGATCTGCACAAGGTCTGTCCTTACAGGCATCGTAGTTCTGATCGCAGAACACACCTATAAAAATGTTTGATAACATAAACCATTATAACCACAGAAAGCGTGCATAATTTTAGCAGCTCAGATTTTTTTCAAACGCCATGTTTCAGTTGGTTCCGCAAAACAAATCTAGGGACTATATTACGTTTTAATAAAAAGAGTGTGAAATATTACGTTAACATCCCACACATATTTAAATGAAAATTATGCAACAATGATGTCTCTGCAAACTCGGAAAAAGACAACCGCCAAGAGCTCGTACATTAAAATGTCACAAAGTGGGGGACTTCTGTCCATTAAGGCAAGAATACAAAATCTCGTTTGTTCCTGAGTTTATCAGACTGTATCAGCGCTGCTCGATAACTAGGGAACGAGAACAAGACGTCTGTATGTAGTCACTAAGTGAACTTCTCTCTGTGATATGTCTGTTCTCTTTTATTGAATACCAGCTGGATATGACTTACGGACTGCGGGCTTTAGTTTGGGCATTCTTGATCTTGTGGATTGGATTTAGATCTATGTCAAACATTTTTTTTTATTTTGCCAAAATAAAAGTAGAGTGTAAAAATGGGTTTACCCGTTTAACCGACATGTTAATATTAAATATAAAAACAGATATACCCGATTTATTGAAAAGTATCATTCTTAATAAAGATAAATTAAGGTATTCATTAACACACACCTCCCACTAGGAGGGGGCATTAAACGTTCAATGCGGTCTCCGCCATGATCCTAGGAACATTTATGCTAAATTTTATCAAGATTGATCAAGCGGCTTTGATTTCTCTGGGAACATTCATACATATACCGTACATTTAATTATATAGAGTAAGAAGAGATTGTTTGAATATTGTTGTTGTTTTTAATTAAACAGAGAAAGTCCCTGTAATCACAGCCTCCATGTCTTTCTCTTTCCCTCTAGGTTTTCAGTCTAGAACTCAAGAACATGTTTCTTTATCTGAGAATGTCATAAGTGGCGGAAGAAAACACAAGAAATAGTTCGCATTGTGGTGTATCCGATGTGCGGACTAAGGGACGTGTTGATAGGTTCTATGGATAGTACTGGTCATTGGATACGTTTGAAATGATTTGTTGCCAACTTTTTAAACAGCAGAATTGAAGTTTCTAAGCTCTTCCGCTAATACATCATGATAATTTCAATTTGTAAAAACCGTTAGTGATTTTACTCTATGACTTAAAACATATTTAAAAATAAATGTGCAACGTATTAGTGGTAATAAAAGACACCTAAAACGTAGATCAACTCACGCATTGAGATAGTGTTAGAATTTTGACTCTATTCCATTTTAGTTATTGCAATTAATTTCACTAGAGCGTCCTAGAATTTTTTTTAGGAAATTGTAAAAATCTTAAATACCATAGAACGGCAGAAACTAATCAGAAAAAGTTTCATCAATATTGATACACTGATTAAAATACTTTTTTTTTCATACAAAAATGTGTCTCGTGTATGTTAGAACAAGAAATGTGTCTCGTGTATGTTAGAACAAGAAATGTGTCTCGTGTATGTTAGAACAAGAAATGTGTCTCGTGTATGTTAGAACAAGAAATGTGTCTCGTGTATGTTAGAACAAGAAATGTGTCTCGTGTATGTTAGAACAAGAAATGTGTCTCGTGTATGTTAGAACAAGAAATGTGTCTCGTGTATGTTAGATGTGTCTCGTGTATGTTAGAACAAGAAATGTGTCTCGTGTATGTTAGATGTGTCTCGTGTATGTTAGAACAAGAAATGTGTCTCGTGTATGTTAGAACAAGAAATGTGTCTCGTGTATGTTAGAACAAGAAATGTGTCTCGTGTATGTTAGAACAAGAAATGTGTCTCGTGTATGTTAGAACAAGAAATGTGTCTCGTGTATGTTAGAACAAGAAATGTGTCTCGTGTATGTTAGATGTGTCTCGTGTATGTTAGAACAAGAAATGTGTCTCGTGTATGTTAGATGTGTCTTGTGTATGTTAGATGTGTCTCGTGTATGTTAGAACAAGAACTGTGTCCTTTCTGATGATCGTTCTTTTGTATCTCTTCCATTTCCAGCCTTTCTCAAAGATATCAGAAGTATTCATTTAGAGGGGGAGGGGGTCTTAATTTCCAAGTTATTGAGATAAAATGTGGCTAAAACCCTTTAAAATTATTACCCACAAACACACACAGAAATTTATTTAGCCGTATTGCTGTCCTGCAAGCTCTATGTTCGTCTTGACCTTAACCTTTGATCGTAAGTTATAAATTGCCGACCATACTTCAAAAGATGAAATAATGACGTCCTACACAAGCTTTGTAAACAGAAGGAAAACCTATATAGAAAATTTAAAGAAACCAAGGCAGAAAGAGTTTACAAAAAGTATATAAAAATTAAACACCTAACCCAAAAAGTAAGCAGACAGCTGCAGAGTGAATACATAAACAATGTAATATCTAAAGATAACAACAAAAACCTATGGTCATACATTAAGTCTAAGAAAATGGAAACAACAGGCATAGCGCCATTAAAAGATGAACATAACATAATACATAATGATAATGAAACTAAAGCAAACATCCTAAACAAATACTTTGCATCAGCATTCTCAGCCCCAGGAGACAAAGACATATTTCTTAATTTGAACCAAGTAGACAACATAGAAGATTTAGTAGTACAAGAAAATGGAATTAAAAAACTATTAGCCAACACCAAACCAAATAAAGCGTCTGGACCTGATGGTATTCCAGCTAGATTACTCAAAGAACTAAGCAATGAGCTAGCCCCAGTGTTCAAAATACTCTTTCAGGCATCGCTTAACCAGGGCAGAGTACCAAAGGACTGGAAAGAAGCTAATGTCACCCCCCTATTTAAAAAAGGAGAAAAATCTGATCCAGGAAACTACAGACCAGTATCACTTACCAGCATCACATGTAAAATACTAGAACACATAATATGTAGCAACATCATAAACCACTTAGACAAACATAATGTCCTCACCCCATACCAACATGGCTTTAGGAAATATAGATCATGTGAAACACAACTAATAGGACTAATTGATGATTTCTCAAAAGGTTTAGATAATAGTGAACAAATAGATGCTATCTTACTAGATTTTTCCAAGGCTTTTGACAAAGTTCACCACCATAGTTTGCTTAAAAAATTAAAATATTTCGGCATTAACAGTCCACTGTATCAGTGGATTAAAGATTTTCTGATAGGGAGAGAACAAACTGTAATAATAAATGGCTCTAAATCAACACCAATAACAGTAAACTCAGGTGTACCTCAAGGAACAGTCTTGGGTCCACTACTATTTTTAATTTACATAAATGATTTACCAAATTGCATTAGTTCAGGAACAAAAGTCAGATTATTTGCAGACGATTGCATAATATATAGAACAATAAAAACAAAACAAGACACAGATATTTTACAAAGAGAATTAGATGAATTACAGAAATGGGAATCAAATTGGAGCATGTCTTTCCACCCAGAAAAATGTCAGTTGTTAAGAGTAACAAAAAAAATTAAACAAATTAATTCCACTTATCTTATTCATGGCAAACCAGTAACACAGACTAAAAACTCAAAATACCTAGGTGTTATAATAAATGAAAAACTGTCATGGAATCCACATATTGATGAAACTATAAAAAAATCCAACAAAGCATTAGGGTTTATTAAAAGAAATTTCTATAAATCAAATAAGAACATAAAACTAAAATGTTATTTAACCTTGGTTAGGCCAATAATAGAATATGCATCCACCGTGTGGGACCCCTCAACTCAAGAAAACATTAAGAAACTGGAACAAACACAAAATAGAGCAGTGAGATTCATAACAAACGAATATTCACATTTGACTAGGGTAACACCATTAGTAAAATCACTAAATTTAGAAAGCCTTCAGGACAGAAGACTCAAAAGTAAAGTAGCAATTATACATAAAACACTGAACCATAATCTTCAAATACAAAAACAAAATTTAATAAAATACTCTGAAAGACACAAAAATAAAGGCACATTCCTCGTCCCATATGCTAGGACAAATTTGTACAAATACTCCTTCTTCCCTAGTGCTATTAGAGCATGGAATGGGTTGCCTGAGCTAGCCAGAAAAACCAGTGACTTGGCAGAATTTAAGTCATTGGTTAATATGCATGACTAAATGCATGACGCGTAGGACGTAATCATCTTCTTTTTTGAAGTAACGTCTGTATTATATAAGATAAGATAAATAATTACGTCCTACACATTTCAAAATAATTACGTCCTACACATTTCAAAATAATGACGTCCTACTCATTTCGGAAAAAATTACATCCAACTCATTCCGAAATAATGACGTCCTACATATTTTGAAATAATGACGTCCTACACATTTCATGTATAAATTTAGTCATGCATGTTAGTCAGTGACTTCATGTCGTTGACGTTTCCAGCTGATACATTCATTAGAAAGCCTTCTCTTAAAAACAAATCGTGTAGATGGGTTCGAATGTATGCGTGTTATTCTTGTAAGTAAGGAACTGTCCTATTTACCTGTATAAGCAGGTTTGCATATGCACTGATAAACCACAAAGTTAGTTGTCGACTTAGACTCTAGGACTGTTTGATTATTGCACTCTCCATGGCCACTGCAGTTTGGACACACAGCAACGGGAATAGTATAAATTAGTGAAGTTCCGTTAAATTGGTCGATTGCTTGAACTCTAGAAGGCATAACAACAATACAAATGTTTTACTTTTTGAAAAAAAAATAGAATAAATTATCTGAAAATCAACAAGAAAAGGTTCAATTATAATTTAATAGTCAAGAGATATATTTTAAAATGTTATATTATAATATTCAGTGTTGTTCATTATTACAAAGCTTATATTAATTCAATCCGTCTGTCTGTGAGATAAAAACTTGTACAAGTTATTTCTCCCACACTCAATCTCGGATTAAAATAAAAATTTACACACTTTATGTTTTTTTACCTTACAAAACATTATAAAACAATAATCAATAAATAAAATTAATCAAATAGCTGCTTAACTATTTGTAACTAATAATTTTGTTTGGTATCCCAAACATGGGACAGAAATTAAACTTAACTAATGATTCACTGAAGAGGTGGTATAAGTTGAATTAGCCCCCTTTATACTTTGTAGGTCGCCGCTTTTAACTTTGAAGCAAACAATACATAACTATTAAAACTTCCATTTTCGTTGGTGAAGTGAATAGCACATATACTTGAGGAGACTAAGGAGACTTTAGCCATCGCGTTCAAATTTAGGTTGCTTACCTTTTTTTAGAACTGAATTTAGTAAAGCAAACACCCAGATGCGCACTTTTTTCTCCCCCTATCCCTTTCCAACTAGTCCAAAAAAGTAAAAAGATCACAGTGTATTGCAAGGGCGTAGCCAGGATTTATTTTCGGGGGGGGGGTTGAATTCCCCTCCCTTACAAAAAATTCATATGTGTGTGTACATAATTAATCCCTTAATTCTTTCGGGAAACGTCTATTGTACCCTAGTTGCCTAGAATAGGTTATTCCTGGAGTTAGTGGAAAAAATTGTAGACTCCCCGCCATTGCCAGCAAGAGGATCTGGGGGAGTGCTGTGAACTCCACCAGCGCGGGGCGAAGCCCCGCCGCCAAGCACTATTTCCAGTATTTAAAGCCAACAAAATTCATATTCTGAGGTATCTAAAATTCATTATTCTGCTATTAAGAAGTTTTATTTCAAAAACCTTATGTGCTATTCTTACTGACCTAGATCCTCCCGCGTAGGCGCATTGGGCGGCAAGCTGCTTCCACAAAAATTTGTCACTGGCAATGTCTGAAGCGTCTTCCCACCTGCTCTGAGGACCTCCATGTAGTGTAGCGCCAAGTTGTATTAGGATGTCCCTGTTTGCGCTTTCCTTGTAATGGCCTCCATGTCATCGCAACTCTTATTATGCGTAATTCATTTTATCAGAGAACATGTCCCGCAGACCTCATGCTACGCTCGGTTACAGCCTTACTAAAGGGGTCGACTCCCAGTTCGGCATAGGATTTTCTTGATTGAGACCCGATTATAACGGACTCCTAAAATCCGTCTTAGCCATCTTTGTTGAGCAACATTTAGACTTTTTCAATTTCGTCAGATGACTATTCACTGCACTTCATTATTTGAGCCCAGCCACTGATAGAAATGTGTAACATCTATAGCTACGCGCTTGGAATTAGGTGACTGTAGTTTGCTTTAGATCTTATATCAAAAAGGAAAGTTTAATCGTCAAAACTATTGGGGGGGGGGGGGGGGGTAAACACAAAAATCTTGGAAGTTTTTGTTGTTTTTTTAATTTAAAATCCCATTAGCTACGGTCATAGAATTTGATGACTGTAATTTGCTTTAGAATAGAATTGAAGATTCTGTATATGGTGATTAAACTCAAAACCTTCAGGATCGGTTTTAAACTTTAAAAAAGCCCTCTGGAGGAGAGGGTTTAAATTCAAACCCCCCACCTGGCTTGGTGTAATTTGCTTTTTTTTTTCATATTGAAGAGCTATTTTTTTAGCTTCAAACGCCGCCGATGGGAGGTTTAAACTCAAAACGCCTTTGGCTACGCTTATAGCATTTTGAGTGTGTAATTTGCTTTTTTTTTTATATGGAAGAGGTATATTTTAGCTTCAAATCCCGCTGAAGAGAGGTTTAAAATCAAAACCCCTTTTGGCTACGCTCATAGATTTTTTAGTGTGCAATTCGCTTTTTTATATTGAAGGGTAATTTTTTTAGCTTCAAACCCCGCTGAAAAGGGGGGAGGGGGATCTCAAAAACCCTTTGGCTACACGCTCATAGAATTGTTAGTATGTAAGTTGCTTTTTTTATATTGATGAGGTGGTTTTAAGCTCGCTGGAGGGGGGTTTTAAACACAAACCCCTCTTTGCTACGCTAATAGAATCAGGTGACTGTATTTATGGATAGTCTTATATTGAAGAGGGGGTTTTATCGATCATTTTGGAGGCGGGGGGGGTTAAATCAAAATTTTCCTTAGCTATGCTCTTGGAAATTGGGGATCCTTGTTCGCATTTTTTTTTTACGATTTTGATTTATAGAAGAGGGGGATTTGACTGCAAAACCCCCTTGTAATGGTTTTTAAATTCAAAACCAACTTAGCTGCGCTGGGGCAAGTGATGGTTTAGTATTGAAATCTCACCTAAAATAAATAGAATCAAAGCAAAAAATCAGTCACTAAATTCCAATTCCACCCTGCAGGGGGGATTTAATTTCGGGGGGGGGAGGTTGAACCCCAACCCCCTGGCTACCCCCATGGTGTATTTAGAAAGCTGACAGCACACAATTGCACTGAACAAAAACAATTGGTAAAATTACATGTAATCGCAGAGATTTATTAGTTTTTAGTCTAGAATAGTCTAGATCTATCACAAATTTAATTAGATTACTGATAATAAGAGTACGCTTAATATAAACTTTGTTTTTTAGCCTTCCCCGAATAGTGGAAATACGCTATTACTATTGTTTGGGATGTCTGTTCTTCCGTCTATCCGCCCGTCCCGTTTAGATCTCGTAAACTAGAAAAGATAGTGAAATTCCGAAATCACAATACAGGCACTGAATAAGAGAATGACTCTTTACAAGACAATTAGATTAATTAGATACTCATTATAAGACATCAGCTAACCCAGGTTCACATCTAACTTCACATTCACTTTCACCTATCCATTGGTTTACTGGACAGTTGGGGCACCACACAGGATCTGTCAACCTTCTTTATCCATTCTTCTCTGTCATTTTCCTTTGATAGAATTTCATTCTGATATTCTTTCTAAAAATGTTGAAACCTGCCTTTTTACCTGCCTGGGTGGACCACTTCGGAGGCCGATTTTGAGTTTGTGTTTCAATACAAACTGTCTTTGTAACATTGTTTTAAGTATTTAAAAAAAAATTCATGTTAATTATTTACCTGGCAACAGTAGTCTGTTGATAAAGCGTTCTTGGCATTATTTCGTGTATAAATTTATGTATAAATATCTCAATATCATTTTCCTTTTAATGTATAACGTCTTTTCTTGGTTTGCCTTACATTCCTACAACATTTTACATATCGCTTTCTATTTTTTTTATCTTGCTGTTAGTTATTACTTTCATAATTTAAACCAAACAAAGAGATTATTGCTTTTAAAATAAATTAAAGTAGATTTAAAAAAAAAGAAAAACAGTTAATAGTTAATATTAACTTTAGATTAAAGAACATAATTTAGTAATTAAAAAATAAATACTTCAAATATTGTCTCTGGTAAAAATATTTACATTTTGTCCATTTAATCGTTTAAAGTCAAATTTAAACAAAAATTACAAGATTTAAAGAAATTAACAAAAGAGAGCTTTAGATCCATGACCAATGAATATATGCAAACATTTAATTCTATGACAATAGAGCGGCATGTGCAACTCTTCAATGTCTGAGAGAGGGCGAGAGAAAGAAACAATAAATATGGGAAAGAAAATAATCTACATAGCAAAAACAAAATAGAGTGACAAAAAAAAAAGAACACGTGATTTAGAGAGAAAGAGATAGAACATTGGAGATATAGTGCTGATAACGCGAATGTCGTGGGTTCGTTCCCCATACTGGCCACCAAAATGTCAAGGTTAAGTGTTGAGGTGGTATTATAGTGTTACACATGAGACTAGTCACTATTAATGTGTCGCGAATGCTGTAGAATGCTGGGTTAGTTCTTCCTGGAGTCACACTTGACACGTGACAAACATAGATATTACAGATCGACTTAAATCCACTTTAGCAGACAAAACCTAAAGTTTATTTGATGACAATAATAATACTGCACCCCTTAGTAGTTACATAATCCAATACGAAACAACATAATCATATCCGAATAACAGCGATATCAAATATATGTCAATGCAATGTCAACCGAGACTGTGACAATAGTGAGACAGTGAAAAAGCTACAGATAGAATGTGAGTCAGAGAACGACCTTTGAAAGATAAAAATAACAGAAAGAGATATTGCTAGAGCGAGAGAAAAAATTATCTGAAAGAGATAAAAAAAAAGGTGAATATTTTTAAAGTAATAAAAACAAGTTCACCACTCACTTACTGAATAATAACAGGGTCCTCGCTGCTGGGAGAGTACTGAATAGTGCCGCTGCTAGAATTCAGTTGAACATGTCCATTGTCATTGATTAACTTGCAGCTTATCGTATCATTATCAGGGTCTTCCGTTATGATTGTCAAAATGGCTACGATACCTACATAAACTTTCCAATAGCTGACATTTCTCAGACTTTGTGTGATGTTGATTGTTGGTAATGTATTAGCTGCCAACAAAGTCATTAACAAATTAACATTTAGGGTTAAATCTAAGGGTTTAGATTTGTATAGTTCATATAGCTTTTAGAAATCCGTTCGATGAAGCCATTACCGAAAAAAAGATTTATATAAAATTTAAAAAAAATTAGTTTTAGAAAGCTTTTGTCAACTCACTCTGTGTAAAAGTCTCTCTGGTAAAAAGTTTGTACACGTTATTTCTCCCACAACCATTCTCGGATCATCTTGAGACTTTGCACAATTATTCATATACAAGATGACTCAATAAACAAGATTACAATGAGAGTTTGTGTTATTACACAAACTCAAAGGCGTCCCCCGTCGGAGTAGGATCTCAGTTGGATCCGCCTTTTCGCAAGGAATATACAAGACTTGATTTTGTTTGATTGTCGAAAATAATAATGTTTCAAAAATAAATTTAATTGGCGTTCCTTTCGAAGTTAAGAATATTTACTTCCTTATCCAAACCTACCGCTGGACGACGGTGGATGGCAGCGAGCAGGATATGAACCCAGAACAGTTGAGATAATTAGTCCAGCACGCTAACCGGACTACCAGGCATAACTTAATAACTTAATAACAAACTAATAGCCTAATATTGATAAAGAGAAAATTACATAATACGGCATGAGAACTACGGATATGTACAATATGTCAGACGAACGATTTTAGATAATCTTTTGATATTGATTTGTAATAAAAACAAAAAAAGAAAAGAACAAGACATCGAGCTTGTGCCTCGGCAACGTCTGCTCAATGTCCAAGCACAGTTATCAACGGAGCTATTGGCATTTTCATTTAAATGGAACTAGAATGAGGATGTAGATCTACCTAAACTAAACTTCTGATTTAGCAATCTTGTGATCTATATCTAATAGATCTAGATCTTAAATATAAATTTGGAATATTGTAGATGTAATTTAGATAAGATTTATGTAAATAAAAAAACACAACAGATGTTAAATCATGTATCTCTGCAACGTTTAAGCACGGACATTAGATGACAAATAAGTTTAAAGCGCCAAAAAAAAAAATTCGTTGGCATTGATTTGTTTTTCACAAAAATATACAAAACAATCAACTATAGATACTTTTGACTATGGTAGTTATATGAAACTGCCGCGGCCGTCACGCTACTGCACGAAAGTCGCAGTATAAAAGTACATTTAAAAAAATGTGCGTGATATTTACATACAAAGTGCATTCTTAGCCTTTATAAACAAACATAAATGTTTTCTTTTAATTTTAGCAGCTTGTTGACCAGAAAAAAATACAGTTAACTAATATTTATATCTGTTGCAAACATTTCTTGTACATTTTATAAATATATTTGACTTAGTGATACGGAAAATTTCAAAATACACACAAAATTATTATTTTTTTATTATTTTTTTTTTTTTTTTTTTTTTGTTAACATATTGTAACATTATCTCACTTACATTTTGGTATTGTTTTAGAATAGGTGTATTTTTATGAAAAGATCGCTTGCATAATTAATTTTATAAACCAGAAGTACTACGTATCTTATCTTATCTTATATAATTCAGATGCCATTTCAAAAAGGAAGATGATTACGTCCTTCGCGTCATGCATTTAGTTATGCATATTAACCAATGACTTAAATTCTGCCAAGTCACTGGTTTTCCTGGCTAGCTCAGGCAATCTATTCCATGCTCTAATAGCACTAGGGAAGAAGGAGTATTTGTACAAATTTGTTCTAGCATATGGAACAAGGAATGTTCCTTTATCTTGTTTCTTTCTGAGTATTTTATTTGATTTTGTTTTTGTATTTGAAGATTATGGTTCAATGTTTTATGTATAATTGTTACTTTACTTTTGAGTCTTCTGTCCTGAAGGTTTTCTAAACTTAGTCATTTTACTAAAGGAGTCAAATGTGAATATTCGTTTGTTATGAATCTCACAGCTCTATTTTGTGTCTGTTCCAGTTTCTTAATGTTTTCTTGAGTTTAGGGGCCCCAAAGAAAGGATGCATATTCCATTTTTGGCTTAACCAAGGTTGAATAGCATTTTAATGTTATGTCTTTATTTTATGAATAGAAATTTCTTTAAATAAACCCTAATGCTTTGTTTGATTTTTTGATAGTTTGATATTTAAACCTAAAAATGTATAATATTCTACATAGGTCTAAACATGTATCATGTAATACGTAGGCCTAACGATGTATCATATACTACGTAGGTCTAAACATATATCATGTACTACTTAAGCTTAAACATGAATCATGTACTATGTAGGCCTAAATACATGGGCGTAGTCAGGGGGGGGGTTGGAAGTCAAAGGAGTTTTGAGTTTTAACCGCTCGACAGCGGGGTTTGAAGCTAAAAAATACATCTTTAATGTAAAAAAAAAAGCAAATCAGCGTTGCCAAAAGGAGTTTTGAGTTTAAACCCCCTTTTCAGAGTGGTTTGATGCTAAAAAATAACTCTTCAATATAAAAAAAGCAAATTACACACTAAAATTATTTAAGCGTAGCCTAAGCAATTGGGGGTTTTGAGTTTAAACTCCTCTCCTACAGAGGGCTTTTTTAAAAGTTTAAAACCCGTCCAGATGGTTTTGAGTTTAAAATCCCCCTAAAGGGCGTTTTGAGGTGGAAAACCTCTAACTTCAATATTATTCTAAAGCAAACTACAGTTACCAAATTCTATGACGTAGCTAAATGGGGTTTTGAATTTAAAAAAACAAAAAAAACTCCAGAGATTTTTTAGCTTAAAACCCCCCAACAGGTGATTTTGACGATAAAACTTCCCTTTTCGATATAAAATCTAAAGCAAACTACAGTCACCTAATTCCAAGAGCGTATTCAAGAGAGGTTACACATTTCTACCAGTGGCGGGGACCCATTAATAAGGTGCAGTGAATAGTCATCTGCGAAATTGAAAAACACTAAATGTGGCTCGACAAAGATGGCTAAGACGGATTTTAGGAGTCAGTTATAGAGATAGGGTCTAAATCAAGGAAATGTTATGCCGAACTGAGAATTGACCCCTTAATAAGATTGAGACAGGGCGTCGCATGTTCTCCGATAAATATGTATTACGCATAATAAGAGTTGCGATGGCATCCTATTGAGTACAACTTGGCGCCACACATTCATGAAGGTTTTCACACCAGATGGGAAGAGGCTTCTGACATTACCAGTAACAGATTTTTGTGGAAACAGCTTGACGGCAAATGCGCCGAGCGGCGCGGGAGGGTCTAAGTCAGTAAGAATAGCACATTAGGTTTTTGAAATAAAACTTTCTAATAGCAGGAAAATGCACTGTAGATACCTCAGATTATGCATTTTGTTGGCTTTCAATACCAGAAATAGTGCTTGGCGGCGGGGCTTTGCCCCGCGCTGGGGGAGCTCCTAGCGCTCCCCCAGACCCCCTTGCTAGCAATGGTTGGGAGTCTACATTTTTTCCACTAACACCAGGAAGAAATTCTAGGGCACAATAAACGTTTTCCGAAAGAATGAAGGGTTAGAATATAATAAAGATTATTTTCACTAACACACACATACATACATATAAATATATATTTTTTTTGCGGAAAATTAATCCTGGCTACGCCCATGCCTAAATATATATATACATTTAAGACATCAAAAAATACATCATAGCTTATAATAATAAAATTATATTTACTACAGCCGTTCCTTCAAAAAAGAATATAATTACGTCCTACGAATATTGATTGTAAGTTTCAACATTTGCATGAAAAGGAATCAACATGGGTCATTGGTAGTCTAGCAACCAATAGGTCTAAACATTCGTCAATAAACCTTAGAGACTTAGAGCTTGGTTAGTAGACATGGAGCCACAGAACTTGCTATGTTTGAGATTTGATAGAGACTTAGAGCTTGGCTTGTAGACATGGAGCCACAGAACTTGCTATGTTTGAGATTTGATAGAGACTTAAAGCTTGGCTTGTAGACATAGAACCACAGAACTTGCTATGTTTGAGATTTGATAGAGAATTAGAGCTTGGCTAGTAGACATGGAGCACCATAACTTCCATGTTTCAGATTTGATAGAGAATTAGAGCTTGGCTAGTAAACATTGAGCCACAGAACTTGCTATGTTTGAGATTTGATAGAGAATTAGAGCTTGGCTAGTACACATGGAGCAACAGAACTTCCATGTTTCAGATTTGATAGAAAATTAGAGCTTGGCAAGTAGACATGGAGCCACAGAACTTGTTTTGTTTGAGATTTGATGCATGTTTAGTAATCTTTTAGATCTAGAGCTAGATACATTTCTTTTCGGCTTCTCTTTCTATAACTAGTTTTTTTTTAAAAGGCAGAATACTCTTACTTTTTTTTTTATTAATTCATGCACAGACTTGCTATCAAACTAGTTTACAAGGGTGTCTTTTCTTATTACCGAAATGTTTAGGTACTTTCACTTTGTTCGCCTATGGCAACGCTTTTGTTTACAGCGTGACGAGATCAAAACAATGCCAGCAATGCTTGAGATTCTTGTCGATCATTGTTAGATGCTTCGCTAGCCTTATAACATGGTTCTATACAAAGCTGACAAACAGTGCGGCTGTGCCGACTATAGAAAATAAGACGAGGACTTTAACTCGGAAGTAAAGAAACAACGCTACTGGGAGTTTCTTCCCCTAGTAGGCCGTTTGGTAGCTACAGTTTGAAGAAGGTGATTCGTATTTTTTTTGACTGGCGTTTTTCTTTATTCTTAAAATGAAGTAATGTAAAAAAAAATAATTTAAACAAATAGTCCCAGTGAGTGTACCCAGGGTGTACATAAACGGGCACGCCAATGCCTTTAAGTTCGTTTTTTTTTTTAGTTGCCACTGGTTTTCACAGAAATAAAAGAAAATAGAAATACAACACTTAGGCTAGCATCAGTATTTATATCTACTTTTTTCAAAGTATTAGACTTTACTTTTGGAATCAATCATAAATAAAAAAGAATACAAATTTGAAAGTGAAGAAGAATTAAACTAACCTTGTGCCCTGCGTTCGTTTCGCGAGACGTCTGCTGTAAGTTTTGTATTCTCTGCAAATGTAACATCTCCTGTTGCCACGTAGTCAAAAACACATGCAATGTCGTCTGCTCCACAGTAACGGTACGCAGCTTCTTTTGTCGTGTTATCAACTTCATCCAAAAAAATCGGAACAAAGTCTGCATGGCGGTAATCGTGTGAGCCTTCACTTTGAGCGTATTTGAAAATACTGTTGTTGGCATTTACTTCCCCTGGATAGAGCAGACGTGACAGAAAAAAATAAATTTCGTACTTTTGCCGCTTATTAAAATGGTTTAAGTTTAGATAATTCAATATAAATTAATAGTAACAGAAAAAAATTAACTTCTGAATTACAAATAAAAAAAAGATTACAAAAGTGTTTGTGTTATTACACAAACTCAAGCGGCCCCCAAAGGACATACGCAAATCGACACTTAATGCAGGTAGATTGACAAGTTTAATTTGTACAGCTAAAATATTTAAAGCTTTGAATTACAAGCTACAAATAATTACAAACGTATCTCTGATGTTGAAGCATGATATACTTTTTTTTATCACCAAGAATCACTAGAATATGTTTGTTTTCAGTTTAAAACATGGAATTTATATTTTCTTTTATTCAGTGGCATAGCTAGTATTTTCCATCGCTTGGGGGCCCGTGGGGCTTGACCTCTTTAGGGGCCCATGAATTTCGACATTATGACATGAGATGAAGGCGTAATATTAAATATTTAATGTAAAAAAATGTCGAACTTGAGGGGGGCCCCCGGGGGAATTTTCGAAGTTCCTCCCATCCACCCAGCATAGTTACGCCTTAACCAGCGCATCTCACGCTGAAATAGAACATTTTCATATTCGGACTCACTGCAATAAATAGTAAGAAAAACTTTGAAAGTTCTTTGATTCAACGCCTGTGATTTCATAAAATTGACAGTAGTGATAACTGTAGTGAATCATCACATGGTCCAGATTCAAAACCTTTCCACAGAGATTTTGTTGGTGAAGGATGCTGTGAAGCCGCAGGGGTTCAGTTCCATTTGACTCAGCAACTTTTTAAATAACTCTTGCTTTCAACATCCAACCAAATTGCTAGCGCCATCAAGTAGTCACGCCAACCAATATATTCCAAGGAAGAGCAAGGTCCTCTATAATGGTTGACACTTCTTTGAACAGGTCTTCTCCAGTTGTAGTCCAAAACATGCTCCTCATAGCTGCTAACTCTTCTGTTATATCAAAATTGCTGTTTGAACCGCGAATAGATACCAAGAGGTGCGCGGTATCAGTTATGTCAGTGGACTCGTCAGCGCGGCAATAGAAAACATTTCGAATTCTGCTGCTCTGTCTTTTAATTGTAAATGGAGATTTTCACTCAAATCTTCCACTCGCCTTGTAATTGTCATGCAGCTCTTACCTGCATTATTCTTTTTTTCAGGACAAATTTCTTCCATCACTGCTAGCTAACACATTTTTTACACATTCGCCATTAGAAAAATCTTCATTGCTCTACTTCAAATGTGAGCAACTCTCTAGCTGTGGCTCTTATCGCTGACTCATTTTCTTCTCTTTTTTTTTTTTTTTGTTTGAAATATTCTCATCAATTCCGCAATCTCTAGTCGTAACTTAGCAATCTTGTCTTCTTCAAACCAAGAATGTCACCATATGTGTTTATGTGTTTGGTTTCATAATGCCTTTTAATGTTATGTTCTTTAAAAACAGCCACATTTTCTGTATAAATCAAACATGTTGGCATACTATTATATAAGTAAAGATCTGTCCATTTTTCCTGAAAGTTTCTACATTCGGAGTCCAACTTTTCGTTTCTTAGGCTCCTCCCATTTCATAAAATCTCAAACGTTAAACAAAATGGTATCAATCGCTTTGATATCAAAAGTACACGACCCAACATTATGCGTGAAGCTCTGTGCTGTACACACAAGGTGTGAAGGACACGGCTAGCTCAAGACAGTAGCTGAATTTTTCAAGAATTAAAAATAGCTGTCAAGTTTTATTGCCATTGAAAAAGTAACAACACTTGTGTTCTTACAATAAAAAAAAAATATTAATAAGAATATTAGAATATCAAACATAAAAATGGAATTCATCAAAGAAAGAGTTGGAATCCTAAGTTAAAGAGAATATGTTTTCCAACATTCGAATTTTTTACATTTTTGTTATATTTTGTTCCAATGTTTTGGCGGGCCGGATAGAAGCACGTCGCGGGCCGGATTTGGCCTGCGGGCCGTAGTTTGGGCATCGCTGCTTTAAACGATACCTTTTAAATTTGATTTTCCTTTGTAAGGGAAAAAACATTTGAACTTAATTAACTTTTAATTATGGTTTTTAATTGTATAAAACTGAGCCATATAGTAGTTATTTTAAAATACTTTTTTTTTAAAATACTTACATTTCGAACCAAAGTTTTGAAATATTTTTCTGTCTGTGTCACTTTCACTGGTTGAGAGTAATGTGCCATCAGGCAACTCAAAGTCGTCCGAAGAATTCCCATTGAAGTTTCCGAGTAATCCTTTCATTTGACCACGGAAGCCTTCACCAGCTTCGACAGTTAGTTCCAAATTTTTTATGCCAACATAAACTTTTAAACTTATTCCTATGGAAACAAATTTAAAGTAAAACACTGTCATTAGTCCGTCGTGTGACATGGTCAATAACAGCCAAAACAAATTTAAAGTAAAACACTGTCATTAGTCCGTCGTGTGACATGGTCAATAACAGCCAAAACAAAATGCTCATGTTTTTCAACATCGTCTTAGTCCAAGTCATTTCATCGCATGGTTTCCATTGTGTTGAAAGCAAATTTCTATGTGTTTTTATTAACACGGTATAATCCATCAGCTGATTTGATTGGGGGGGGGGGTTATGTGTACGACATAGCTTATGCATGGTCATTCATTTCATTTCTCTGAGATGATCCATTGTCGCTTTTCAACTGAAGGAGACCATAGATAATAGTAAGGATCTAGAATTTAAATTTAGAGAAGCGGTGGCTTAGCGGTAAAGAACTTAGCTTCTGAACCAGGGTCCCGGGTTCGACTCCCGGTGAAGACTGGGATTTTCAATTACGGGATCTTTGGGCGCCTCTATGTCCACCCAGCTCTAATGGACACCTGACAAGTTGAAGAAAAGTAAAGATGGTTTGTCATTGAACTGGCTACATGACACCCTCGTTAACCGTAGGCCACAGAAACAGATGGCCTTTACATCATCCGCCATGCCGCAACTATTGAATAAGTTGTATAGTAAAAATGTTTTCTACTTAATATCACCGCTTTCATCTATTTTGATGACGTCATTTGCATTTGTTTTATTTGTGTGCAGTAGGTGATCTTCCCTTGTTGCTTCGTCATAATTTTTTATGACGTAGACTTTAGTCGTAGATCGTTTGGTGCATTTCACGCCATGTTGCTAGACTGAAGCAGGCTTTATTCTGTTCAGCTCTTGAATTTCTCTTTGGACTTATTGGATAGCCTTATCGTTGGCCTTGGTGGATATTCATAAAGAATTATCTTGACCCCTGTTTAAGGTGAGTTTTATTTCACATAGTTTAGTTATTTTTAGTATGTATTCGATTGTATTCGTATTTTGTAATTAGATTAGAAGATTAGAAGAATCTGTTCTTTATCTTTCTATAGGGTTTCAGATTTCAGGAGTGAAATTGCAAGTCTCAGTTCTAGGTTACAGGACTGACGTTTTTCATCTCAGGTTTTCTGTCTGATGTTTCAAGTTTTATTCTAGTTTTTGATTTATGAGTCTGAGGTTCCAGATTGCGGGTTGCTATCTCCAGACCTGGTGGTACATTGTGAAGTGTTGATCTTTGATGCTACTATGAACTTTGTCTATTGATTGTCGGTGAAAAGTATCTTGGATAGAAGATATTTGGACTGTCCTGAACATTTGAACATAAAGTATGATGAATTTTCATGTAGTTGTCTTGAAATATTGTTGTGGACAATATTACTGAACCTTCTAAGTTAAGTTGATTATACTTGATTTTAAATACTAATTAAGTATTGGATAGAACCATATTATACTAGATCTATATGTACTTATATTTATTTTATTATTATCATTGATCATATATCATTTTCATTGTATAAATATTATTAGATTAAATCTATATTTAAATTTAAATCATCATATACATTGTTTATTAGCTTATGTACAACTTGGTATGTATGGTGTGACTTTCGGGGTGAAGTAGGGGCTAAAAGTAATATGTGTTATTTATTCATTATAACACATACACACATTGCAAATTAACAATGTTTTAATAACTAGGCATAATAATAATTCAGGGGTGAAATATTAATATTAAGACCAGACACGCCATACAGACCACAAGATCAAAAATGGAAACTTTACTTTACTTTTAGAATTTAAATTTACTAAATCGCAGGGTTAACGATTACAGGATAAAGGACCTTAGAAATGCATGTTGCAAGGCTGGAGGTTCTTGAACGCAGGTAACAACAAATTGCAAGGCTGAAAAATAATCCGAGACCAATAGTCACAGAAGATCTGATCCCTAACTTGTGTAACATCTCAAACTGTTGGCAGTTTCGACAAATAACTCGTTGCCAAGTCACAAGCTTGCCAAATTGCAGGGCGTTATTGAGGCGTACTTTGGTGGAAGGATTTTCATACAACACGTTGACACTCAATAACATTAAAAACTTACCAGAGACAAAGCTGGCCACAAGAACAGTTTTGTTTTGGTCTGCCTCTCTTTGTACTGTAAAGTTGGCCAGGGCTTTTTGAAAACGTTCGGTCGAATAAAACTCTTGGGTGATGTCGGCGCCGTCAGCATGGACGACCATGCCTAGATCAGAGAAGATATTAAATGAAATAAATAAACGAGTCTACACATGTTCATTTCGGTTTGATAGTTGTAGGCCCTAGTATATTATATCTAGAGATATATAGATATTGATACAGAAATGTATTTCTTGTTAAGTTTTTATATCTATATAAATCAGGTGAAAAAGATATTCAAGCATATTAGACAATTTTTGTGCTAAATACAATTTAATGCTAAATACACTCATCGTCCCAACAGCCACCAACGCTTGGAAGACGTGGAAGTGATCACAAACGTGGCGCGATGGCTGAGTATGATCCTAGGGATACAAGATCGAGATAATGTGACACCAATAGAAAAGTCAATTCTCGCAAGGCACTCGTTCAATGAGTGAAATGCTGACAGAACGCCGTATGAGATTTACGTTGCATGTGTATAGACAAGAGGAAACATTCTGACCAAAGTCACAGCCAGAGTATGAAAGCCAAAAAGAGAAAGAGTGAAAGCGAGGCCGTCCACTTGTAACATGACGTCACACTATAATATTCATAAAAGTGATAAGTGTAATTATTTTTATTAAAATCAGCATACACTTAGTTAGGCATTATCAGGTAATTTGTGCTTTCTTTCTGTCCGGTGTGAGCCAATTGGTAAAGTGATATTTTTTAATGTATATCTATCTTCAAGTAATCAAACAATATTTAGGTTCAACATTTGAATGCACAAGTCTTACTTACATAATTTTTGACAATCATAAGGATAACCAACAGATTGAATAATACTAAACTTACTAGTATTCTCACTGGAGAGTTCCACTTGGAATCGAGCTTTGTCAAGGTCGCGTGCAGCAAACGCAACAAAAACAGTGGCATTCGTTAGTGTTCCATTCACAGTTTGAACACGGTCTGTTCTTCCCTGACAGAATACAAATAAGCAGATGATACAAAAATGCTTAGAACTGTTAACCAGTGTTCAGCAGTGTGTTCTTAGTTAGAACTGTTTACCACTGTTCAGCAGTGTGTTCATAGTTAGAACTGTTTACCAGTGTTCAGTAGTGTGTTCATAGTTAGAACTGTTTACCAGTGTTCAGCAGTGTGTTCTTAGTTAGAACTGTTTACCAGTGTTCAGCAATGTGTTCTTAGTTAGAACTGTTAACCAGTGTTAAGCAGTGTGTTCTTAGAACTGTTTACCGGTGTTAAGCAGTGTGTTCTTAGTTAGAACTGTTTACCAGTGTTCAGCAGTGTGTTCTTAGTTAGAACTGTTTACCAGTGTTCAGCAGTGTGTTCGTAGTTAGAACTGTTTACCAGTGTTCAGCAGTGTGTTCTTAGTTAGAACTGTTTACCAGTGTTCAGCAGTGTGTTCTTAGTGCAAAACCAACGCCGTGTGCCCTTACTTCTCTTTCTACTTTGCCTCACCAGAAGAAGGTGTAGTCTTTTTCCTTGATGGAACCAGAGTCAGCTAAACGAGTGTCTTAGAAGGCAGCTAGGTCTACGTTCAGCCTGGATAGTTCATCATTCATTAATTCGGATTTCCGAGCATCTCTTTTGTCCAATGAGTTTTGTAAGGTCCACACAATCCATGTGACAAGTTTAAGAAAGGATCTCCTCTTTATGTTGACTGGTACATTGGCTTTGTGTCTTTTATTTTAAAAGATTTTCTCCTATCCTCATGTACTTAAACTAGGAAGACATGCTTGGCGGGACAGTACCTTACGACTGGGGACCACCAGGCTTAAAGCGGGCGGTAGCTGTCCAGTGGGATCCTAGGATTTCTACCACCAACAAAAGTGGCCCCTTGTGATCTGCTCTACGTCTATTGAGCATTTCCGCTTTAAACCGATGACTTCCACTCCCCGTCTTTGGCCGACACCAAAGTTGAAGCTGGAGTGTCCTCTCCAGTTTTGAAGTTTAAACACCAGTTAGTTCGTCAAACACCGCATTCATCCTTAATATTTAGGATTGGAGACTTTGTTCGTCAACAAAGGTTTTAAAAGAGACCTCAGAGACTTAAGACTTCAGTGAAAAAGTGTTTGAGCAGCTTAGTCGACTAATGGAATAGTGTCTTCGTTTCAAATAGTTTAAACTCAATAAGTTCCTTACTCATAAAATAGTTTCTCTTCTGATGTACCAAATAGCCGGACAGCTTTCAATTAAACAAAATTCGTTTACCTAACTTAGATTGATGATAATATGATAATAATTTTTTTTCCCACAGAAGTGGCACAGGCAGCACACATCACAGTCACACTGCTGCCCCAGAGGCGTATTATATCTTAATTATAAAACCTTGAATAACTTCTTTGTGAACAATACTAAATAGAACTGTTATTAAACTAATGACAAATCAGATTGTGATGAAATGCAATAAGTAGAGCAGAATTTAGTCATAATAATAAAAATAAGTATTTTAAACAAAATCTAACTTACTACAATAACACTTCGTATCAGTGTCACTTTCGGGAGTCGTCTCCCCTATCTAAGACTGCTGATGTCCATGCAATCCATCTTGCATCAAACAGAACCAACTGCTAACTTTTTCCAACAGTCACCATAGAAACATACATACACTCCATAACACAAACCATAGCGAAGATGACAGTTATCAAAAGTGTTATGTGGCCAGCGCAACGACCAACCATTTAATTGTCTTGCATAATAAAAAATTATAAACAATTACGAATATTCAAGTAAACATTCTATTAATTCGACGTGCATTTTCAGACATGTAAATAAATATCAGATGACTATAGGGATGTGTTTAGATTAGTCGAGTAAAAAAAAAAAACAACAGAAATTAAAGAAATGAAACAGATACTGTCTTGGAGTTCCTAGCAATCACACTGTTGTTTTAATAGAATTATTTTTAAGTTCAGTTGCTGACTTGGGATTGTCTACACTCGTATAGGATAACTGAAAAAATTGACGGATGTAAACTTTCTTGATTATTGAAACCGTTTGAAATAAAAAGTTATAGTTTGTCGAAAGCTCGCCTATTTGTACAGTCAATAATAAATTTCAAGTTGATCGCAAAGTTTTCATTCAACTCACAAATACAACCATGCAACAACATAAACATTTACCTGTTCACGCTATACAACAACATTAACATTTGCCTGTTCACACTATACAGCAACATAAACATTTACCTGTTCACACTATACAGCAACATGAACATTAGCCAGTTCACACAATCTAACAACATAAACATTTACCTGTTCACGCTACGCAGACGTTATTATAAAGCAAGAGCCTACCTGAAGTGTGAAGTTATTTCCCTCTATCAAAATGTATTCCCCCCAGCCGTTCATCGTGTACTCCTTAGCATCCAGTGTTGTGATGTGAGGGTCTCCCCAAGACGAGGCTAGAAATACAAACAATTAACATCTTATTATTTCAAAGGTTAGATCAACTTACTTCGTCTGTCTGTCTGACTGTCTGTCCACCTTATGTCTCCCACTCTCCAATCTAACTGAAACTATGTATCACTGTACAGTGTCGATAACAACACGAATCAATTTTTAAAAAAATAACAATCAGGTAATTAACTAGGGGTAACTAATTATTTTTTTAATTTAAAAAATGGAAATAAATCTTGCAATATTGAGAGATGTGGCCGTAATTGAGAGGTTCTTTCTCTTATATAAGTATTGTTTTTTTAAGTTTTTTTTTATTTGACTTGTGACTTCTTTACGTTTCAAACTAAAACAAATAAATAATCATACACTAAAAAGAAAAAAAAAACTTTTAAAACAAAGTTACAAAAACAGTTTGTGTAGAAACACAAAGTAAAATTGGTCCCCGAAGTGGTCCACCCAAGCAGGTAAAAAGGCAGGTTTCAAAATTTTCAGAAAGATTATCAGAATGAAATATTCTATCAATTTATGAAAAAACTGCTTGTTTAGTTATTTTAACAATTTTTTTTTTCGCTTTCACAAAAGAAAAAAAAGGAGCCGATGCATCAGAACTTTAAAAAGTCTAAAACATCATGATTTTCCATTATCTTATGTAGCGAGATCTAAACGTGACGGATGGACGGACAGACCACACACAACTAATAGCGTCTATACCGGGGGCCTCTAAAAATCAGACAAAATTAATGTTAAGTGCATTCTCTTCAAGTTTCTCATTACATCGAAGATCTTTCACAGTACCCCATTATTACTTAAGAAAATAAAATAAAAAAAAGAAGTAGATCAGTGGTAGCACTATTATAACATTATACTATTGGTTTTAGTGAGCGAATACAAATGGCAAGAGATACTAGGGCACCTGACCACAAGCATATCTGGAACTTTTGGGTGGGAGGTGGAGCGGTTTTTTGTCCTAACGCTAGCCCCATGTTAATCCTAACCTTCCAATTAAAAAGACAGCTCAAATTAAGTGAAATAAAGTAAGACCGGGCCACGGGCCGACAAGAAATTGTAAATGACTATCGAAGCACATGTAGCATTAATTATGTCGTTATTTGGCATAATCTTCTTACAATTCTTTTTTATGTAAAGCGACACGTCTTTTAGAAAAAGTTTTAGATTTTGAGAAATTCTATCAAACTTACGCCATATTTGACTCTCCTGTTTTAAAAGGTAATGTTTACTGAGGAAAAGGGGAGAGGGTGGTAGAATAATAAGAATTAATCATGTAGGGGGTTATCTCTCTTACCATTTTATCGTTGTTACAAAGGATTGGAGAAACTCTATAGAAAAGGTAACACGTAACTGATATTACTGACTCGTTTTTATAGCACTCAAAAAATGTGACTTTTCTACTAAAAAAAGTCCGCCCACCTCCAAAGGAAGCCCCAGTCTACTAAAATAAGTCCGCCCACCTCCAAAGGAAGCCCCAGTCTACTAAAATAAGTCCGCCCACCTCCAAAGGAAGCCCCAGTCTACTAAAATAAGTCCGCCCACCTCCAAAGGAAGCCCCAGTCTACTAAAATAAGTCCGCCCACCTCCAAAGGAAGCCCCAGTCTACTAAAATAAGTCCGCCCACCTCCAAAGGAAGCCCCCCAGTCGGAGGAAAGTGATGCTATGCATCTTCAGCCCCTTCAACCTGGTCACGACAACCTTCTTTGACTTCCTATTTAAAATGATTGAATTTGAGTTTAAATGGTGTGAAATGATATACAAATGGGTTAAAGTAGCAACAAGTAGCATTTGAATAATTTTGTTTACAAACTCTGAATTCAGCAAGAAATTAAGCAGCCACGAAGAGAGGAGGTGATTGCTCCTACCTCGCCCCCCCCCAGGTCCTCAAGTGCACGTAGCTTCATTCTGAACAAATAGGGCGCTTGCTTTAATTAAGTATCTATGTTTTCTAAATCCGATTCACTAGAAACTATACAATATTTGTTTCATTATAATTTTAAATAATAAAAAAATTAGGAATTTATTAATTATTATAAGTGCATCAAATAAAATGTAGGCTGCTTTTGGTCCACCTCCAAATGTAATCCTATAGCACAATTACGAATATATTTAATTTTTTTTTTGTTATTTTATAAAATATTTTTATCTTCATTCGGGCTGAAAACTTTTATTTCATTGGTGCCACTTATACTTGTAAGTTTCTTATGAACTCTATATTTTCCAAAACAAACTCCATCTATTAATGATTAAAATGTTTGATCAGTTATCTTACCCGTGACAAAGTCATTAACTGGAGAACAGCCTAAGTCCGGTCTGACCTGGTTAAAGAGGTCACAATAAGCCCAGGTTGATTTTTCACAGCACCAGGTTTTCGGTCGGATATCTTCCTCGACAGACTTGCGTTGGTCATAGAAAGGGTCTCTAGTTAAAATATGACCAGATTCAGGACTGCCACTTAAGTACGGAGCGTTCCACCAGCTAGTCCAGTCAGACCACCAATACATGTAATGGATGTAGCAACAAAGCTAGAAAAACAAAAGCCTGATAATTGAAATCTTGAAATGTACACAAGTAAATACTGTTCATATATGTACAACAATAATTTGTTATGTAGGATTTGTACACATCATTTGAATAACGTTTCATGTACTGGAAATATGCCTACTAGAACAAGACAATAACTTGGGCTCGAGGCGTCAAGAAAGGAACATAGAAAAAAAAAAACTGTAAAAAATGTAGTAACAAATGTGATAACATTTAGAAATAAATAGATCAAATAGAACTATCAAGGCCTCTATATTAGAAGATCTTTACTATAAAATAAATACAAAAATTAATTTGTTTTACAAATCCATTTATAGCATTAAAATGTTTATTAATAGGATTCTATCTTTTCACATAAATTCTCAATACAAAAGGAATAATCTTTGTATTTCCTTATAAGTGAACTTAAACAGATATGAGTGTCATTGTAGACACCAGGATTTTGTGGGCATGCCATCTTAAAACTCTGATAAAGAAAGTTACACAGCGGCTATGTTTCTTATACAAGCTGAACTGCTTTAAATTACAAAAGGACCTATGGCTACTTTTCACTGGGCGAAAATACAAATCTACTAAATTATGCAATAACTTGTTAGCAAGGCAACGTGACATCCCAACTCTTGCGTCACTTGTAAAGTCAAGAGAGAAGAAACACACACACACAACCCTAACATATTTCAATGAAACAAATATGTCCCAGCAGAGTCAAGAAAATCTTAGAAGCCACCTTTCCATCTTCACTCCACCAACACGTCGGAGACATCTAACCTCCTTTGTTCTATACTCTTTTAGACTATCACCGCTACTAGGGAGCTTGCGATCTCTAAGGCAGATGATGTTAGGGTCATCTATTTCATTTGTCGATGAGCAGGGTGTCACAACGACCAACTGCCTCTATTTTCCCTAACTAAAGTCAGGTATCCATTAGAGTTGGGTCGACTGAGTGGCGCCCTAAAAATCCCGAAATTCACAATTCCACTCTTCACCGAGAATCGAACCCAGGACCCCGCACCCCCAAAAAGTCTGTTTGCTTACACGTAATGTGCTTCACTGTACCCCTTCAATCCATTTGGGTTGTTGCCCTTGTTGTTTGAAATGAAAAAAAAAAGTCATTTTAATCACCCCAACTTTTCAAGAAATATCAGCATAGTAGTTTTTTTTTTTCTTCTTTACGTTAGTCTTATTGTTATACACAACACAATGAACATTAGTGTTTCATATTTATATTTTGTAGAGATTTATGTGTGAGAGATATAAAATAACAACATGGACGGCTCCTACTCACTTTATTTAACGTATTTCCAGGAAGTCTGATTCTCTTGTGAACTGGACTGATGGCATAGCAATCAATGTTCCCTTGGACACCACGTGACTCAACAAACCACCACTGTGATCCCAATCGGCTTCTAGTACATGGGCACCGAAACAGCGCCTGCATATCATTTCTGAAATTCAGGCTTTGAGTCTGCCAGAGATTCTGCTGGTAAAACTTGAAACATTTTTGTTCTGAGGTCTCGACTTCACCCACTTTATAAATGTATATCCCACGTTTTCCTGTGTTGATACATAGACAGATATTGGACATTTTCAGTGTATCCGGTGTACAGAAAAGTGTTGCTAAGCTACGTGTTTGTTTGTTTTTCATAGCTATTCGATAGTTCTGTGTACATTTTAGCTCTACAGAATCAAAGTTTCCAAGCTCTTCAGTTTCTAGCACAACATTAATTCATTCTGGAGGAGACATTCACTCTTTGACAGTGGTACAACTCAAGGTTTATTTAAAAACCAACGTGCAACAAAATGGTGGTAATAAAGAAGAGCTGATGTGAAAATGAGCTGCTACCCTTGATATAAAGAGTTCAGTTCCCTTGTGATTTCAAACGAAAACTTCTTATGTATGTAAAGTTTAGTTTATCTAATTATATATATGTAGAGTTTAGTTTATCTAATTATACATGTGTAGAGTTTAGTTTATCTAATTATACGTATGTAGAGTTTAGTTTATCTAATTATACCTATGTAGAGTTTAGTTTATCTAATTATACATATGTAGAGTTTAGTTTATCTAATTATACCTATGTAGAGTTTAGTTTATCTAATTATACATATGTAGAGTTTAGTTTATCTAATTATACCTATGTAGAGTTTAGTTTATTTAATTATACATATGTAGAGTTTAGTTTATCTAATTATACATATGTAGAGTTTAGTTTATCTAATTATACATATGTAGAGTTTAGTTTATCTAATTATACATATGTAGAGTTTAGTTTATCTAATTATACATATGTAGAGTTTAGTTTATCTAATTATACATATGTAGAGTTTAGTTTATCTAATTATACATATGTAGAGTTTAGTTTATCTAATTATACATATGTAGAGTTTAGTTTATCTAATTTTACCTATGTAAAGTTTAGTTTATCTAATTATACATATGTAGAGTTTAGTTTATCTAATTTTACCTATGTAAAGTTTAGTTTATCTAATTATACATATGTAGAGTTTAGTTTATCTAATTATACCTATGTAAAGTTTAGTTTATCTAATTATACCTATGTAAAGTTTAGTTTATCTAATTATACCTATGTAAAGTTTAGTTTATCTAATTATACCTAGGTAAAGTTTAGTTTATCTAATTATACCTATGTAGAGTTTATCATTTACAGAAGTACAAAAAATGACGTCAACTGTCAACAAAGCTCAGATCCTTTTTACTTTAGACTTATATGTAATGACAAACATTGTATTTAGAGATTTAATTACGCCGTTCACTATTATAAATGTTCTTTAAAGAAAATACAATTGTGTACTTTAGAACTATGGTCTCATGTATTTATTCAAATATATATACCAAGAATTTCTAAACTTTTTTTTTATTTAGGTGGCTACATTGAGGGTCAATTTAGTGACCTTGACAATTTTTAGTTGAATTTGAAAATCTCAATATATATATATATATATATATATATACATGAAGAGAGTGGAGAGAGACATGGATGGATGGGTGGGAGGATGGATGATTGGATAGATAGATAGATAGATATAGATAGATACATACATACATACTTACATACATACATACATACATACATAGATAAGTGTCTAGAATTTTTTTTTGAAATAAACAAACTATACCAGCAGCAGTTCCGTTATTTTTATCCAGATAGGTCGTCAGCGATGTGTAGGTCACTCCAAGGTCAGTGTAACCTTCTTGGTGAGCAAAGCCGACTGCTATCCTGCGATTGGCTACATACTGCCATGTCATGCCGCCATATTTGTAGAAAGTAATAGCGTAGGCCTTGACGCCATCAGTAGCATAGACCACTTGAAATGTATTCTCTTCTTTCTAAATGAAAACGTCAGTCAGTCAGTCAGTCAGTCAGTCGGTTGTAACATTATTAATGTAACAAAATTTTACCTATTTCTAAAGATAATGCACTCCTTGTAATGTATGTATAATGATTTAATACCATAAAATTTTTCTTAAGGGAAGACTATTTAAAGACATGCCTATTTAAGCTGTTTAATCGCATTTATGAGTGATCTTTTTTAGACTGGCAGAGGAAATAGTGAAAGATGTGGAAGATAAACACTAGCTTCTATTACATTCAAAGTTTATACTTCTTTAGTGGATACTGTACTCCAATATCATAGTGAAAGTTTGAACGCTGAGCTGAAAGAAGAATTCAAGCCTTTGAATGTAAAATAGTACATACAATTGCTGGCTATCAGATATGAAGAAAAGAAAAATTCTTGTTCTTAGATCAGCTCTCAACTAGTAAAAAGTTTATTTCTGAACTAGTCAAAGGAAGGAAAGATGAACTGGCTTTGTAATAGCACGATGACCAAAGAGAAGCTGGATAGACAAAGTCAAAGAATGGACAGGCCTCTTGATACTTGACTAAATAGAGCAGCTGGCCAGGAAGAATTGAGAGATTCGGTTACACAAAAGTAAGGTTAAAAATTGGTGATTATGGTGATAGTTCATCATTGAAATAGTTCATGATGGTTAAAGATGGTGATAGTTCATCATTGTAATTGTTCATGATGGTTAAAGATGGAGTGGCCAGTTCAATTTGGATGAATGTTAAGTTTAAATGGAATATCCAGAATTATAAATTGTTTTCGATGTTGACAGTGATGTCACATGACTTGTTAATGTAGTACTAAGTCCTATAGAAAGATATGTGTTAGTGATTCTACTTTTGGAGAAAGAGAGTTGGATGTAGTCGATATAGAACCAGTTTTGAACTGCAATCACCAAAAGTGTATGTCATAAAGTGAAGAGGTTTCTGGACTTTTTAAGAATAACATTTTCAACAGGCACACGACAGTAGAAAAAGTCGTTCAATTGCCTGCACAAATGAAATTTAAAAGGTAAACATCAAAATGATTTATCGCATTATTAAATTCTTCTTTAGTATTTTCAAGTCCAATGGATAGTTATCATGTTGAATGGTTTAAAGCTGCAGTCTCACATATTGTGTTTGTTAAGTAATCGGTTATAATTCATTGTTAAAGAGAGTAAGATTTAACTTGATCTACTTTCTAAAATCTTTCTATTAGCTCTTATAATATGTTGAAGGTGGGCAAACGTTTAGTGTAACCTGGACACTTTGACAGTACGAAAAGGGCTGTAACAACTTGCCTAGCAATTGAACAGTTTTGAGGAAATATTATTAGGACACTGAGTCAAAATTCTGATTGATCAATTTTCCAAATCTAATTATAAAATTTATTGGAATGAAATTCAATTTTTCAAAACACGTTATCCAATGCACTGGGCTCAAACGTTTCTTTGTATTCATACTACAGTTTAATAAATAAATAGTCGTTCCTGAACATTGTGTTAGGGTACATTACAAAGGTGGGCTGTAATAGGAGACATTGAATGTGTAAGCTCGCTAGAAGGTGTGCTTGAAATCTATTGAGAAATTATAGACCACCGTAAGCGTCATAAAGTAGAAATTGATTTTAAAATGAATACATTTTTTAACATTCTTAATATAACTTCCAGAATCTCTACACTAGCTATAGTCCAATGTCTTTTGTAGACTAGTTGGGGGGGGGTCTCTTAGAGAAGTTTTTTCGTGCTGCCTTAAGTCTCTCCCCTAACACAACTCTGCTCGAGTTGGGATTCGAACCTTGAGACACCTTAATAGGTAGCCAAGCTTAAGTGCACATATTTCCAATTTAAGTAAACTATGGTTTGTTACTTACTTGAACTGGGCAGAAATTAACAGAAGAACATCCCGAGTACCAAGAGTATGGTTTTAACTTGTCCCATGTGACAACCAGAACAGTAGTAGCGTTAAAAATGTCCCTGTTCGCTAAGTCGTAATAATTCCTTACCTGTAACAATATACATGAATTTAATACAAACAATGTATAAGTTAATATTACGAATCATATTGTCAAATCAAGAAAGTGGTCGTCATAGTTGGATCACTTAGAAAAAAATGTCCAGTACACTATTTTCTATGTTCCTTGTTGGCTATAAACTAAAATTAGTGTTTGTTGTTTTAAATGGCTATTGACTATCTTAATAATAACAAGATTACAAAGACAGTTTGTGTGGAAGCACAAACTCAAAATCGGCCGCCGAAATGGTCCACCCAGGCAGGCTTCAATATTTTCAGAAAGAACATCCAAATGAAATTATATCAAAGACAAATGAGAGATAAGAATGGAGAAAGAAGGTTGACAGATCTTGTGTAGTGCCCTAACGGTACAGCAGATCAAAGGATAGGTGCAAGTGAATGCAAATATAGATGTGAACCTGGCCTAAATAGTTCCCGTTTCAGACCTTGTGGTCTATAGGGCAGATGATGTAAAGTTCATCTGTTTTTGTGGCCTACGGTTAACGAGGGTGTCATGAAGCCAGCACAACGACCAACCGCCTTTACGTTTCCCCAACTAATGTCAGGTACCCATTGGAGCTGGGTGGACTAGAGGCGCCTAAGGATTCCGAAGTTGAAAATCCCAGTCTTCACCAGGATTCGAACCCGGGGCCCCCGGTTCGGAAGCCAAGTGCTTTGCCGCTCATCTACCACGCCTCTCCGAAGTCTTATATTTGATGTAGTTGTTTTGAAAAGGTTCAATCTCTTGCGAAATAAATTATCCTCGCAATAAAAAAAAAGTTAACGAAAATGAAGTTTACAAGATTACTATTTGTTTTAATTTAGGTCTAACTTATAATGCATACTAATTAGCTTTTTCTCTTCAAAAAAATGCTTGATTTTAAAAATTAGATTTTTCGCTTTCAGAAAAAAAAAAGTAGTCGTTGCATCAGAACTTTGAATGTTCTAAAATTTTGTGATGTCGGATTTTCAATATCTTTTTTAGTTTACGAGATCTAAACGGGACGGACGGACAGACATTTCGCACAAAACTAATAGCGTCTTTTCCCCTTTCGGGGGCCGCTAATAATAAGACTTGACCTCAATTCCGAAGATTAGTGGGAATGCATTATTTCTCGTGGATGCGCAGCCCCAGCATTGACCTACATATTTTGCCACATCCAAGGCAAGTCTAAAATAACTATTGTCCGCAGGTGGTCGATTTGGATTTTTTTTCGCTGTCTGCGTCTGTCCCCGACAGCGGATTTTCTTTCGGTCTCAAATTTGTGTCGCGCGGCCTTTGTGAGTGACCCACAGCCATCTCGTTCTGAGGCCGCATGCAACCAGATACTCTCTTCTGTCAGCCAAGGCAAATTGGCGCCTAAGCTGGTCTGTTATGTCTGTTAAGCTGTTATGTCGACCGCCTTTGGCATACGTTCTTCCCCCATACAGGATACGTGCCTTGCCCAGCTTAACTGTCGGACCATAAAAAAGTCCCTCTGTACTGTCCATACCGGCGTTCGCAAGGACATTTCTGTTTGTTCGGTCTTGCCACCGTATGTAGATGATGGAGTGCAAGCATCATACAACATACATACATACGCCTTACATTCAATCATATAGATTAGATAATATGTATCATGACATACGTCTAAAGTTGCTCTATTCAGAACGCTCTCTATGCTTGACGATACTCCTGAAGTTCTCGTGCGTTCATACAGATGGTAAAACACTTTCTGGCTGCCATCTAACGGATCCATGTATGTCCAAAACGGGGCGAAGATGTTTTGACCTCTGGAATACGATGAGGCCAGGTCAGGGTAAAAGGCGTTTCGAGGTTCACCAAAAGTGATGGCGCCATTGAACGCAATCTGAAATTAAAGAACCAAATCTTTTTTTAGGGCTTTCGTTAAAAGTATAACATAAGTTATAAAGTAAGAATATAACTGTTTTAAAGTAATGCGGAGATTGTCATATGTGGCAAAAAAAACAATAACTATTCTTTGACACCTTTCTGGTGTTTCAAGATACAAGGCAAGGAGAGCGACCAGCATGAAAGAACGCAGAGCCAACAAAAAGCTGAGAGAAGAAGCAGGCCTATCTGCAGTATAGACCCAACTTACGCATGCCATGAGTGTGGCTGGCTAGTGTACAATAATAAAGAAAGGATAAGCTTTGTTTTTTTTTAAAGGTATGTTTCGTTTCGCAATGTTTAGCGCTAAAGAATAACGTTTTGTTTTTCTTTTTTCAAATGTCAATATTAGAGATTTTCACGCTGAACTAAATAAGGTCAAGGACGCTTTACAATTGCCAACTAAGTCAAAAAGAATTGAGCTGTAAATTTAACGTCTCAGTGCATGTCGGTTGATCTTAGTACCTCTTTTGTTACAGCTAGCTAGTAGCCCATTTGCCTTAGATTTGCCTTATTGTTGATACAAACGGAGAGATTAAACATTTGATTCGGCAGTGCTAAGGAGAGAAATAGTTTCATTTACTATTTTAAAAAGATAGTTCATCAACACTTCCGTTATTCTGTACACCGGATACAACTATTTCTAGTTTTTTCAGCCCGGTCTGAGCATCTGCAATAGAGGAAGTATTACACATTTATTGTATGACTGAAAGCAAATAAACAAAAGCCTGGTGGTAATAACAGAGATTGGATGCGAGGATCAGCATTGAGTTATTATGAAAACAATATTGACATTGTTTAGTTCATCGGAAAATATTCAAAATCAACTCAATAAATAAATAAGGTTTAGAGTACAAATGGATATTTACATGTAGATATTGATGAGATTTAGATCCAAAAGGAATTCCAGTGTTGAAATATATTGTCTTACTGAATGTGTTCCAGCCAGAAGCAGTAAAAAAGTCATCCAATGCAGAGTCACCATACGAATAAAGCTCTATAGAGACAAAAAAATGGATATTTAATTGTATAAATTATCATTTTGAATATATTATTACAATTTGAAAACGCCCGTTTTAAGGACATCAAACTCTTTGATAGCAAGATAATTATAGAATGGTTTAGCCCAAGAATCCAGCAACAAGTGATGCGTGTAATAGTATAAATAATACAAGTTCTTCAACTTAACATAATAGTTATTTTTTATATTCTGCTAAGGATAAGTCAGCGACATAGGTGTTTTTAAATAGCACATTTTCCAGTGACTTTGCGCCAAGTCCTCCTTCTTCTTGAAATCTCATAAGTAGAAAGAAAAACTTGACGGGCATCTCGAAAATGGATCAAACGATTTTCCTAGAACTTAAACAGTTTATGTTTTATCTTTGGAAATAAATTGCTTAGTTACCAAGCGGTGAAAACTCTGGTTTGACTGTTATATTTTTTTCTGAATTTCTGAATTTGTTAAAACTAAATTAGGCTTACACTTTGTTTTATCAATAAAATTGTTCCTAAAGATGCCAAAGAAACTGAATACTCAATTAGATTAGGAGTTGAGTAAACAAATAGAAGTAGAAGAAGATGTATGCAAGTGTAAGCTTCAAAGAAAGAGAAAAGCATAGCCCACGACACCAAATACTAATGCGCTCCCTGGTCATGGCTATATTTTTATATGCTTGTGAATCTTGGACGCTGACTGCAGAGCTAGAGAGGAGGATCCTAGCAATGAGATTAAGATGCTACAGAAAGAGCCTAGGTTTCACATTTAAATACATCACAAACGAAGAGATTAGAGACAGGGTTAGTACACCATAAAGTAAAACTCTATGGACATAGACCATTTTTAGATTCATAAAGTAGAAATTGTATTTTTATGATACCTCTGTTCAACTTATAACTTCATGGAACCTGGAACTTGGTTAGAACCTGGACTCAAAAACGGATGTAATTATTTTCCTAAAAAATTGACAATTGATGAATGTCGCTGAGAAAAGAATAGGCCATACTGGAGAAACACTAGTCTTAAGGTTCATCAGCATCATCCAACTCCATTAGAGAGTGAGGGCTTGAGAGGCTGAACTCCTCTCTGGCAAAAGCCCTGGACAGAAAACCAGCTGTATTGCGTAGTGCATACACGTCACCATACAGATCGAGAATTTTGGTTTCTCAGACCTGTCGAGGCGGAGATCAGCAAATCTGGGGCAGTGAAACAGAATATGAGGCACGGTCTCCTCTTCTTACCCGCAGTGGGGGCACCGTGAATCGAAATTTGACCTTATCGGTGAGAAATATGAGCCAACAGGACAGTGTCCTATCCTGCACTGTGCTATAATAGCTTGCTCAGGCCTGGACAGCCTCCGCCATGGTGAAGTGCGGCCAGGGCGCCTCATGCGCTACCAGACTCCACGGGCTTTTTGGGACTTGTCTTAGCATTCAAACCACTTTTCCATTTCTGTTTTTTTGTATTATAGCCAGAGCATGATGAAAACTTACAGCCTATTCAGTGGGTGGAATTTGCCCTCCCTGGTGGGCTAAGGAGTCTGCAATAGTGTTGCCAGTCACACCTATGTGACTCGGCACCCACAGCATTATTACAGGGGTGCCATAGCTCTGCTTTATGTAGTGTGAAGCCATAATAACAGTTTCAATATTGGGGGGGGGGCATGGTCCAGGGCTTTGCAAAGCCTGTAGTACAGATTTTGAGTCAGTAACCACAACAATCTGTGTTGCCCTCAAATGTCCCTCGCCGAGTTGAGAGTCAATGACATTTAAGGCTTCGCAGACTGCTTCATCAAATCTGCAAACACTACCACATGGTCAAAAGATTTTTACTAAGTAAGAGCTAAGAAAGTCGATGTAGGCTCCATAGCCTACTCTTCCAGAATGTATCGATGCCAACCCATCAGTATATGCAAAAATAGCACTGGGCTTGAAGGCATTAATGGTTTCCAATGCTAGAATTTGAATTACGTTAGATGAATGACTTAGCTTAGTGGCATTAGGGTCTACTAGTTGTTTCAAACGTATGTCCGGGGTCGTTGGGCGACACCAAGGAGGAAGGGTATGAAAACGTTGAATGTTTTGTCGGTTGGTGGAGAGGCCAGCTTTATCAAATAGTCTAGTGACATGATGCATAAAAGACTGCATCTGGATACGTCTTCTGCATTTCCAACCACCCACTAGTTTTCTAGCTGGGAGGTATTTATCCAGCCTTAACGTTATATTTTTTGAAAGTATAAAAGAAAAAAAAAAGCTTTGACTAGAGAACGAGAAAATATTGATTTTAAACAAGACTTTAATAAATTTATATTCAGGAACATTTTGCGCATCGTTTTCTAACACTATATCTAAAGACCATGGGCGCCCGCAGGATTTTTTGCAAGGATTGGGGGGGGGGGGGTGCAAGCTGCCACCTTTGGCTTATTTTATAAGTCGTAAACTCAACATTATTGTTTTATTTTAAAGTAAAGAACTCCCCCTACCCACTCGAGCCTTCATACCTAATCGATATTAAGTACACAGTAAATACTTCTTTTCCATGAAAGAAAAAAATTGGTAACTAAACACGTGAACAAAGTATTTACTGTACAACATTGTTAACTTTATCCGTCAGGCTCGTGCTTCCCTAGCTTCGATCAACAAAAACTGCAAACGTTGACTGTGGTTGCCGAAACTGTCTATAACTTTACTAATGAATTGCTTTTCGTCGTGATGCACAAGCTTGCAATACTCGCTTACCGGAAATGTGACTGCTGATGTGCTGTTGGGCGGCCACTATGTTCAGTTTAGAAAGACTGCAACATCAGGGAAACTGGTTCAAGAAAAACTGAATAATTGACAACAATGAGACGACAAATCAGAAACAAAAGAGGAGGAGGCATTTACTACACAAGTCTGCAGTTTGTCTGGTTTCTAAGAACCACCGAACAGTCAAAGATCTCAATGTTGAGACTTAAAGCTCAAATGGATTTGTGTAAGACGCAAAGAGGTAAATTTAGCACCAACGCTATCACTAGAGACAGTTACGGAAAAAGAATGCTAGCCATCACGAGACAGCCTTGGCCGAGTAGTTTGTCCATGTCTAGACTGTACAATGACATTAGACACATGCAGTGCGTCTCTCTGAACCACAGGAACTAAACCAAGGAAGTCGAATACAATCGCAATCACCCCAAACCGAACGCTCAAAGACATCTGCTAGGTGCCTGAGATATCTGCAGTTTCATCACTAAAATACCCAGCAAATGCAGTTAATTCATGATGCTGCTGCTCGTATTTTTTTGTTTCTAGCTGGCAGTGCCCCGTTGATCCGAATCGGACGATGGCATATGAAGAACTTGCTTGTATCATTTCTATTGTAATTTGTAAACTCAGCAAGACGAAAGTAGATTTACACTCCTTACTTTGTTTAAAGAACCTATACATTTTATCACATCGAAATATCTGGCAAAGACTTTTCCTCCAAGGCGAAAAAAAAAGACAACAAAAAAACATCATATTGTAGACCTGAACTAATTATTATTAAAAATAAGTGTGGCCTTTCTTTCTACTACTATTGTGTCTGGCATCTGCCATCCTGGACCTTGTCTTGATGCTCGCTTTCCATGTGGATCTATCCAGCGCCACTTTTTCCCCGCTGCTAGTGTCTATGTTGAAGAGCTTCATGTCGCTGCACACATCAGTATAACCTTCGCAGTGGACGACAAGCGGCTCTCTTGCCTTCTGTTAAATCACCAAACATAATGTTTTGTGAAAGTCGACCTTGTGGTATTCATAATAACTATAGCTATGTGCCAATGAAAACAAATTGTCACGACTAACGCGCTATAGAATACTTCTAGTGCAAAGAATTGCAAGCTTATAATAAATGGTGGGACATGAACTACAGATTTGTCTATTCTAGTTACAATAATAGCATATCTTTACAACGGTACTGTACTTCAGAGGAAGCACTACTTGTTAAGTTACTGCATTAATTGATGGCCAAACATGTCCGCCGTGCACCTCCAAATCTACATCTACATAATAAAAACAAAACAGATCTGGAAGATGTATTTCATTATCAAATAAAAAAATTGGTAAAATGTGGCTACACAAAATCCAAAGGCGTGCACGTACATGGCTGGTCATCAATTCCTGAAACGCATAGGCTAGTCTAGAACTACATTAACCAGTGGAAGCACGACTTGTTCACTTGCTACTTAGACGTTGATGTAATGGTGAATTTGGCTACTCAGAATCCAGCACCACCTTGCACCCCCCTAAGAGCGAATATTATAAAGTCTAGTAGATTTATACATTCCCGTAACCAATATTCTTTCTCCACTTTTGTTTTTTAAATCTAACATTTGTTAGTAATTGAATGCAAAATAATTACTCTTTTAAGTTCCATGGAAGTATTGTCTTTGAAAAGAGTGTATTTAATGTTTTTATTGTTCTAGTTTTTTTTTCTTTATATTATTTATTAGAAAATCAAAGTTTTATACTTGTGTTTTGTTTTTGCTTGTCACTGGTTTAGTAATGTTTATGTCAATGGCTTTAGTTTGAGAGAGCGATACATGAAAGGACCAAAGAAGATCTTCTCTACAAATGTAAATAGCTACGGCTTCAACAAAATACAAATAACAAAATTTGTTAACTTACCCGAGGTAATGACTTGAGTGGTCGAAGTTATTATTGTCGTAGATAACTGGGTTGTTGAAAGTGTGGCTGCTGACTGGGTTGTTAATTTAGCAGAAGTGGATGTTGTTTGCTGTGATGAAGTTTGTGTTGTTGACTGAGTTGTCGTAATAAATGTTGGTTGGGTGGTTGGTGCACTGGTTGCATCTGAAGTTGATGCAGTTGTGGGCTGAGTGATTGATGCGGTAGTTGGTTGGGTGGTTGTTGCACTGGTTGTATCTGAAATTGATGCAGTTGTAGGCTGAGTGGTTGATGCGGTAATTGGTTTGGTGGTTGGTGCACTGGCTGTATCTAAAGTTGATGCAGTTGTGGGCTGAGTGGTTGATGCGGTAGTTGGTTGGGTGGTTGGTGCACTGGTTGTATCTGAAGTTGATGCAGTAGTGGGCTGAGTGGTAGATGCGGTAGTTGGTTGGGTGGTTGGTGCACTGGTTGTATCTGAAGTTGGTACAGTAGTGGGCTGAGTGGTTGATGCGGTAGTTGGTTGGGTGGTTGGTGCACTGGTTTTATCTGAAGTTGATGCAGTAGTGGACTGAGTGGTAGATGCGGTAGTTGGTTGGGTGGCTGGTGCACTGGTTGTATCTGAAGTTGATGCAGTAGTGGGCTGAGTGGTAGATGCGGTAGTTGGTTGGGTGGTTGGTGCACTGGTTGTATCTGAAGTTGGTACAGTAGTGGGCTGAGTGGTTGATGCGGTAGTTGGTTGGGTGGTTGGTGCACTGGTTTTATCTGAAGTTGATGCAGTAGTGGGCTGAGTGGTAGATGCGGTAGTTGGTTGGGTGGCTGGTGCACTGGTTGTATCTGAAGTTGATGCAGTAGTGGGCTGAAAGGTTGATGCGGTAGTTGGTTGGGTGGCTGGTGCACTGGTTGTATCTGAAGTTGGTGCAGTAGTGGGCTGAGTGATTGATGCGGTAGCAAGATGGTTGGTTGTTGCAGTTGATAAAAATATCCAAGTAGAAACTTGAGTTGTTGACTGCCTCAGTAAAGACGTTGCCGCTAAAGATGTGTAGTGCCCTAATGATGCTACAGATATACTTGCTGAATCTTGGGATGGGACAAACATTAAAGAAGTCTGTAAAGGTAGCAGAACATCTGAAGAAATCAAGGGAGTCGGCAAGAATGAGATTTGTGTTGATTGTTGATTTACAAATGATGATATTTCTTGTGAAGATTGCAGGTCTATTAAAGATATCATTGTTTGTGACGATTGAAGGTTTATTGATGATGTCATTGCTTCTAAAGATTGCAAGTCTAATGTCATTGCTTGTGATGATTGCAGACCTATTAAAGATGTTATGGCTTGCGTAGATTGCTGACTTATTGAAGAAGTCATTGGCTGTAAAGATTGAAACTCTTTTGAAAATGTTGTTATTTTTGACGAGTGTTCGTCTATTAAAGATGTTATTTCTTGTAATAATGGAAGATCTATTGAAGATGTCAACTCTTTTGATGATTTCGTGTCTATTGAAGATGTTTCTGATTGTGAATATTGTTGATCTATTAAAGATGTCATTGGTTTTGACGCTTGTACGTCTATTAAAGATGTCATTAGTTGTGTAGATGGCTGATTTATTAATGATGTCATTGGTTGTAAAGATTGCACGTCGATAAAAGATGATATTTCTTGTGAAGATTGCAGACCTATTAAAGATGTCATTCCTTGTGAAGATTCCAGACTCGTTAAAAATGCCATAAATATTGATGATTGTAGGTCTGTTAAAGATGTCATTGCCTGTGTAGATTGCTTATTTATTGAAGATGTTATTGCCTCTAAAGATTGCAATTCTTTTGAAAATAGTATTGTTTCTAAAGTTTGCACGGATATTAAAGTTGTCATGTCATGTAAGGATTGCAAGTCTATTTCTTGTGACGATTGCATATCTGTTATAGATGTCATTACTTGTGAAGACATCATGTCATTTACAGATGTCATTGATTGTGAGGATTGGAGACCTATTAAAGATGTAATAGCTTGTGTAAATTGATTATTTATTGAAGATGTAATTAGCTGTGACGTTTGATAGTCAATAGAAGATGTCAATGCTTGTGAAGATTGGAGGTCACATAAAGATGTTATTGCTTGTGAAGATTGCAATGCTATTGAAGATGTTATTGCTTGTGACGATTGATAGTCAATAGAAGATGTCATTGCTTGTGAAGATTGGAGTCCAGATAGAGATGTCATTGGTTGTAAAGATTGCAATTCTATTGAAGATGTTATTGCTTGTGACGTTTGATAGTCAATAGAAGATGTCAATACTTGTGAAGATTGGAGGTCACATAAAGATGTTATTGCTTGTGAAGATTGCAATGCTATTGAAGATGTTATTGCTTGTGACGATTGATAGTCAATAGAAGATGTCATTGCTTGTGAAGATTGGAGTCCAGATAGAGATGTCATTGGTTGTAAAGATTGCAATTCTATTGAAGATGTTATTGCTTGTGACGATTGATAGTCAATAGAAGATGTCAATGCTTGTGAAGATTGCAGATCACATAAAGATGTTATTGCTTGTGAAGATTGCAGTGCTATTGAAGATGTTATTGCTTGTGACGATTGATGGTCAATAGAAGATGTCAATGCTTGTGAAGATTGGAGTCCAGATAGAGATGTCATTGGTTGTAAAGATTGCAATTCTATTGAAGATGTTATTGCTTGTGACGATTGATAGTCAATAGAAGATGTCATTGCTTGTGAAGATTGGAGGTCACATAAAGATGTTATTGCTTGTGAAGATTGCAATGCTATTGAAGATGTTATTGCTTGTGACGATTGATAGTCAATAGAAGATGTCATTGCTTGTGAAGATTGGAGTCCAGATAGAGATGTTATTGCTTGTGAAGATTGCAGTGCTATTGAAGATGTTATTGCTTGTGACGAATGATGGTCAATAAAAGATGTCATTGCTTGTGAAGATTGGATTCCAGCTAAAGATGTCATTGGTGATAAAGATTGGAATTCTATTGAAGATGTTATTGCTTGTGACGATTGATAGTCAATAGAAGATGTCAATGCTTGTGAAGATTGCAGGTCACTTAAAGATGTTGTTGCTTGTGAAGATTGCAATGCTATTGAAGATGTTTTTGCTTGTAGCGATTGATTATCAATAAAAGATGTTATTGCTTGTGAAGATTGCAGGTCGGATAAAAATGTCATTGGTTGTAAAGAGTGCAATATTATTGAAGATGTCATTGATTGTGACGATTGATAGTCAATAGAAGATATCATTGCTTGTGACAACTGCAGGTCAGATATTGATGTCACTGGTTGTAAAGAGTGTAATTCTATTGAAGATGTTATTGCTAGTGGCGATTGATAGTTAATAAAAGAAGTCATTTCTTGTTCTTTTAAAGTACTAATTTTATGTGATGATTGAAGGTCTATTAAAGATGTCTGTGTTTGTAATGAGGTCAGGTATATTAAATCTGTTGTTGTTTGTGATAAATTCAGATCGATTTTAGATGTCATAGCTTGTAATGTTTGCATTTCTATTAAAGACTCTATAGTCATTAATGAATTTGTGTCAACTGACGACATAATTGCTGGGAATGATTGCAAGTCTATTGAAGATAATACAACATGTACGGATTTTATACCTACTGTAGATGTCAGTGCGTATGATGATTTTAGATTTGCTAAAGATGACATTGCCTGTAATGATGATGTTATTGATTGGAATGATTGCGCCTCTATCAAAGTTGTCATTGCTTGCAATAATTGCTGGCTTATTAAGGATGGCGAATATTGTATTGATCGCAGATCTGATGAGAATGATCGTAGGTTTTCTAATGATTCCGTTGCATCTGATGACTTAAAGTTCGTTAAAAATGTAATTTCTTGTAATGTTTGAAGGTGTATCAAAGATGATTGCATATCTATTAAAGTACTTATAGAATATTCTGAAGAAAATAGTGATTGAATTAATAAAGGTGTTGTTCGTTGATCTAAAGACTGAGGTGGTAAAAATGATATTTGTAGATCTAAAGACTGAGATGGTAGAATTGTTATTTGTTGACCTAAAGACTGAGATGGCAGAACTGATATTAGTTGATCTAAAGACTGATATGATAGAACTGTTGTTTCTGGACCTAAAGACTGAAATTGTAGAACTGATATGTGTTGATCTAAAGACTGAGATGGTAGAACAGTTATTTGTTGATATAAAGACTGAGATGGTAGAACTGTAATTTGTTGATCTAAAGACTGAGATGGTAGAACTGATATTAGTTGATCTAAAGACTGAGATGATAGAAATATTGTTTCTTGACCTAAAGACTGAGATTGTAGAACTGATATGTGTTGATCTAAAGACTGAGTTGGTGAAACTGATACTTGTTGATCTAAAGACTGAGATGGTAGAGCTGTTACTTGTTGATCTAAAGACTGAGATGGTAGAACTGATATTTGTTGACCTATAGACTGTAATGGTTCAACTGACACTTGTAGATGTAAAGACTGAGATGGTAGGATTGTTAATTGTTGATCTAAAGATTGAGATGGTCGAACTGATATAAGTTGATCTAAAGACTGAGTTGGTAGAGCTGTTGTTTCTAGACCTAAAGACTGAGATGGTAGAACTGATATTTGTTGACCTAAAGACTGAGATGGTAAAACTGTTGTTTCTGGACCTAAAGACTTAGATGGTAGAACTGATATTTGTTGACCTAAAGACTGAGATGGTAAAACTGATTTTAGTTGGTCTAAAGACTGAGATGGTAGAACTGTTATTTGTTGATCTAAAGACTGATATGATAGAACTGTTGTTTCTGGACCTAAAGACTGAAATTGTAGAACTGATATGTGTTGATCTAAAGACTGAGATGGTAGAACTTTTAAATATTTGATCTAAAGACTGAGATGGTAGAGCTGTTACTTGTTGATCTAAAGACTGAGATGGTAGAACTGATATTTGTTGACCTATAGACTGTAATGGTTCAACTGACACTTGTAGATGTAAAGACTGAGATGGTAGGATTGTTGATTGTTGATTTAAAGATTGAGATGGTCGAACTGATATAAGTTCATCTAAAGACTGAGTTGGTAGAGCTGTTGTTTCTAGACCTAAAGACTGAGATGGTAGAACTGATATTTGTTGACCTAAAGACTGAGATGGTAAAACGGTTGTTTCTGGACCTAAAGACTTAGATGGTAGAACTGATATTTGTTGACCTAAAGACTGAGATGGTAAAACTGATTTTAGTTGATCTAAAGACTGAGATGGTAGAACTGTTATTTGTTGACCTAAAGACTGGGATGATTGAACTGACACTTGTAAATGTAAAGACTGAGATGGTAACATTGTTAATTGTTGATCTAAAGACTGAGATGGTAGAACTGATAATAGTTGATCTAAAGACAGAGATGATAGAACTGTTGTTTCTGCACCTAAAGAATGAGATGGTAGAACTGATAGTTGTTGACCTAAAGACTGGGATGGTAGATCTGATATTTGTTGACCTAAAGACTGGGATGGTTGAACTGATTTTAGTTGATCTAAAGACTGAGATGGTAGGACTGATATTTGTTGTTCTAAAGCCTGGGATGGTTCAACTGACACTTGTAGATGTAAAGACTGAGATGGTAGGATTGTTAATTGTTGATCTAAAGATTGAGATGGTCGAACTGATATAAGTTGATCTAAAGACTGAGTTGGTAGAGCTGTTGTTTCTAGACCTAAAGACTGAGATGGTAGAACTGATATTTGTTGACCTAAAGACTGAGATGGTAAAACTGTTGTTTCTGGACCTAAAGACTTAGATGGTAGAACTGATATTTGTTGACCTAAAGACTGAGATGGTAAAACTGATTTTAGTTGGTCTAAAGACTGAGATGGTAGAACTGTTATTTGTTGATCTAAAGACTGATATGATAGAACTGTTGTTTCTGGACCTAAAGACTGAAATTGTAGAACTGATATGTGTTGATCTAAAGACTGAGATGGTAGAACTGTTATTTGTTGATCTAAAGACTGAGATGGTAGAGCTGTTACTTGTTGATCTAAAGACTGAGATGGTAGAACTGATATTTGTTGACCTATAGACTGAGATGGTAAAACTGATTTTAGTTGATCTAAAGACTGATATGGTAGAACTGTTATTTGTTGACCTAAAGACTGGGATGATTGAACTGACACTTGTAAATGTAAAGACTGAGATGGTAACATTGTTAATTGTTGATCTAAAGACTGAGATGGTAGAACTGATAATAGTTGATCTAAAGACTGAGATGATAGAACTGTTGTTTCTGCACCTAAAGACTGAGATGGTAGAACTGATAGTTGTTGACCTAAAGACTGGGATGGTAGATCTGATATTTGTTGACCTAAAGACTGGGATGGTTGAACTGATTTTAGTTGATCTAAAGACTGAGATGGTAGAACTAATATTTGTTGTTCTAAAGCCTGGGATGGTTGAACTGACACTTGTAGATGTAAAGACTGAGATGGTAGAACTGATATCAGTTGATCAAAAGACTGAGATGGTAGAACTGACATTTCATGACCTAAAGACTGGGATGGTAGAACTGATATTTGTTGACCTAAAGACTGAGATGATAGAGATGTTACTTGTTGATCTAAAGACTGAGATGGTGGAACGGATACTTGTAGATGTAAAGACTGAGATGGTAGAACTGATATCAGTTGATCAAAAGACTGAGATGGTAGAACTGACATTTCATGACCTAAAGACTGGGATGGTAGAACTGATATTTGTTGACCTAAAGACTGAGATGGTAGAATTGATATCAGTTGATCAAAAGACTGAGATGGTAGAACTGATATGTGTTGATCTAAAGAATTAGTAGGTGAAACTGATACTTGTTGATCTAAAGACTGAGATGGTAGAATTGATATCAGTTGATCTAAAGACTGAGATGGTAGAGCTGTTACTTGTTGATCTAAAGACTGAGATGGTAGAACTGATATTTGTTGACCTATAGACTGTAATGGTTCAACTGACACTTGTAGATGTAAAGACTGAGATGGTAGGATTGTTAATTGTTGATCTAAAGATTGAGATGGACGAACTGATAAAATTTGATCTAAAGACTGAGTTGGTAGAGCTGTTGTTTCTAGACCTAAAGACTGAGATGGTAGAACTGATATTTGTTGACCTAAAGACTGAGATGGTAAAACTGATTTTAGTTGATCTGATGACTGAGATGGTAGAACTGATATTTGTTGACCTAAAGACTGGGATGATTGAACTGAGACTTGTAAATGTAAAGACTGAGATGGTAACATTGTTAATGCTTGATCTAAAGACTGAGATGGTAGTACTGATATTTGTTGTTCTAAAGCCTGGGATGGTTGAACTGACACTTGTAGATGTAAAGACTGAGATTGTAACATTGTTAATTGTTGATCTAAAGATTGAAATGGTAGAACTGATATAAATTGATCTATAGACTGAGATGGTAGAACTGATATTTGTTGATCTAAAGACTGAGATGGTAGAACTGATATTTGTTGATCTAAAGACTGGGATTGTAGAACTGATATTTGATGACCTAAAGAATGGGATGGTAGAACTGATATTATTTGAACTAAAGACTGAGATGGTATAACTGATAGTTGTTGACCTAAAGAATGGGATGGTAGATCTGATATTTGTTGACCTAAAGACTGGGATGGTTGAACTGATTTTAGTTGATCTAAAGACTGAGATGGTAGAACTGATATTTGTTGTTCTAAAGCCTGGGATGGTTGAACTGACACTTGTAGATGTAAAGACTGAGATGGTAACATTGTTAATTGTTGATCTAAAGACAGAGTTGGTAGAACTGATATTTGTTGATCTAATGACTGAGATGATAGAGCTGTTACTTGTTGATCTAAAGACTGAGATGGTGGAACTGATACTTGTAGATGTAAAGACTGAAATGGTAGAACTGATATTTGTTGACCTAAAGACTGTGATGGTTCAACTGACACTAGTAGATGTAAAGACTGAGATGGTAGGATTGTTAATTGTTGATCTAAAGATTGAGATTGTCGAACTGATATAAGTTGATCTAAAGACTCAGTTGGTAGAGCTGTTGCTTCTGGACCTAAAGACTGAGATTGTAGAACTGATATGTGTTGATCTAAAGACTGAGATGGTAGCACTGTTATTTGTTGATCTAAAGACTGAGTTGGTAGAACTGATATTAGTTGACCTAAAGACTGAGATGGTAGAACTGATATTAGTTGATCTAAAGACTGAGATGGTCGAACTGATATTAGTTGATCTAAAGACTGAGACGGTAATATTGTTAATTGTTGATCTAAAGACTGAGATATTAGAACTGATAATAGTTGATCTAAAGACTGAGATGATAAAACTGTTGTTTCTGGATCTATAGACTGAGATGGTAGAACTGTTGTTTCTGGACCTATAGACTGAGATAATAGAACTGATATTTGTTGATCTAAAGACTGAGATGGTAGAACTGATATTAGTTGATCTAAAGACTGATATATTAGAACTGATAATAGTTGATCTAAAGACTGAGATGATAAAACTGTTGTTTCTGGACCTATAGACTGAGATGGTAGAACTGATATCTGTTGACCTAAAGACTGAGATGGTAACATTGTTAATAGTTGATCTAAAGACTGAGATGATAGAACTGTTGGTTCTGGACCTATAGACTGAGATATTAGAACTGATAATAGTTGATCTAAAGACTGAGATGATAGAACTGTTGTTTCTGGACCTATAGACTGAGATAATAGAACTGATATTTGTTGATCTAAAGACTGAGATAGTAGAACAGATATTTGTTGATCTAAAGACTGAGATGGTAGAACTGATATCTGTTGACCTAAAGACTGAGACGGTAACATTGTTAATTGTTGATCTAAAGACTGAGATGGTAGAAGTGATAATAGTTGATCTAAAGACAGAAATGGTAGAACTGATATTTGTTGACCTAAAGACTGAGATGGTAGAGCAGTTACTTGTTGATCTAAAGACTGAGGTGGTAGAACTGATATTAGTTTATCTAAAGACTGGGATGGTAGAACTGATATTTCTTGATCTAAAGACTGAGATGGTAGAACTGATATTTGTTGAGCTAAAGACAGAGGTGGTAGAACTGATATTTGTAGATCTATAGACTGAGATGGTAGAATTGTTATTTGTTGATCTAAAGACTGAGATTGTAGAACTGAAATGTATTGGTCAAATGGTTGTAGAGTTGTCATTGATTGATCTAAAGAGTTAGATGGAATAATTGTTATTTGTTGATCTATAGATTGAGATTTTAGAGTTGATATGTTATGATCTAATGATTCCTGCAAGAACTGCGATTTTAGACTTGTCATTAAAGTTTCTACAGACTTAGTTGGCAGCTCGGTATACTTTTGGTTTGGTTCTTTTGATTGAGTGAGAGTCGAGTGTATTTGTTGATCCATTGACTCAGATAATAACCATGATGTTTGTTCTTGAAACGTTGATTGAATTGGATAACTAACTGAATGATATGACAAAAACATTTGTTGTTTATCTGTTGATTGTATTGGTGACAATGTTATCGGTTGATTAATTGACTCATATATTAAAAACGAATTTGTTGATTGTATTGCAGAAATTGTAATTGGTTGTTCAACTACCTGATTAGACAAAAACGATTGTTGATAATTTGTTGGTTGTGTTAGCAACAATGTTATTGATTGATTGACCGATTGAATCAACTGTTGTTGTGTTGATGGGTTTGGAATCAATGTTATATCTTGATTGACTGATTGAATGTTTGTGCTTTGTATCAACATCGATTGTTCATATTTAGACCCTAAGGTAATAAAGGATGTACTGTAGTTGAATGCTACGGGGGTTTCAGTGCTCAGTTCACTGTTTAGTGCTGTCGTCTGTTTCTCTACTGTTTGAATAATTGATTCTAATATTAATTCTTCCGTGCTAATTGATATAGTATCCTCTTTGGATGCATACAACGTAACTGTTGGCACCAGTGTCACGCCACTTCCTAACGTTGTTTTATTTGGTAATGTCTTAAAAGTCGATGTTTCAATGACAAAAGTACTACTTGATGGTGTGGCCGTTTCCTTAGCTGTGTATTCATTCGTCACTGTCTCATATGCAGGTGAACTGGGCGTGCTATTGATAGTTTCTGTTGCAATAATAACTGTTGTATCTTTCGTGGCTGTTTCAGTTGACTTTTTTAACATCATGCCAGTTGATTGTATTTCACTTCCAAATAATAAGCTATCAAAGGTGCTTAAAGTGAAAAACTCTAACATTGATTGACTTGCTTGTAAGTTAAGTAGAGTAGATGATTCAGTAATGGTGTCACTGTTCAGAACAATTGTTGCAGTTACTGATACATTTAGGCTAGTAGTATGTATTGTTTCCACTGCAGAATTATTTGTAATGGCACTGTTATGTTCATCTAAGGATACATTTTCTAACGTCTTTGTAACAGACCATTCCTTAAATGTTGCTGTAGAGGTGACTGTAGACACCATGTCTATTAGGTCTAGGCTGTTCCCCTCTGTTGATCTATTTGAAATAGAAGTGGCACTGATGGTACTCATGGCCAGAGATAACTCTATCGTTGAATCAGTGGTAACTGAAAGAGATCAATCGAAGTCCTGTGTTAGTATTGTCTTGCAAGTAACTGAAGTGATACATTACAATCTTGTTTATATGTGCTAGGTTAACATTTCTAACTGTTTAGTTGCGTCTATTCGATAGCATTATTATACAAGTATAACTTTAAAAACATATATTATGGTTAGCACCAAGGAAAATATACTCCCGAGGATTGCTTTAAAGACAGATCAGATTTTAGCCTACTGTAGTGAGCATCATTTTAAAATAAAAAGGCTGCATCTGATATCTAGAAAAGACATCACACCAGACCTCGGTATTATCTGAGTTACATTTATGCAAAAATGTTTTTCATAGTAAATCGATCATCATGGGCCGTTTTTCATGATGGACACCTACTTGGCTGATGTGGTACAGAGAAAGAACATGTGAAAGTTTCCCCGGGGTGCTCGGGCTTTGGCCTCTCTTCTAATCCGAACGTCTTGGGTAACGAGCCATGAGTAATAGGAATGTAATAATTTACATCTGCTTGGATCTTTCAAAGACATAAGTTTGCTCAGAAATAATAGTGTCTTTGATAAGGTAATACATCTATACATACCTAATTGTGAGGTCACTAAGAAGGCCAGAACTCCTAGTGTTAACACTAGTCTGGTTGTCATTCTTCAACGTCTTAGAGAACCTACAAATACATGTGTCAGTTATCAGTCAAACTTTGTCAACATTCTAGGAATGGAATAAGACTAACAAATAATCAAAATACTTAAAACTTGATTTTGTTGGCCACGTTCCGTTTCATGAGGCTGTAAAGTCGGATTCTGGGGAGACATAGCCCTCCATATAAAACGCAGTGAAAGGTGACATTTGCTTTGGTAGAATAGGAACATGATATCCTTACTTTTGTCTCGTGTTTCTCCCAGAGCTGAAGCCACACTGCCTCTTCACCGTCTCCATAGCTTTCTCTGTCCCCATCTCTCTCCACATAAGTGAGGTCTAGGACTTTCCAGCACTCAACGTTGATATCTACAGCTTTGAGACATCCATATATTAAAGGTAAAGAGGACTATATGTTTTTTTTACCACTGGGAGTTGTCCATAAAGGTTACATTTCCGGATACGTTCATCCTCCATCTGGCGGACTTGACCAAGCCAGTGCAGGTGGCGATGTCTGCAGATGGTGAAGATGCTGGAAAGAACCTTCAATGAGTATCACGGTGTGATATAATGTCTCTATGTGTGTCATGTGCAGGGTCAGACTATTGTTTATTTTTATCCTTTATACAAAATCATTCTTAATAAATTACAATAAATGTCCCTGTCACAGACCTATATATATATAATATCTAAACTGGAAAACGGAAACAAATTCTTATCCGCGATTGATCAACTCACAGACCTATATATACAGATTGTTATGTATTAATCAGAAAACTATATATTCACGCAAATTCATGAAATAAAGCCATTTCCTGCTAGTTTCCATTAAGATAAAACTATGAAAATCCTAGATCAAAATAATTCACGTTTATTGATTTTAGTCATCTTATGTAAATTTAAATTGATTGATTTCCTAGATCTTTTTAGAATAAGTATCTAAAAATTGCAAAATAATAATTATGAGACGAGAGTGCTCTTTTTTTCGATGCTCAATTACTAGATCTAGATCTATATGTTACATAGGTTAGGGTTGGAAAAAAATACTTTACTCTTATGACTACTTTACAAAACAACGCCAAGTTGCAACTTTTTTTTAAAGTTTCACGACATTTTTAGTAGTGTTAAAAGATCTCCATGTCCAGTCTAGATATACTATATATAGGTCTGTGGACTGTAAAACCTATTAAATAGAAATTTAAACAAAAAACAAACAGAGTATGTGTTCTAGTCTAGTTCAATTTTCAACACAGCTTGACAGGTACGTTTATTTATAATCAAAAAGTAAACAGCCTGTGCTATTTGCGTCCCTTTATTTTGAAGTTGGAAGTCTTAAATACATACATAAAGGGGAATTTGATCCCAGAAAGAGAAGTGAGAGAAATAAATTGTACCAGACAGACAGAGAAACTGAGTGACTTCATATAAGCATTGTAAAACCTAACCATATGTGTTTGATATAATGCAGAATATTTTACTACTATTACCTAACTGAAAAGGGAGGCAATAAACATAACAAGAGGAATGAGAACTCATTAGACTAGCGCTTTAGGAATTACACTTCAATGCCCTTCTCGATGACGACACTCTGACACTCAGCTTCAGTCTCTGGTTGACAAATTAACTGCTGCTTGTCAGAAGTTCGGCTTAATATTATTCAAGCAAGACTAAGATACTAGTTCAGAAAACAACTACTGCACCTCAAGTAAACATTACAGGCCAATCACTAACAATTGTTGACCAACCAAAAGAAACCCGTTATTGACATGCACATTTCTAGAAAAAAAAAATATATATGTATATAATATATTTGCTGATCAGTATATGTATATAATATATTTGCTGATCAGTATATGTATATAATATATTTGCTGATCAGTATATGTATATAATATATTTGCTGATCAGTATATGTATATAATATATTTGCTGATCAGTATATGTATATAATATATTTGCTGATCAGTATATGTATATAATATATTTGCTGATCAGTATATGTATATAATATATTTGCTGATCAGTATATGTATATAATATATTTGCTGATCAGTATATGTATATAATATATTTGCTGATCAGTATATGTATATAATATATTTGCTGATCAGTATATGTATATAATATATTTGCTGATCAGTATATGTATATAATATATTTGCTGATCAGTATATGTATATAATATATTTGCTGATCAGTATATGTATATAATATATTTGCTGATCAGTATATGTATATAATATATTTGCTGATCAGTATATGTATATAATATATTTGCTGATCAGTATATGTATATAATATATTTGCTCATCAGTATATGTATATCTGATATTTTATTTGTTAAGAACTTGTAGAAGTACCTAAGAACTGTATAACTAAAATAAAAGTATAACTGCAATACTAGAAACATTGTTGTTATTCAAAAGTAATAACCACACGTGTATATTATTGATAAAGAACTGTATGTCTTATTATTTACTATAGAGCACAACTTTTTTGTCATGCACCATTTCTCGGGGAGGGGAACACTCATCATACTCTTTAACACGAGCCTACAAGTACCCTCGACGCCACTATCATAAATATTGTGTTTTTTTTTATATCGATAGGGCTAGACTGAAGAGTTCCTTTAGCTGGCTGTAAACATGAGGAGTGTTCATAAAAATAAGTTGTATAATAAAGTTAAAATGAAAATAATTCCTCCCTTACAAAGCTAAGAGGCTACTCCGAGAGCGACAGTTTGCTCTCCAAAACCAATGTAGAATTAATTAGGAAAAAAAATCCAGTGCATAAATATATTCAGAGTACGGAAGCTTTTAGTTTGGTGATATAGATTAGGACTTAGAAATATTAAAAGACAGTAGTCTATACTAGTACACTGGATCTAGTTATAGATATAGTAATGATGAATTTAGTTAGAGATATAGTATTGATAGATTGTATACTTTGTATAAACGTATTTTGTATTATTTACATATGTAGATTGACACAATTCTAGCTGTCCAGCTAAAGACCAGTGCTACATAACGTTCTTGTAAAAAGTAAAAAGTAAAGTTTCCCTTTCAGACCTCGTGGTCTATAGGGCAGTGCATCTGTTGCTGTGGCCTACTAAGGTTTACGATGGTGTTATGATGCCAGCACAACGATCAACCGCCCTTACGTTTCCCAGCTAATGTCAGGTACCCATTAAAGCTGGGTAGGCTCAGAGGCGCCCAAAGATCCGGAAATTAAAATACCAGTCTTCACCAAGATTTGAACCCGGGGTGCCAGTTCGGAAGCCAGGCGCTTTACCACTCAGTCTACGCGCCTCAAAATGCCTCTGAATGTCTAGTTATTTATTGAACTCGTTGCTGAATACATTCGTAAATTTCCACCAGATTTCATTTTTAAGATAATTTTATTATGAGAACTTATAGTGCCAAACGAGAATGTTCAGTATGTGGTTAATTAGCCAGTGAGAGTAAATGAATGTTATTTGTGTTACATCTATATTGTTACTGTTATAGTAGTAACGTTGAGATGAACTATTGTAGTCAAACTCAATTTCCACTTTGTTTGGACCAATGCAATGATCCTGTCCTATCGTTTTCCTCAATGATTTACATAAAGTTAGAATGAAATCGTTAGAGCGGTTTTCGAAATTCCGGTCCATCGCCCCAATTTTTTTTTTTTTTTTCTCTAGACACGATGTTTCTCTCGACACTATGTATTTCTCTAGACACTATGTATTTCTCTCGACACTATGTATTTCTCTAGACACTATGTACTTCTCTAGACACTATGTATTTCTCTCGACACTATGTATTTCTCTCGACACTATGTATTTCTCTAGACACTATGTACTTCTCTAGACACTATGTATTTCTCTAGACACTATGTATTTCTCTAGACACAATGTGTTTCTTAAAGACACGTTGACGTCATCTATACCAATGAGGAAGTGATTTTTAACAAACAAATAGTACATGTTTAATTTGACTTTTTTCATGTTATAAAAATGTTAAAGTAATCAAGGTCTTCGACGAAGTCTAATGTTTTATGGCCTGGCCATTGTAAAGATTTGTGTTAATTCTTAACATTTGTCAAAGTTATTTTTTTCTCAATATTGCATTATTTCCAGTTGTTCTTTCAGAATTGAATATTATTAAATCTTTATTCAAATATAGACGTGGGTGATTATTGGCATGGTAAGAACTCATGACCATCGATACAAAAGTCCAGAGCGCATGCGACACGACCACTCACTTTAGTTAGCGGGACTGTTGCCTGTTGTTGAACTAAGTGTGGATCTTGTTTTTTTAAAGCATTTTTAAAAAGGGGAGGGGAAAGCGACCAGAATTCAAACTCATGGCTCAAGCCTCCTCAAGCCGACATACTAACCACTCTGCTACTGAGATAAGTGGAGGTAGTGAGGTATAGGTAATTAGGTATAGTCTCAATGTGATCCAATATTGGGTGTCGGAGAAATAACGTTTACAAACTTTTTATCCGACAGACTAAATGAGTTGATATAAGTTTTGTAATTAATAAAAAATAACTTGAGTAGACCACCGGCAGAGAAATCTCGAATTGCGTTTGAGTTAGCAAAAATCTGTGCACCCATCTAAAATAGTGTACCCAACCTTAATCTTTGGACAGAAGCCTTATTTTTTAAAAAATGTCGGAATAAGTCGATAGAAATATTTATTAAATATATTTTTGAAGTATGATAGTTTATATATTTATGTACCATATGAATTTGATGACTCATTAGTAGACACTGCGATAAAGAAATATGAACTCATTGATGACACTCTGCGCGTTAAGCGTTGGCCAAAGAAACAAAGAAACTATAACTCTATAGATCGCCTGGGGAACTTTACTTTCTTTGATAGATAGTATAATGTGTAGATATATCTATATGTATATATCAAATTGCTCTGTGTACATTATTAGATTATAAATGAATGAGTGGGTATATAGAGAAGTCTTAGAAAGGCATAACATAATGATATAATAAGGGAATAATTAATGACTTACCGGTAACGTAACAAAAAATCAAATTAAATTTTAATCATTTTTTATATAAATATTTTTTTTTGTCTACGACACAGGATTAAGATTATAGTTCCATATTATCGAATAAAACATATAATGTATGCACCATAATAAAGTGAAATACTAAAAATAAAATAATCCGTTGGGAAGGTAATATTTAACAGTTAACGTTCTTTGAAATTAAACGACTATAGTTATCTGTCCTTTTCTTGTTCACCTGTCCCGCACTCAAAGATAATAGGCTGTATTCTAATTTTCTGAGAAGGGTGTCAGAAGGGTATGGGTCTATGAATAGAGAGACGTTCACTGTGTCAGGATGTGTCTAGCAAGGCAATGTAGAACGGCTTAACATCCAAGTAGTATTCTCTGAAACAGATGGGAATCAAACCTGTAAATCTATTTGTAACTGTGTTGGCTGACGACTCCGGCACATCCAGAATTGTGGATATGTATTTTAATTACAAAATTTAGGTCACCTTTTTTGGCTCGTGCCTAAAAGAAATAAATAGAAAAAAAAATTTACAAATGTAAATAACAAACAATGGTAGCATAACTGACTGGACTGGACATTTTTATACATGGCGGAAAAAAAATATAAATAGCAAGCTTTTTGGTGTACAAAGGCAGTGTTGATACGTTTTAAAGATGTCCAATAATAACATATGTACATCTATTTAGCACTGCAGAAATATAAATAAAGCTCTTCCTGTTTTGAATTTTTTTTTATTTCCCTTAGCGATTTCGAAGCAATATAATGTAGCTATAACTTAAAAAAAAAAAAAACAGATGCGGAGAAATGTGGTGGCGATGTAATAGAGGTTAAAAAGAAAAAAGATCGGGAGAGATTTTGAAAGAATTAAAATGATCAATGTCAAGGACGCCATAGTCAAGCTCTCTGCTGCCAAATAAATACATTTCTTAGTGCTACAAGCGAACTATGTAACGCACTGTATTCTAGGCCACTCTTGTTCTTTTAGCAACACTTTGGTATTCTACTAACATAGACCAAACAAGCTTGCAGTTTTTAGATTGGCCTTCCTCCATGTATACAATGCTCCTTAGAAGATTTTTTTTTTTGGGTAGTTGACTTTGTTTGTTTAATAAAATGTTCTAATCATTTTTCTCGCTTCGCAAACACACACGCCAATACCGTATTCAATAAACACGCTCTAGAATGTAGTAATCTCGCGATCCTCCCTAAATCCTCCTTTCTCGTTTCTCCCCACGACTGGGTCTACCAATAATGTAGATAACAGAGCCTCGCTGTCTTTATTCAACATAACAGTAAGCCCTTAGCTTGACCTTAGTAACTTTTTTTTTTGCTTCTAGCAAAGTGTATGTGTGTGTCTGTAAGTAGGACGGTGTCTCGGCAAAAGTGGAACTGACTCTCCGATGGAATCCAATAGAAAGCTATAATGTTGTATTTATCACATAGACAATAGTCATACATTTTATATGTTCAAATGAAACTGTTTTAATGTATCGTGACAATGAAGTGTAACAATTGACATTGGTGCCTTCAACTAAGAAATAAATGTTTTTTTGAGGGTTTTTTGTTTTTTTTTGTCATAACGAGATGGATACGTAAGTATGCACTTTGTTCTAGCAAATAGAGTGAAAACTGAACCCACTCCACTTGCGCTGCCTTCGAAGGAGCTTGAAAATAATATGGAGAGAAAAAGTGTGCAATACTCAGATCCTCGCGCGAAAGGGCCTTCCCAGCATATCTACAGTCCTCAGGCAACGCCACCTGCGTTGGCTCGGACATGTTCGCCGGATGGAGGACAATCGAATCCCGAAAATCATTTTGTACGGGCAACTCGCGTCTGGACCAAGAAAAACACTGGTCGCCCCCACTCTGTTACGTAGTTGTGATAAAACAGGATTTAAAATCAGTGAACATTGATACTGACCATAGGGAAGACATAGCCTTAAACCGCACTAGTTGGAGAGAGACGGTGACCCTGAAAACTATGAACAGCGATAAAATATGGGCTCTTGATGAAAAGCGTATCATACGAAAAATGACCAGCTACTCTGCTACCAAAGCGAAAGCCACCTTGGCATGCAATTTTTGTGGACTGGAGTGTCTCTCCAAAATAGGGCTCCACAGTCACATAAAAAAAGTGTTCGAGATGAACCCTAGTCGCTCTACGACTGAAGGAGTCCAATAAGAGCAGAACACACAAATTAAACAGTATGACAGTACCAAGCCATATTTTCAATCATGGAGACAAAACATTAAATAGCAAGTTTTGTGTGTGTGTGTGGGGGGGTGTGTATTCGGTGTAAAAAATACGCTAGTATTAGCCTAGTATTAATAAGAGAAGTATTTTAATAAACAATATAATATTTTTGTGCCTTTAAAGCTCATAATAATAAGTTTTATCTCTTTTGATTGTAGCGTAAAGTTTTTTTTACTATTAAGTTCACAATAAAGATATTTTAAATGACGTCATTGATTATTGTGTCATTTATTACCAAATCTCTCCCAATCGTCCTATTATTATTTTCCTACTTTTTCATTAGCTTCCATTATATTGCCACCACATTTCTTCATATTGATTTCTCTGTTTTTTTCTCTATTTTTACAAAGCTACAGTCTGGCAGAGGCTGCGGCGCTACTGATCCTAAGCTGTATCGGATATTTCGTTCCTGCCTAGATAGGGGAGAACTGCTGTGTGGGCGACATCGTTCCGACCATAAACGAATCCCAGGCTTTGATCTCACTTAGCAAGAGATGAACCATAGCCGTTATACGACTGAAGGAGGCAATAACAACATATCAACTCACTCTGTCTTCTGTCTGTCTGGTAAAACGTGTGAACATGATATTTCCCCCACACCCATTCTCGGATCAAGTTGAAACGTCCCACAGTTATTCATTGACATAAACAACACATGAATAGAATAGTAACGAATTGCACAATTAATTTCTGGTAATTAATCATTTTGTGTAATAGCAACAAGGGAAAGGAATACTTCAGTATTCACAGTTATGGCTAAATTTTTTGGGTTTAGTCCCCTTAAATAAGTGGCAATGCTATTTCTCCCTCCGATCACGTTGATACGTTAAATTTTTATTTAATGTACCTAACGAAACATTAAATCAATAAACACAAATACTAACTTAGTCCCCTATTCATTGGTAATTACTTTTTTATATCGAATAAAGGAAATAACTTGTACATTATTGCTTGATATAGTTTTAAGGATGGAGCTCTTCCCCTTGAGATAAGCTTTGTTTTTTTTTTGTTTTTTAAGGATATATTTTTAATGGCTTGTTTTCTCTAAGCACTAAATAGGTTCTCAATAATCAATCTGTTATTTAACGCGAAAGTCAAAACCTTCTCTGCCTTGCGGCTATACCGAAACATGAGAAATGCATTGGACAAATGAGAAGCCTGTGACTTTTAGGCAGCTTACAACATAAAGTGCTACACGATGCTGATCCCAAACTGTATCGGCTCCTGCCGTTCTTTTGGAGTGTGGAAAACTTAAAACTAGATGTTTGGAGGAGGGGGGAACAGCTTTAAGGGCGACATTGATTCGACCATAGTTAATGTCATGACTGTCATATTATTTCTTTCAAGTGATTCATGTTATAAATAAATATTTAGATTTACTGAATGTTGTGTTTTCTGTTATACAAGATTATTATTTTCTAAATAAGTTTATTACTTTTTTAACGCATTTAGTATGCGTTGAGTATAAGTGAAAACATATTATATAGGTGGAATATTATGAAGTATTCAATGCATAAGCATTTAATTAAAGGGAAACGTTTCTTGCTTGAGGCCTTGAATGAGAGATAGGCCTTTAACAAAACCATCAAATTAGTCATTCACTAACCTCAGAACAAAAAGCTGAGAGAATAGGCAGGCCTATCTGTAACTAACCAACCCACCCATGCCACGTATGCGGCCAGATTTTTAAAGCGAGGATTGGACTTAACAGGCATCTTCGTTAATAGAATTTGCGTTTAAATGTAAAATTTATTTATAAATTAGCCAAGAATAAAGAAGTAGATTAAACCTGATTAGCTGTCAGAATTTGGTTTTATTAGACATGGAATTCTGTGGCCTCAAAATTACATCATATGTAGGTGTATTTTTTTCGATTTCTTTTCAATTTTGTTTTTAGAAATAAAAAAGCAATAAAAAAGAGACAGAATTGTACTAGACTATCGCTAGACAGTTTCAACTACTGTCATTGATGCGGGAGTTGACTACTTATCTTCACAGCCAGCCCACTTTGAAAGGTGTATTTTCCTTTGTTCAACATTACAATGGCCGTGGTTCAGAAATCACTGAAGCGTGAAGAGGAGTTCCCAGGTAAGAAAACAATAAAAGCATGTTCTACATAGCAGCCTGGGAACCACGCCAAAAGCTATAGAACCGTTTTCATGTATTCTTGTTAAAAAAAAAAAAGAAATGATTTAGTACACATTTTGCAACTGTGAAATTAGGGTTAAAGATTTGATAATACTGTTACTATCATTTCATATTTTTCTTATGTACATTAGAAAGCTGTCTGAGTGAGGACAAGACAATAGCTTGGAGAGCTCCTTCAATGAATGTGGACTCGACACTCATGGCTGGAAAACGTTTGCCATTGATTGCTCTTATTGTTCGGAACAAGGATTCTTGGCCTTTCATGACCCATATTATTATTAAGTGGAAGTAAAACAACCGTCATAGCCATTGGATACAATTTGTATAAGCTTAGACAGATAGATAGATAGATAGATAGAGAGAGAGATAGATAGATACATAGATAGATACATAGATAGATACATAGATAGATAAAGAGACGTGCTATCTGTAGTTATTCAAAATTATACTATTGTACGTTCACAGACCGAATTGGAACTAGAAATCAAGAGATAAGCCTGCTCTATAAAATCAACAAGGTCTAATCTCTAGAATGGCAGATTTTTCGTCACATCGGGTCTATCAACAAAATCCATCATAACTTTTTGACATAAACTTTATCTTGTCATTTCTTTACATGTCATGGCCTTTTACTTTCAATCCTTTTTTTTTTGTAGATTCCCTTCACCATGTGAAAATTTTCTAGAGAAGCCTTACAAATAACACTTTCTAGTGAAGCTTTAAATAACACTTTCTAGAGAAGCGTTACAAATAACACTTTCTAGTGAAGCTTTAAATAACACTTTCTAGAGAAGCCTTACAAATAACACTTTTTAGAGAAGCCTTACAAATAATACTTTCTAGTGAAGCTTTAAATAACAATTTCTAGACAAGCCTTACAAATAACACTTTCTAGTGAAGCTTTAAATAACACTTTCTAGAGAAGCCTTACAAATAACACTTTCTAGTGAAGCTTTAAATAACACTTTCTAGAGAAGCCTTACAAATAACACTTTCTAGAGAAGCCTTACAAATAACACTTTCTAGTGAAGCTTTAAATAACACTTTCTAGAGAAGCCTTATAAATAACACTTTCTAGAGAAGCCTTATAAATAACTCTTTCTAGAGAAGCCTTACAAATAACACTTTCTAGAGAAGCCTTACAACTAACACTTTCTAGAGAAGCCTTACAAATAACACTTTCTAGAGAAGCCTTACAAATAACACTTTCTAGAGAAGCCTTACAAATAACAGTTTCTAGAGAAGCCTTACAAATAACACTTTCTAGAGAAGCCTTACAAATAACACTTTCTAGAGAAGCCTTACAAATAACACTTTCTAGAGAAGTCTTACAAATAACACTTTCTAGTGAAGCCTTTAAATAACACTTTCTAGAGAAGCCTTACAAATAACACTTTCTAGTGAAGTCTTTAAATAACACTTTCTAGAGAAGCCTTATAAATAACACTTTCTAGAGAAGCCTTATAAATAACACTTTCTAGAGAAGCCTTACAAATAACACTTTCTAGAGAAGCCTTACAACTAACACTTTCTAGAGAAGCCTTACAAATACCACTTTCTAGAGAAGCCTTACAAATAACAGTTTCTAGAGAAGTCTTACAAATAACACTTTCTAGTGAAGCCTTTAAATAACACTTTCTAGAGAAGCCTTATAAATAACACTTTCTAGTGAAGCCTTTAAATAACACTTTCTAGTGAAGCCTTTAAATAACACTTTCTAGAGAAGCCTTATAAATAACACTTTCTAGAGAAGCCTTATAAATAACACTTTTTAGAGAAGCCTTACAAATAACACTTTCTAGAGAAGCCTTATAAATAAGGGGAGGTATCCCTAGAGAAATCGAGTTTTAACTAATACATAATTAAGTTGATCAATCATTTTTCATTACATTACATACATTTTTATTGCTTCAATCGGTGTCTAAAACATGTTTTTTTAAATGTTTTTGTAAGGGCTATGAGACAAAATCTTAATAAAATTTATACTTTAAACTCATTTTTCTCAAAATGTTTTTGCACATGTCATTATGCCTTACTAGGAATTTCTCCTAAACTACTTGATAGATTTTAATGAAATTTGAAACACTTCTTAAGGACATCATTTACTTTACTCGTACAATTTTTTTTTCAATATTTTATTTACTTTTTTTTTTAAAGTAATTTTTTATTAATATTTTTCTTGTTTTTTTTAGGTCTAAAATATACTAAAAATTCAAAAAAAAAATTGTAAAAAATTTAATATACTTATATCTTTAATTCCGACGTTGTACCAATTTAGAGGATCCTTTTTTTTTAATCTTTTAATTCAATTTCATGTATTTCTGATCAATAGTTTTTACAAAATTCAGAGTTTTAATTTGTATACAATAAACAGTATGGCCGCCGTTACCATGGAAACCATCATTCCAAAACCTTTTTTTTAGCATTATTTATTTTATAATATCATTATATGTTACCATAACAAACTTCAAAGGCCTAGCTTTAGAAATAACAAAATTAAGATTTTCAGGGATACCTCCCCTTATAAAAAACACTCTCTAGAGAAGCCTTACAAATAACACTTTTTAGAGAAGCCTTACATATAACTCTTATTTAAATCGAATATCCAAGGCTTAGTTTCAATTATTATACTCATACATCTTGCCTACTAAAAGAAATATAAATATTCTTTTTGTAAACTTGTAACAATTTCTTATAAGCTAACATTTTATTATTTTATGTAAATTTAGCGAAAGTTTTCTTCATCATGAGAAAAAAGTCTATAATGTAACACTTGATTGGATTTAACACCCCGCGGTATGATACTGCACACCAAATGTCTCCTTAAGAGTGCATACATTATATGTCCAATATGTGTATCAACCTTTATAAAAAGGACATAAAAAAAAAAGTTATTTTTTAAAAGAGGTTCACAGAAAGAAATAACTGACTGTTTCCTTGGGACAATGCCTCGAGGTCTGTTGTAGGCTGATGGAACAACACAGGAAGACGCTAGAGGTTATTAAAATAAGTGTACTGGTATTTCTTAACTCCCTTGGTTTACATACGTAGTACTGTGAATTTACCTTTATGTATTTTATGTTAGGTAAAAAGATAGATGGATAGATAGAGAGGGAAGATAGATAGATACATAGGCAGAGAGACAGACGTATAGATAGATAGATAGATAGATAGATAGATAGATAGATAGATAGATAGATAGATAGATAGATAGATAGATAGATAGATAGATAGATAGATAGATAGATAGATAGATAGATAGATAGATAGATAGATAGAGTTTGTGGACATTTGCAGTAAGTTGTCAGTAAATACACCAAAAGTGTGTAATTCGCTCCCCATTAGATCAGACTTATTATTCCTTACATCCAAGAAGATAATAAGAAAACACTTGTTTTAAAATCATCCAGAATACTTTGCTTTTTGGTCTGTTATATTCTCAAAGTGCATTGAACCTACATTATTTTTGCTAATTAACAGCACTTTCTAATTTCAACTATTATTCGTTGCGCTTGATGCCCGAGAAATTTCCTTTGTATCCTGTTTACATTTGACAAAATTGTAGGGGTTGATCTGCAGTTTTTTTTTTTTTTTTTTTTTCAGAAATTTAGAATGAGACGATTTCGTAATTCTCTCAAACTCATTTTCATGGCTTTTTAATTGCGACCTGAATTTATGTCTTTGGAATAGAGTTTTACTTCTGCTAGTGAATGAATATATTGTCTCTACTATACGATACCTTGTCTATATGCTACGATACCTTGTCTATACGCAACGATACTTTGTCTATACGCAACAATACATTGTCTATACGCTAGGAAACATTGTCTCTACTCTACGATACATTGTCTCTACTCTACGATACATTGTCTCTACTCTACGATACATTGTCTCTACTCTACGATACATTGTCTATACTCTACAATACATTGTCTATACTCTACAATACATTGTCTATACTCTACAATACATTTTCTATACGCTACGAAACATTGTCTATACAATACATTGTCTCTACTCACATTGTCTATACTCTACAATACATTTTCTATACTCTACAATACATTGTCTATACTCTACGATACACTGTACTTAAATCTGCTGATGTTACGGTACAACGAAGCAAGGCGTTTCGTCGCGGGACATCTTCGTTCATTTTAGAATGTCTTGTTACGAAGAATAATACAAATCTGTGTTTTGTTTGTGTGTTTCTGAGACAACATATTTTAATGACAACAATTTCTTTTTTTTTTTTCTTTTTTTTCTCATTAAATATTTGTTTTGTTAGAATGTGTTCAAAATATAGTAATCTCGCTTACTATTAACATAAATTCTACTTTAACTTTTTTAAAATTAAATAACAGCATAACATTGTTGTGTTTTTAAAATTACACTTAATCTTATTCAGAATTTTATTGCAATTAAAAATTAAGTTAAAATCTTTAGCATATTATTAACAGATATTACAATATATTATTTGAATCATAGATTGTGGATCTGTGTATTACAAATAACAGTGTACGCAAGTTTAATATATTCTTTCCCAAAGGTGTTAGTGGAAGATGTGTCTCGAAGCACTTTGGAAAGTATTGTAAGTCACTTCCAGACATTGTTCGATGTTCCCAGGATCTCAGGAATATTTCCTCGCATGAATGACATCTATAGAACTATAGGAGAATCTAAAAATGTCATGAACACACTGAAAAGCATGTTAGGTCTAGGTCAGTCTCTGCATTTATCTTGTAAAGCATGGATTCTAAGATTTAATTATCAAGTCATATCTCATTGTGATAGTCTTTTTACTTTACTTTTTAAAAAGTGTAGAATAAAATATGACCTATTAGAGGTGTGTATAAGATCAATAGAACTACAATGTATGTCACTTCGACATATTCCTTAATATCGAATACCAAGTGTTCATTTTGAAGAAGTAATATTTCAAATGAACAACTTTAGTCAAAACTTATAAATGTAACTCAGTGGCAATAGTTGTTTTTTTTTAGATTTATCTTATCCTAGAGATGGAAATTTATGTTTCATTAGGTTGTAGACTTTCTATCTATATCTTATTCCTAGAGCTGGAAACTCATGCTTCAGGCTTGGTGGATGCTGTGGGTAAACTCTGTCATATACACAATACAACAACAACCAAACAGTTAAAGAAACTTTTACAAACTGATGATTTGCAAGGGTTGGTAATTTTTGGGTGCTATTTTTACAATACCTCTATTCAAGACACAACTTCACAGAACCCGGATATGGATCTCAAAAATGTTTCTAACGATTTTCCTAAAAATTTAACTTTTGATGTATATTGCTTAAAAAAGAATTAATAGCTCATTGGCCACACTGGGAAAACTCTAGTTTGAGTTATTTTTCAAAGTAAAAAATACATAAATTTTAACTTGGCTATAAAAAAACATGGCATTGTCAGACGTAGTGTACTGATAACTGAGTAGTTTATTCAATTTAATGATAGATTATCTAAGCTTTGCTTATATTTTTACATAAATCTAACCTTGAGTACAGTACATCTAGAAGTAGATCTAGTTCTATACTACATCTTAAGAGTTCTAAATCCAAAGTTTAGGTAGATCTAGATGTCTGTGTAATGAAATGCCAATAAATAATGATACATCTACACCAGTGATGTCCAAAATACAAAAGGTCAGCACTAAGTGTAGAAAATCCCCCCGCCTCCAACATGATATCAAACCAACATGTGTGTTTTATAAAGTGTGTCTGTTTTGAAAAAACATATAAAAAGCATTTGTAACAAATATGTCAGCATTCTTGATTCTAGCCACTAATAAAACATTGTTAAACTACACTTATAGAGTGGAGAATTGTTAGGAATATTTATCAAAAAGAGACAAGAAAATGATTCAGTGGTAAAGCTAGCTACAACGGTGCTGACATTTTTAAGTAGAGAAATGAAGCAATTTTCCCACATGTACAAAAATATCCAATTAACCAGTTAAGTACTAGATCCACTGGTTTCTAATCAAATAGTTTCAGGTCAATTTCCTTTCGTTTTTTTTTTAGGCTTTTCTTTTCGGTAATGTAACACATGAGAGATGAACTCCGATTGAAACAAAAAAAAGAAAAGAAAGGATCTTGTAATCACCAGGCGCCGTTACACTTTCTCCCTTCTTTCTACTACTGTTGTGTATAGCTACTGCACTCAGGGACACGCTTCCTCTATGCTTGCTTCATGTGGTTCTATCCAGTGCCACTTTTTCACAACCGTAAGCGTCGATTTTGAAGAGCTTCATTTTACGTTTGCGTACGTCGGTACACCTTAAAGAACTCCATTATCATCTTAAATATACCTATTGTAAAAATACCAAATTTGAACACTATGTGCATATTGTACTACTAATGTTGTTTCAGAACATTAGCTGCTTAGTTGTCTTGTCTTATTCTATTGAAATAGATGGGTTCACTTTGTACACATTTCATCGAGAAGATGAGACACAAGTGTCAAGGGAGATAAGAGACCCCCCCACACACACATGCTAAGGAGGTAAGGATGTACAAATGCTTGTGAATGTGTTTTGTTATTGTCATGAAATGCTGATGGACCTTGTATTACGTTCATGGGTTACACGTTTACACAGTCGAGTGTAAAATTGCTAGTTACGTTTTGTCTGGAATAACGGTTCTCAAACGCTTCTTGATTGTTGAAGTTTGATATAAATACATTTTAAGCGTTAAAACACTTTCCAACACTTTTACAAAGCTCTTATCAACTGTCTGTCTGTCTGTCAGGTAAAAGGTGTGTACACGATATTACTCCTACACACATCAACAAATCAAGTTGAAACGTCGATTATTCATCGACTTAGACAAGACATTAATCAATGAAAAATGTAACCAATTAAACAATTAATTACTGGTAATTAATTATTTAATAGCAACAAGGGAAACTAATACTTCGGTATTCACAGACATGGCAACATTTAATGCTTTTTCACTGTCACACATTCTCCGATCAAGTTAATACTTTAAACAATTATAGTTTGTAACTAACAGAACATAAATCAATTAACAAAATGCTCAATTAGTTAATTAATTATTGGTAATTATTTTGTTTGATATCGAATCAGGGAAATAAGGTGTACATTATCGGTAGATATAGATTATATAACGAGTTCTTTCCTTGAGATAAGCTTTGTTGATGTTTTTATTTAATTGGATTTAGAGTTTGCTTGTTAGTTTAGCTTAAGGACATACATTTCAGCCATAAAGAAATAGATATAGGCATGAGAGAATAAAATTAAAGCAGTAACCTCCTCTTTGTGTAGTTTTTCAGTTTCAAGATCCGGTTTATATTCTATCAGCAGCACAATTCAGAGAGAGAGAGAGAGAGAGAGAGAGAGAGAGAGATGTGGAGTTAATTGTGAAGACATGAGTGGATGACGCAATAGAACAGGAGGACTTCTCTATGGGGATATACTTATTATTGTTGGGTTACTTTCATGTTTTAAACTTCAACTCGAGGATCACAATCATTCAGGGAGTTGAGTTATTGAGATTAACGAAAAAAAAAATGTTTCTGTCAATGCAATGATTTTTTTTAAATAATAACTTTTTATCAACATACATTTCAGTGGGACTCTTGGAGGGGAAAGTTACTGATGAATAGTTTATGATGCCTCTTGAAAAACCAGGAAGTCGTATACGTTTCAGAAATGTACCTAGTGAGATAGCACAGGAACCGCCAAACTATTTTAGTCCCGTATAAATACAGGTAGTGTCACATTTATCTTGTTCAGTTGCACTTGTTTCATGATGGATTAACTCGGCAGACGAATGTTTTTTGTTTTTTTTTTGTCCTTTTCTTTAGGTCTACGTGTTTTGTTTGTTTCTGATGTTTGTCTTGTGTTTGTAAATCCTAATAAGATGCCAAATTTTAGTGTGTTCAATCTAGGTCGATAATTTCTTATCGATATGCTTTCACAACGAGTATAGATTTGCATAATAGTATAGCAAACATTACCGACACACGTTACCTCCGTGAGGTGGTCTAGTTTTAGCCTTGATCTCTTTGAAGTGGTCTTACTTCAGCCTTGCTCTCTGATGTGGTCTTACTTCAGCCTTGAACTCTTTTAGGTGGTCTTACTTCGGCGCATTGGGCGGCAAGCCGTCTCCATAAAGATCTGTCATTAGCAATGTCTGAAGCCTCCTCCCACCTGGTGTCCACAGTTCTGAGGTCCTCCATGAAGGTGTGTCGCCAAGTAATACGAGGACGTCCCTGTTTGCGCTTTCCTCGTATTGGCTTCCATGTTATTGCAACTTTTGGTGTGCGTAATTCATTTTGAAGTAGAGCATGTACCGCAAACCTCATGCGACGCTCTTGTCACAACCTCATTAAGTGTTCGACTCACAGTTCGCCATAGGATTTCCATGTTTGAGATGCGATCTGTGTAACTGACTCCCAAAACCAGTCTCAGCCATTTTTGTTGAGCCACATTTAGTCTTTTCTCAATTTTGACAGATGACTTCCATGTCTCACATGCATATGTAGCAGTTGGAATGACGATTGTGTTTTTGTCTCGAGTCCAATAGCTTGGCTAGTCCAAATAGGCTGCAGTCTTTGGAAAATGCTCCCTGCCTTTCCTATTCGGCACGCTTCATCATGGTAAGCATCTCCATCATTTCTTATGATGCTGCCAAGGTACGTGAACTTGTCCAGCTCTTCAAGCTTTGATTCGCCAGGTCTGACGGGGACACCCTTTGCCTTATATCCCACTCGCATAATTTTAGTCTTATCCAAGTTTATGCGGAGGCCAATTTTGGGTTCCTCTCTGTCTAGGCCCTCCGTCATTTCTTGAATGCATGTATTTGTAGCCCCGAATAGTGCAACATCATCAGCAAATTCCAAGTTGTTCACGCCATGGAATACCAAAGACAGTCTGGTTCATTGCTCTCCTCATTATGTAGTCGATAGCTAGGAGAAAAGGAAGGGAGATAAGATGCACCCCTGTCTCACACCTGTCTTGATGGTAAAAAATTATGTTGTTCCCTTTTCTGTTTTAATGCAGCAACTAGACTGACTGTAAAGGTGTCGTAGGATCTGGACGAATTTTTCTGGGTTGCCGTATTCTCTAACTATTTTCCGTAGTGATTCTCGGTGAACACTATTAAACGCATTTTAAGTCCACCAAACTGATCGTTAGCCTTTGTTGGTACTCAAGACTTTGTTCTATGATATTTCGTAGAACGAAAATCTGCTCTGTACATGATCTGCCTCTTCGGAAACCTGCTTGTTCTTGTCTGAGCCTTTCATCTACAGACTGTTGAAGTCGTCTCAACAAAACAGTGCTGAAAATTTTGCTCGGGACAGAGAGGAGAGTAATGCCCCTCCAGTTGTTGCAGTCTGCCAAGTTGCCCTTTTTGGAAGCTTACAGTCACTCCCTTTTGCCAGTCCTCTGGGACTTTTGAAGTTCGCCAACAGAGATTTAAGTGATCAGTCATTCTGTTAACAATGCACTGTACCCCATATTTTAGCATTTCTGCTTATATCATGTCTTGCCCTGGTGCTTTGTTATTCTTTAGCACTGCAATGACCATGGTAACCTGCTCAGCAGTTATTGGGTCTGTCTTGACCTTGAGATCAGTGTCCGGAGAGGGGTCCTTGAATGTGTAAGTTAGGTCTGGCGACAATTGGTTAAGGGTCTCTTTAAAGTGTTCTACCCATCTTGCATCCTGTTCATTCCTTAACAAAGTTTTGCCTTGCTTGTCTTTTATCGGTGCCCCATGTCCACTCTTTGCTCCAGTAAGATCTCGGACAATATGATAGAGAGTTATTATGTCATTTCTGCTTGCAGCTGCTTGTACCTTCTGACCGTTCTGTTCAATCCAGTCACGTTTATCTCGCTGACAGCTTTTCTTTACTTTCAGATCTGCTTCATAATAGGCTTATTCCGCTAGGCTGCGATCCTGTGTTTCATTTTTCTGATCTCGTCTACGTTTGGCCTCTTTCCTCTCATCTATCAATTTCCATGTTCTGTCTTGTATCCACCGTTCCTTGTATGAACCTCGCCTCCTTCCGATAACTTCTTCCTCGAACCCAATATTGGTATCTTTGAAGTTAGCCCACTCTTCTTCAAGGGTCAATATATCTGCAAGAGCTTCAACGCGGTTCGTTAGTTTCAATTGGAACTGTGCTGCAGTATTGCCGTCTTTAAGCTTCTCTACATTAAATGGGCGGGGTGAACCTCCCTTTAAAAAAAATCAATATAAAATATGCAAATATCATCCAATACAAAATGACGTGCCTTTTAACTATTTGTACGTAACTTATTAAAATTGCTTAAAAAAAATAAAGTTTTCAAAACCTCGCTGCATGTAATTATACTGAATTGTGAGGAAAAACAATAAGTGTGTGATTGTGTGTGTAGTCTCATGTGGCAGTCTGACCAATGACCTACTTAACAAGAGGATGGACTGAATATGGTTTATTTTTCAAAGGATGACATGCCTAATAAAAAAGGACGACCAAGCAAGAATTGAGTATTTGCTGTGTGACTATTTGCTGTGTGACTATTTGCTGTGACTATTTGCTGTGTGACTATTTGCTGTGTGACTATTTGCTGTGTGACTATTGGCTGTGTGACTATTTGCTGTGTGACTATTTGCTGTGTGACTATTTGCTGTGACTATTTGCTGTGACTATTTGCTGTGTGACTATTTGCTGTGTGACTATTTGCTGTGACTATTTGCTGTGACAATTTGCTTTGTGACTATTTGCTGTGTGACTATTTGCTGTGTGACTATTTGCTGTGACTATTTGCTGTGTGACTATTTGCTGTGTGACTATTTGCTGTGTGACTATTTGAGGTGAGTATTTGCTGTGAGTATTTGCTGTGACTATTTGCTGTGAGTATTTGCTGTGAGTATTTGCTGTGAGTATTTGCTGTGTGACTATTTGCTGTGTGACTATTTGCTGTGTGACTATTTGCTGTGTGACTATTTGCTGTGTGACTATTTGCTGTGTGACTATTTGCTGTGTAACTATTTGCTGTGAGTATTTGCTGTGACTATTTGCTGTATTTGCTGTGACTATTTGCTGTGTGACTATTTGCTGTGTGACTATTTGCTGTGTGACTATTTGCTGTGTGACTATTTGCTGTGAGTATTTGCTGTGACTATTTGCTGTGAGTATTTGCTGTGAGTATTTGCTGTGACTATTTGCTGTTTGACTATTTGCTGTGTGACTATTTGCTGTGACTATTTGCTGTGTGACTATTTGCTGTGACTATTTGCTGTGACTATTTGCTGTGTGACTATTTGCTGTGACTATTTGCTGTTTGACTATTTGCTGTGTGACTATTTGCTGTGACTATTTGCTGTGTGACTATTTGCTGTGACTATTTGCTGTGACTATTTGCTGTGTGACTATTTGCTGTGACTATTTGCTGTGTGACTATTTGCTGTGACTATTTGCTAAGCAAAGGAGAAATTTAAAAGAGCAAAAAATAATTCTCTATTCTCTAAAGTCTTTGATGGAAACCTGACATAAGCTTGGGAGAATAATTTAAGTTGGTCACTCTGCTGGCCCCATGCCCCCAATAGTTTATCTCAAAAGAGAATAAATGTACACAACCAGCCACATTCTAGGCTTTGAAGTAAAACTATTTTAACTATATACTAATTAATAAGTACATTTATAAAAAAAAGGAAACTTATGACATTTTTTTCCTGTATTATAACTTTGATTTATTAGCACTTATTAAGTTTACAAAATACAAGGTAATGCTTTGAAATTATCTTTCACACAATCTCATTTAAATTAGTGTAAGCTATTAATAAACATGCTTTATAGAATACAAAGAGTCTAAAAGTTCAACTACGAACAAATGACAAACACATTATGACCAGCATAGAGTGTCCATGACCAGCATTGTTCTGACAAAGTTATTCTTCTTCCTAGTAAACACAGATTACCAAATAAACTGTTCACATTTATAAGACTTAAAGAGAAACAAAAGATTGGCTTTAGTAGATAAGGCAGGAGTAACAGTTTACTTTTATTACTGTAAGACTCCTCATAAACATTGGCATACACACAAAACTTAACATACACACAAAATAATATTGATATTCCATATTACTGTGCACTTAATCCACTAACATGTCAAATTAACCACATTAACAAAATGTGTAAATGTCCATTTTCAACATTTCAATTGTTCTCTTGTTTATCTAATCTACATATACAAATCTATACAAAGAAATGTACAATAAAAGTTTTCTATATTAAACACTATTATTTTGTAATACACACATTCAAGCTGTATTTTATACCCAAATTAAAAGTCAAGATAAATGACACAAATCATACAAAATTGAAACAAGTCCTTCAAGTTGTGCTATCAGAGTCCTTTCAAAAAATGTTCCTACAGTTTAGTGACAGAAATATACTCTTACTACCTACTACAACCCATGCACCTTCAATTAGTGAGTCAATGGACATAAAGTAACAAAACGTTTGACATTGAATCATCACAAACAAGCTGATTACATATTTCTGTTGTATTAACCATGTAACAAAAAAATAAGAGACAACTAAGACAATTATTTTACCCAAATAATTATTTTCAAACTAACATAAACCAGTTTTTTAACTTTTAAATGGGTCTGTTAGGAATATATTAGGCACTATGAATGGGTCAAATTTAAAAGACATGCATAGACAAAAGTTTGTAAATGAGAGAGTTGACTTATTATGGAGAATCAAATGTATGGAACATCAAATGTATTAAAATAAATCAGTTTTAATGAGTTAAATATAATGAGGTGTGACTGTATTAATAAATAATTAAGAATAAAAACATTAAAAGAAAACATGTTAGGAATCTATTCAAAAGCAATGTTTGAATATTCAATCTGTAAAACCAGCATTTTATTTAGATTAAAGATCTTATCATCAAACTAAAGTCTCAAGTTTACATGTCAGTATAGCATAATTCTTGATTTCAGTAGAATTATCTGCTAGCAGTGATCGTCTTGTTACCACTCAGACCTAAACATATATCTTTACATGACACTAAATGAAAGATATTGAGCCACTTGTTTAAAAAAAATTGAAATGATTAAAAAATAAAAGAAAGGAAATAGGTAAATTATTTTTACAAATATATGAAATTATAATAAAGTTCAATAACAGTGAATGAAAGAAAACTTGTGTTCACATGAAAGAAACAGTGCTACCATGTAAAAAAACAAGAACATTGTGAAATTAAAGTCAAGCCAAATGTGTTTTACTGACAGGTGAAACAATGGCAGCAAATACTTAGCACCTTTGAAACTGGGACTTTGGGTAGATGGAGGAGCTGGTCAGCTTAGTTGGGTAATTCATCTGGGGCACTCTATTGCCCTGCAGACAGAAAAAATTGAGTTAGAGCCAACTGTAATAGATAGCATTCTTTTGGACTACATAACAAAATCAAGAGAAAGACCTTAAGAAATGGGGCATTCTTTTGGACTACATAACAAAATCAAGAGAAAGACCTTAAGAAATGGGGCATTCTTTTGGACTACATAACAAAATCAAGAGAGAGACCTTAAGAAATGGGGAACCAAAGGTTCCTGTAAGAAAATTCCAAATATATAGGCTTCTTCAAAGCAACTAAACTAGTGATTCACCAGGTTGCCTCTTATTGTCTCATGAGACATAATGCACCATTGCATAATTGTAGGTCTCATATCCTCAGCACACCAGCATCTATAGAAATTGTTTATTTTTACTGACACCAAACATTGATTGGTGAAATATAAACATATAGAGAGTATGTTTCATATTTTATAGTGGTAAGAGTTATTTAAATGTCAATAATTTAATATATTCATTATTTAAAAGTAAGAAATGGAGTTAGTTTCATAAATTAATTATCATTAAATTACAGATGTCTTCCAATCTAACATTTCACATACTAGTGAAGGACACACAATACTTTAAATCATATCACTAAGTGTCAAAATGTTACACAGCACAGAACTTGGAGCCACTTTTACTTCTCTCAAAATTCAACTGCACTTACTGGAATGCTGTCCATTTGGAAGTGCAAGTATCATCTTCATGTATGTTAGATTACAGTCTGGTAGAATAACCCTGAGGGATTTACAAAATTGAATATCTTATCTGATCATATATAATACAGACATTACTTCAAAAAAAGATGATGATTACATCCTATGCGTCACGCATTCAGTCATGCATATTTACCAATGACTTAAATTCTGCCAAGTCACTAGTTTTCCTGGCTAGCTCAGGCAACCCATTCCATGCTCTAATAGCACTAGGGAAGAAGGAGTATTTGTACAAATTTGTTTTAGTTTTTTTTAGTTATTCTTATTAACTGACATTTTTCTGGGTGGAAAGACATGCTCAATTTGATTCCCATTTCTGTAATTATCTAATGCTCTTTGTAAAATTTCTGTATCTTGTGTTGTTTTTATTGTTCTATATATTATGCAATTGTCTGCGAATAAACTGACTTTTGTTCCTGAACTAATGCAATTTCGTAAATCACTTATATAACTTAGTAGTGGACCTAAGACTGTTCCTTGAGGTACGCCTGAGTTTACTGCTATTGGTGATGATTTAGAGCCATTTATTATTACAGTTTGTTCTCTCCCTATCAGAAAATCTTTAATCCACTGATGCAATGGACCATCAATGCCAAAGTATTTTAATTTTTAAGCAAACTATGGTGGTGAACTTTGTCAAAAGCTTTGGAAAAATCTAGTAAGATAGCATTTATTTGCTCACTGTTATCTAAACCTTGTGAAAAGTCATCAATTAGTCCTATTAGTTGTGTTTCACGTGATCTATATTTCCTAAAGCCATGTTGATATGCAGTTAGGACATTTTGTTTGTCTAAATGGTTATTGATGTTGCTACATATTGTGTTCTAGGATTTTACATGTGATGCTGGTAAGTGATACTGGTCTGTAGTTTCATGGGTCTGATTTTTCTCCTTTTTTAAACAGAGGGGTGACATTAGCTTCTTTCCAGTCCCTTGGTACTCTGCCCTGGTTAAGAAAAGTATTTTTGCTAAGTTCTTTGAGTAATCTAGCTGGAATACCGTCACGTTCAGATGCTTTATTAGGTTTGATGTTGGCTAATAGTTTATGGATTCCCTTTTCTTGTACTTCTATATCTCCTATATTGTCTACTTGGTTCAAATTAAGTAATATGTCTTTGTCTCCAGGGGCTTAGAATGCTGATGCAAAGTATTTGTTTAGTATGTAAGCTTTAGTTTCATTAACATTGTGTGTTAAGCTGTCTTCTCCTTTTAATAGTGCTATGCCTATTGTTTCCATTTTCTTAATGTATGACCATAGGTTTTTGTTGTTATCTTTAGATATTACATTGTTTATGTATTCACTTTGCAGCTGTCTGCTTACTTTTTGGGTTAGGTGTTTAATTTTGTATGTACTTTTTATAAACTCTTTCTGCCTTAGTTTCTTTAAATTTTCTATTTAGGTTTTCCTTCTGTTTACAAAGCTTCTTTAATCTATTATTAAACCAGCATTATATTTATTTTGTTTGATGTGTATTTAGTTGGTATATGATTTTCTATTATGTTTTTAAGATAGTTTTTTATGAAATTCCAGAGGTCATCCATCGACTGGTTGGTTAATGTCTTTTTCTGATAAGAATGTTTGTTGGAGGTTTAATTCAGCTTGGTGTAGTTGTGTTAGGTTGCATTTGTTCCAGAGTAAGATTTTTCTTTTGGGTTTTATATTGGCTACTGCTTTTATCTGACTGTGTATTTGTATGATCTCATGGACCGGGATAATATCATAATCTACTACTAATCCAGGTCTGTTGGTTAAGAAGAGATCTAATGTGTTGTTTAATCTAGTTGGCTTTTTAATGATTTGATCTAAACTTAGGTTGTGTAAAGTTTCTATGAAAATCTCATTTATGTCCTTAAGGTTTTGGTGTTTATCTATGGTTAGTGTTTTCCAATTTATATAGGTAGGCTGAAATCACCTATAATAGAAAAAACTGCATTTTGATTTGTTTCTTTAAGTGTAGTAAACTGATTACATAGTTGTTGCATGTATTCTAAACTAGAATTTGGTGGTCTGTAAATACTGCCTATTATTAGGGATGTTGAGGTGGTATTAATTTTACAAAATGTTGATTCTATATTTTTTGAGTTAGGTAAGGTAATTTGTTCTGCTATCAGAGTGTTTTTTTATTGCTAAAAGAGCTCCTCCATGATTATCAACCCTATCTTTTCTAAAAATTTCATAATTACTATTGAAAATTTCTGCATTATAAATTTCAGGATGTAGCCAAGACAGAACATGGAAATTGATCGATGAGAGAAAAGAGGCCAAACGTAGACGAGATCAGAAAAATGAAACACAGGATCGCAGCCTAGAAGCCTATAGGGAAGCAGATCTGAAAGTAAAGAGAAGCTGTCGGCGAGATAAACGGGACTGGATTGAGCAGAAGGGACAAGAGACACAAGCAGCTGCAAGCATAATTGACACAAAAACTATCGTATTGTCCGAGATCTCACTGGAGCAAAGAGTGGACATGGGGAACCGATAAAAGACAAGCAAGGAAAAATTTGTTAACGAAAGAAGAACAGGATGCAAGATGGATAGAGCACTTTAAAGAGACTCTTAAACAACCGTCGCCAGACCTAACTTACAGATTCAAGGACCCCTCTCCGGACAATGATCTCAAGGTCAAGACAGTCCCAATAACTGCTGAGCCATGGCCATTGCAGTGCTAAAGAATAACAAAGCACCAGGGCAAGACATGATATCAGCAGAAATGCTAAAATATGGGGGACAGTGCATTGTTAACAGAATGACTGATCACTTAAATCTCTGTTGGCGAACTTCAAAAGTCCCAGAGGACTGGCAAAAGGGAGTGACTGTAAGCTTCCAAAAAGGGCAACTTGGCAGACTGCAACAACTGGAGGGGCATTACTCTCCTCTCTGTCCTGAGCAAAGTTTTCAGCACTGTTTAGTTGAGAAGGCTTCAACAGTCTGTAGACGAAAGGCTCAGACAAGAACAAGCAGGTTTCCGAAGAGGCAGATCATGTACAGAGCAGTTTTTCGTTCTACGAAATATCATAGAACAAAGTCTTGAGAACCAACAACGGCTAATGATCAGTTTGGTGGACTTAAAAAGACGTTTGATAGTGTTCACAGAGAATCACTATGGAAAATAGTTAGAGAATACAGCATCCCAGAAAAATTCGTCCAGATCCTACGACACCTTTACAGTCAGTCTAGTTGCTGCATTAAAACAGAAAAGGGAACAACAGAGTTTTTTACCATCAAGACAGGTGTGAGACAGGGGTGCATCTTATCTCCCTTCCTTTTCCTCCTAGCTATCGACTACATAATGAGGAGAGCAATGAACCAGACTGTCATTGGTATTCCATGGCGTGAACAATTCCGATTAACATGCTTGGAATTTGCTGATGATGTTGCACTATTCGGGGCTACAAACACATGCATTTAAGAAATGACGGAGAGCCTAGACAGAGAGGCACCCAAAATTGGCCTCCGCATAAACTTGGATAAGACTAAAATTATGTGAGTGGGATATAAGACAAAGAGTGCCCCCGTCAGACCTGGTGAGTCAAAGCTTGAAGAGCTGGACAAGTTCACATACCTTGGCAGCATCAGAACAAATGATGGAGATGTCTACCATGATATAGCGTGCCGAATAGGAAAGGCAAGGAGCATTTTCCAAAGGCTGCAGCCTATTTGGACTAGCCAAGCCATTTGACTCAAGACAAAAATACACCTTCTCAACACAATCGTCATTCCAACTGCTACATATGCATGTGAGACATGGAAGTCATCTGTCAAAATTGAGAAAAGACTAAATGTGACTCAACAAAAATGGCTGAGCCCGATTTTTGAAGTCAGTTACACAGATCGGGTCTCAAACATGGAAATCCTATGCCAAACTGGGAGTCGAACACTTATTGAGGTTGTGACTTATTGAGCGTCGCATGAGGTTTGCAGGACATGTTCTACGGCAAAATGAATTACGCACACCAAAAGTTGCAATAATATGGAAGCCAATATGAGGAAAGCACAAACAGGGACGTTCTCGTATTACTTGGCGACACAACTTCATGGAGGACCTCAAAACAGTGGACACCAGGTGGGAGGAGGCTTCAGATATTGCCAATGACAGATCGCCGAACGGCGACCTAAGTCTAAGTAAGCCAAGTTTCTGTTCCTGAAATTATGTCTGGTTTCTCACATTCTAATAAAATTTCTAATGCTTTGAAAATTTATTACTAAGGTTTTAAGGTATTTTGGTATTACTTCTTTACTAGGTTTGTTTAATGAGAGTGTTGTATTTGTTTTAGCAGATTTAACAGGAGTGGATCTGGCTAGTGGTTGGTAAGTTTGGTTTCTGATGGTGTTTAGGATGTTGTATGGGTTAGAAGTGTCTGAATCAAAGGAATCAAACAGTTCTGATGTAAACTGAGGTAACCCACACGGTACACAATGCCACAATGGGTCTTTGTTGCCTAAGGCATAATACACAGGTTTATTCATATGGAGACATGATGTGTGGTACTATTCATCACAGGTGTCACATTGAATGGCTTTTTGTTTCATGGTACATACTTTTTTGCAGATGTTGCATCTATCTTTAGATCTAGACCCTGGATTTGATTCTACATCTCCTGCTATTAATTCTAAGAGTGATAGGTATTTCTTTCGGCTGTCTAATGGAGAACTTCCATTTGTGATGGGTATTCTTCTTTAATGTTATGGATGTGTATGTTAGATTATTTTTGAAGTTGCATTGATCTATAGTGTGATGATTGATAATAACTGTTGTTTCCTTTTTAAGTTTAGTGTTGACTGAGGTAGATCTAGATCTGTATTCAGGTAGTGTTTTTTTTACTAATTGTCAGGCTATAAACTATTAATCTTAAGCATAAATTTAAACTAACTAAAAACGTTTATACATTTCTAAGGATACATAAATGTTCAAAATATGACCTTATCTTTGATTAGTTTGATTAGTGTTTGATGGGATAATATTAGTCAAATGTACTGTCAATAAACAAGAAAATCTTGAACTTACAGGTGTGATAGTTGGTCTTTGAATTTTGAATTCCTGTAGAGTATTTCAAAAGATTAAATATAGAAATATTCCTTATAGCTATGTATGACCATGTACTTTTTCTAAACTTATATTCTATAAATTGGACTATGTAACCATTTTTCTAAAGGTTTCAGGTGTAATGAATAATTTTAAATACAAATTATTAAATCTTTCAAATCAATAAGTAAATTACAGTTGGTTACTTCTTCTTCTAGCCAGCTTTATTGCTGCTGAGCTGTGAGCTCTTTTGCAGACTGTGCAAAGGAAAAAAAGTGTGCTGTTTTAAGTTGGTTACAAAAAAGAATGTTGAATGATTTTCAGTACTTCAGATAACCTGCATGTCTCATTTAAGAATTTAATTATTTTCTTTCATGAAACTGTCTTGAAATGAAATTCAGGTGCACAGTTGTTGTGATGCGCTTTTGGTTAAAACAAATGATTTTTTTTTTACGCCATATCTATTTTCTACAATGAAGAATTACCCTGGATCAGGCCACATAAAACATAGAAATCTTATTTTCCAAGCAAGGCTGGCCTTAAGCATAGGCAAACTAGGCATCCACCTAGGGCCTCCAAAAGATTGGGGACTCTCACAGAACTTGTTTTAAATTGCAAAAAGAATCAAATCTCAAACACATCAGAACTGTATGTCCTTGTCTACTAGACTAGATCTAAGTCTCTACTAGGATTCAAGGTTTATTCACAAAAGTTTAGATCTACTTTTTAGACTACATGTGTTAGAAGATCTTGTTTCCTTTTGGTGAAATGCAATTTCTAGACTGGTGATCATTAATCATCCATGAAGCACATTGGTGCTATCAGCGCTTGAGTTGAGCTGAAAAATCGCTTTATGAGATATGTCTAAGAAGCTTAAGGAACACTACAGATATTGCAATATATCAATTTAACTTATTTGATGATTTAGATATAGATACAGAAAGGTTTTTAAAGTCACTGAATATTTTTTTTTGGTCTTAGTTTTTTATTTCATTTTGGGCAACCCAATTCACTTAACCTGCAGTCTCAAATTATTTAAAGCCGGCCCTGCTCCAGGCTCAATAAAATGCCACTATATTATATTTATTCCACTAAAAAATTGTAACATAAAATACTATAAGTATTTATAACCATGTAGGCTATATAATTTTCAAAAGCACTTACCTTGCCACTGTCCTCTAGAGCTTTGTTCATAAAATCCCAAGAAAATTTTCCTTGATCTGTACCTGCATTATTGAGGTTTAAACATGCATTTAAATTAGATTTTTTTTGTCAAACCTAAAATTAATTATCAGCAATGTACTCTGGTTTTCTTTTTAATTTTTAGAATTTCCTTCAGAAATAATATCATAATCTGGCTCAAACCTTCTAAAGAGAACAGAGGATAATAGTGAGCAAGGTTCAAACATGTTACTATATTGATGCCAGTAGTCTTTAAGTGGTCAGGCAGTCAAAACAGAATAGTAATCTATTTGTCATTGTAATGTATACCAATGATCTATATGAAAGTAATTAGGTTTCTTCTACTATTGTTGGTCGCTAAGATTTAAATATAGAATATTGATATATTTATCTAACCTGTGACTCCACCTTCTTTACAAAGTTTGACATATTATCTACCCTGAGGCTCCACCTTCTTTAGAAAGTTTGACATATTATCTACCCTGAGGCTCCACCTTCTTTACAAAGTTTAACATATTATCTACCCTGAGGCTCCACCTTCTTTACAAAGTTTAACACATTATCTAACCTGAGGCTCCACCTTCTTTACAAAGTTTGACATATTATCTAACCTGAGGCTCCACCTTCTTTACAAAGTTTGACATATTATCTACCCTGAGGCTCCACCTTCTTTACAAAGTTTGACATATTATCTAACCTGAGGCTCCACCTTCTTTACAAAGTTTGACATATCTACCTTGAGGCTCCACCTTCTTTACAAAGTTTGACATATTATCTACCCTGAGGCTCCACCTTCTTTAGAAAGTTTGACATATTATCTAACCTGAGGCTCCACCTTCTTTACAAAGTTTGACATATTATCTACCCTGAGGCTCCACCTTCTTTACAAAGTTTGACATATTATCTACCCTGAGGCTCCACCTTCTTTACAAAGTTTGACATATTATCTAACCTGAGGCTCCACCTTCTTTAGAAAGTTTGACATATTATCTAACCTGAGGCTCCACCTTCTTTAGAAAGTTTTGCATATCTATCCTTCATCCCATCTTCACTGCTACTGTGGGATGCTTGTGACAGGCCATCATAAGCATGCTGGTGATAGTCACCTTCACCCCAAGTTCCTTTCTTGGTAAAGGACCTAGCAAAAACACCTCTGATAGAACATAATGGACAAGCTAGGTCAAGTCAATTTTAAATATAGCCTTCAAGATAAATTTTAAACAAGCAAAATATAAAATATTATTTTTTAAAAAAAGCTTTTACAAGGGAAAGAACTACACATTTTACAAACATCTCTCCCAATGCTGTAAGATCTATTTCCCTTATTCTATATCAAACAAAAGTAATTACCACTGTTTAATTAATACTCTAAATTGTTTTATAGATCCATGTTTTGCCAGGGACAATGAATAATTGTGCAAACTTTCAACTTGATCAGACCATTGGAAGTGGGAGAAATAGCATGTACCAGAAAGACATACTTTGTAAAATATCACAACTATAAGCAATCTATGTTATCTTAATAGATAGCACATCTCACAATGTCTTGAGACATTGTTATTGTTAAAGGGAAACTCCAATGGTTTTTCAAATTTGAGTTATTGACATATTTAAATTCTGCGTAAAAAGTTGTAGTAGTAAACATTTTACCATTTTTTATTTAAATGCTTAGAAACATTTATATTTTATATAGTCAGTAAATTCTTGACATCTAAAAAAAACGGGGTTCTATGAGATTTTGTTTTAAGCTAGTTCATACGTCACTTCCATCAACAATACTGAAAGAGAAACTAGATTTGACCAATCGTTTCACTTCATTCTTACAGTAGCTGTTAGGCTGTTAAGCTAAGTGACGGCCTAGTCCAGAGCTATGATACAGTTATATATATATATATATATATACACATGTATAGATAGATCTAAAAGCATTAGAATAATCAACTCGAGAAAAAGAGTAACATTTTCATCTAAGCCTTTCTCTGTCCCAAGAAGTAAATAGATGGTGTGTCTGACTGATTCGAACAAACTGGTCAGTGTAAGGCTAGTCAAGACTATGTGTAGTCGGTCATGACAAAACAACCCATCCATAGTGTTTTGTGTGTTGAGTGGTCTGGCGAGACAATACAGACTGCCGTGGTTAGTCAAGCACGTAAATCTACTTTTAATATGCTTTTTTTCTTTGCTTACAAGATCCTAGATCTAACTGCATAGACCAAGATTAATTTCTTTTACGAGAATGTAAACTTTGCTGTATGGTCTCCTGTTATACAATAAGTCAATAGATTAAAACACATTTGTGACATCATAAAGAAACCTGGTGAAAGTCTGACTGTTTTGGACGCGCAGGAAAATTACGTCGGAAAAACATCAATTACTAAGTTATTATTGCAAAGAAAAAAAAAAGAATCATATATTCATTATCTGTAAATTAAAACACATATTATATCAAAAATTGTCAAAACCATCGGAGTTTCCCTTTAATAATTGATACTTCATTAATAAATGTGCAATACCATGATTAGTGCAAGATTCTAGATTCAGTCATAGCTGCCTTGTGTCATCTCTAGCAATTAGATATGTGTCCACTCTTAGTAAAAAAGCAGGAAACATCATAACAGCTTACACATAAAATGTTTCAATGTTTTAAGACTAAATGATCTTGACTACTTAAACTAATCTTTTATCAAGACAATATGCTTGCACAACTTACCTAACTAAATTACGATCACTAACTATATTTCTACAAAATATATATATTTAAGTAAGTCATGCAATAGAAAATGTTAAACTAACCCAAACTCATCTTTCTCAAAGGAATAAATAGAATTGTCATAAGAAGGAGCCCTTCTCTTTTTCCATATGAACAGAGCTATCACAATACAGGCAGTGAAGATCACAAATAAAGGGATGCCAATAGCTAGTCCTAAGATTAGATCAATGTTCTCTGTGCTTTCTGAACTTCTGGCAGACACAAAATAAAATTACAAAAGATTAGTGAACACTTCACACAAGTCAGACAAATGTATTACTTCACTTGTGGCTCTGACCTATACATGTGTCATGACAAAGATTGTCAGTCAATGGTCCAACAGTCAAGCCTGTTCTCATCAAAGTGTATATAATACCATAAATATAAACATCATGGAACCAAATGATGCATGAAGCTATATTTAAGTTAAATTTCTACTGTAATCGCCAAAGCATTTTTTCTTTTACTTTTCCTTCATTAGAATTTCCGCCCTCTGGACCCAAATGCTCATGACTAAACATTAGTAGACCAAATTATTTTTAAAAAACAAATAGGCTTAAGATCATGAACCATTTAAATGTACCAGGAAACCAGAAATAATTTAGGCCTATATAAATAAGGATAACAAAGCTGACAGTTGAACTGATGTTAATAGCCTGGCTACTCACTTTGAACACTGGGCAATCCCACTGACTTCTATACAAGTACATAGCATTGTATCCTCAAAAACACTGCATCGTGTAGCATTGGAGAAATCTGTAAAACATATTGTCATCTAAGTATTCTAGAAAATAAGACAAAGGCTGAAACACATTTTTAAGTTCATGTATTTGCTCTAAGGTTAGGAAAGAGTGCTGATGACTAAGTCACTTAGCCGAAACATTTTTTTTCCCTCTTGTCTCAGAACTAATGTAGATTTGTGACTTATTGAATTTCCTTTACAAGGTTTAGAAGTAATATTATGACTTATCTGTTAAAGTAGACTCACATGATTTATTTTCTATAGTGTAATTTAGCACTGCTAGTGACCAAGTTTCATTGCCAATTGTGATAGTAAAGTTTTGTGCAATGTACTTGAAACCATTGAACATGGAGTTGACATATTCTTCTTTGGTAATATTCTTCATGACTACACTAAAGTTGACAATCAGACTGCCACTCCTAGAAGAAATGTAGTACAATGTTAGGGGTATTTAATTATGTCAGAAGAGAAATGAGTGTCAATATTAAATCTTAAAATGAGTGTGGATGAAACATTTATATTCAAAAAATACTACATAATTGTGTTGGTTATTTAGAACATTTAAAAACATATATAATTATACAATTAAAATTATAATAAAATGTTAACATCTACTTATGGAAGTTATCTGCAGCCTCTACTTACGTCATGTCATTAATTAAAACTTGGAATACATATTTAATTATGGTTCTTAGAGATTTATCCATCTAAAATAAAAACAAATTGCTATGATATATTTATGCAACAAATGTTTATGCAGCACTGTAATATATTACTTGTAATATGTAAAGGAAAAGGTAAAAAAAAATTATAACAAAATATTTAAAAAATATAATACTTAACTACTAGAAAGTGCTAAAAGGAAAACTACTCCAGGTAGTTTAGATTCGGAGCATTTAAAATATTTGCATGGAGAATAATATATATATATATATATTTATTACAACTTAAATAGTCGTAAGTTGTAACAATGATATTAATAGGCTACTGCAACAAAATAGTGATAAGTGATAGTTTCAAATAAACAAGAGGAGGAAGCCAAATATTCAAGTGAACCTACCAAATTTGAAATGGCATTCTTTAAATTCAGGTAACTCTCGTGGCTTTTGTTGTTAAAGTTTATACTGGATGCATCGTACTGAAAGATGATTGTCTCACTTTTTGTCATTGTTTCTGGGGCAATAAAAACAGACTGGATCATAGTTACTGATTATAGCATTGGCATAAGTAGAAAAGTAATTAGTCTCTAGACACAGACCTCAAAACACTTTTTTTTCTAGGCTTGTTTATGTAACAATAATATCCCAATACAAATCGAGTGTCAAGCAGCATAAAGCATTTAAATTATAATATTTTATATATCTCTGATACCCCAAAACTATAGTTTACAGGCGCTTTGGACAAAGACTACAGACCAGTATCACTTACCAGCATCACATGTAAAATACTAGAACACATAATATGTAGCAACATCATAAACCACTTAGACAAACATAATGTCCTCACCCCATACCAACATGGCTTTAGGAAATATAGATCATGTGAAACACAACTAATAGGACTAATTGATGATTTCTCAAAAGGTTTAGATAATAGTGAACAAATAGATGCTATCTTACTAGATTTTTCCAAGGCTTTTGACAAAGTTCACCACCATAGTTTGCTTAAAAAATTAAAATATTTCGGCATTAACGGTCCACTGCATCAGTGGATTAAAGATTTTCTGATAGGGAGAGAACAAACTGTAATAATAAATGGCTCTAAATCAACACCAATAACAGTAAACTCAGGTGTACCTCAAGGAACAGTCTTGGGTCCACTACTATTTTTAATTTACATAAATGATTTACCAAATTGCATTAGTTCAGGAACAAAAGTCAGATTATTTGCAGACGATTGCATAATATATAGAACAATAAAAACAAAACAAGACACATATATTTTACAAAGAGAATTAGATGAATTACAGAAATGGGAATCAAATTGGAGCATGTCTTTCCACCCAGAAAAATGTCAGTTGTTAAGAGTAACAAAAAAAATTAAACAAATTAATTCCACTTATCTTATTCATGGCAAACCAGTAACACAGACTAAAAACTCAAAATACCTAGGTGTTATAATAAATGAAAAACTGTCATGGAATCCACATATTGATGAAACTATAAAAAAATCCAACAAAGCATTAGGGTTTATTAAAAGAAATTTCTATAAATCAAATAAGAACATAAAACTAAAATGTTATTTAACCTTGGTTAGGCCAATAATAGAATATGCATCCACCGTGTGGGACCCCTCAACTCAAGAAAACATTAAGAAACTGGAACAAACACAAAATAGAGCAGTGAGATTCATAACAAACGAATATTCACATTTGACTAGGGTAACACCATTAGTAAAATCACTAAATTTAGAAAGCCTTCAGGACAGAAGACTCAAAAGTAAAGTAGCAATTATACATAAAACACTGAACCATAATCTTCAAATACAAAAACAAAATTTAATAAAATACTCTGAAAGACACAAAAATAAAGGCACATTCCTCGTCCCATATGCTAGGACAAATTTGTACAAATACTCCTTCTTCCCTAGTGCTATTAGAGCATGGAATGGGTTGCCTGAGCTAGCCAGAAAAACCAGTGACTTGGCAGAATTTAAGTCATTGGTTAATATGCATGACTAAATGCATGACGCGTAGGACGTAATCATCTTCTTTTTTGAAGTAACGTCTGTATTATATAAGATAAGATAAGATAAGATAAGTCTATTTTTTTGTCATAGATAAAATGACTATGTTTACACCAAATGAGTAACAATTTTTACAGTAACCATCAAATTGACAATGTTGCCATCTTGTTACTGTGATTAAAAACTTGTATTCAACTAGCATTACGCACCAGCTATGCCAGTTGATTTGTTCCCAGTCTATATATTACAATGTGAAATACTGCATTCCTCCTTAATCTTTGAACTTTAAGACAAACCTTATTATTACATATACATTTTTTGACCAGAAAATCCCTTGCTTTTTTAAATATTTTTTTAGCTTCCAATAAATGGCCCTCATTTTAATGATCTCCAAACAAACATTCTAGCCCCTGTATTCTTGTATATGTTACAATGAATTGGAATGGACAGCTCAGTTTCTTTTTCTTTCTCTATCTCTCTGGAACCACTAATAGTTGTTTTCTATCTTATGCATCATATTGTTATGTAACTTAAGACTTTTTACTTGAATTGAAATAACCCGCTTTAAAATTCAAATATAACTTTTTGCAATTCCACTTCCTTATGCCCTACCATCGACAAAAAAAAAAGGTACTCCTATGTACAATATACTTTCAGTTGCCTTTCAACAGGCCTACTTAGCCCCACTTTCACACTTCTTGGCCCTTTAGTATTTCAATGACAGTTCTAAACAATTTTCAAGCAACCGCTAATACATCTAGATCTCAAGACAGGCATAGCAGAAGGCCGTTACTGAATGCTCTGTTTCCCTTTTTTATTTTGGCAAATATTAATCTCTTTTGTGAATTGGTACCATTAACTTTACCCCTTCCCTGCTTCTAAACTACATTTATTATAGCATGTGAATTATAGAACACATGAAGTTATAAAATTAAAAAAAAACAACTATTCCTGAAAACACATTTGATGATCCCCAAGTCTGTAAATAATCCCTCACATTCATTCTGACTATTCTGTAAGTAATAAATTCTAGATATATGTCTAGAAGAAAAGACAGTGATAGTCTTATATACCCACATGCACAAAATCATAACCTTTGCTGCCTAGACCAAAAAAAGAAAAAAGATCTATGCTGTCTTGATGCTAAGTAGGTATTGTTTGGAATTTGCATATAAGGAAGCAAAATCGAAATTTCAATAAGACCTTACAAAAATTATAAATTGACTAAGGGATAAAAAGAAATTAGGCTTTTAAAATACAGAAATCTTGTTTTTTTTTTATTTGTATTTAATTTTATATAAAGAATGCAGCATTTTGGAGAATGTCCAATAATAAAATACAAAGATTTAATAGATAGCTTGCTGTTTTTCATGAATTGTGGTGTTCAGGTTGTGAATTTGTCAAAACCCTGTCTTAGTGAGCACCTAAGTGTAAAAAGAACTTGTGTATGAAATTTCATGCGAATAGGTTGATAGTTTAATCCATAAGTGGTATTTGGAGATATATATAAGATTAAAGAAAAATTCATCAATATTTATGAAACATCCAAGCAATATCTATAATATAAAAAAACAACAGAAAACTTCTATACATAAAAAAATTATGAAAGAAATTGTAGAAAAAAAATCAGACATACAATGCCAAATGTCTTAAAGTAAATTTTCATAATTGATTTATTGCTAACTATTTCAGAATTATTTAATAATCTTTTAAGATATCTGCACTTACTTTCACATGTTTTTGTATCATCACTAAACAAGAAGCCTGAATAACATGAACAATTGAAGCTACCTTGTATGTTTGTACAGTTCTGTGAGCAATTGTTAGTCTTTGTTGTGCATTCATCCACGTCTGTAAGATACAAACATTTTTAAATTTCAGCATATACCAACAAAACATTTAAGTATAAATGGAAACTACATACTGTCACATTCAACTGCACAGAACAGAATGAGTACTTGGGAGTGATATATAGAAACCAATATGCAACAGAAACATGGTGATATCTGAATGGAGAAAAATCAAAAAATTTATATTCTTACTTTACCTTCACAAGAGGAGCCATCAGTGGCAAGCTGATAACCATCTTTGCAGAAGCAGTTATAATGCCCCATAGTATTGTTACAATTATGTTCACAGAGAGAGGTGTTCTCAGCACATTCATCCACATCTATGGAATGATATTTACATACATGGATACAGAACTAAACTAGGAAACTAGGGCAGACTTTTAACTTAAATTATATTGTTATTGAATTTTGGTTTTGATAAGAACATTTTCTATTCATTGGTGAAGTAAATTTAAATTTTAGTCAAGTATGTGCAGATTTGCTATATTGTTATATTTTGACTTGACCATGACTTAAGATAAACATAACAGGTAAGACCATCAGACTGGCTCAAAGATTGTCACTCAAATTTCTATATTGATGGAACAATTATAAAAAATTAAAGAAGAATTATAAAGTTTGACAAGACTTAAAATTATAACATCTTGCATTGGCTTTAGACCCAATTCTCATAACTAATCAAGCACATGGAAAATTATAAAAACCAATAAGCCTACTTAATACTTTTTGAACCATTTTTCATGGCACAAAATCAATCCAATATTGGCCAAATATGACCAATACCTGCTAAAGAACACTTGGTCTAAAAACACTAGACCAAAATATATAAAGCCCTCAATGCATATAACGTTTTTAAGTTCTCTATAAACAAGAAAAAAAACTTACTTAGGATTTTAAACTAATTACCTGAACAGGTGTAGCCATCACTGGCTAGTTCATATCCAACTCTACATGAACACCTGTAATGTCCTTCATTGTTCTGACATGATCCTTTACACTTTGATATGTTCATAGCACATTCATCAATATCTGGGTACAAAGAAAACAAAAAACTTGATCAGTTGTCATTGAGATCCTTCCAAAGAAGTTATCAGAAAGAAGACACAAAATAATAGTATTGGAATTATTAAACATTTGTAATTTACACTTGAATTATAACTTGTCAGGCATGTACACAATATGCATAAACTCTGGCCAAATGAACAATTCCAACTACATTTACGAACATAAAAATTGTTAAGTGATTAAAAATAAATACAAACATAAAAAATTGTTAAGTGATTAAAAATAAAAGCATATCTTTTTTTATTGAGTAACTTGACAAAAACTTCATGATAAATGAAAACAAAACCACAGGCTACCAGTCAAATTAATAAGTTAATAAATTGAAAAAAACAAACTAAAATGCAGAATCTCCAAGGATAAAAAAAAATTATTTGGCAATGTTTGTAATATATACTGCAAATGAACAAATATTTTTTTAACCAGTTAGTAGATTTTTTATCTGTAGACCCATTTCCTACCATTTATATGGTTACCAGGCAGGGCCGGTCTTAGGCCACTGCAACCTATGCGGTCGCAGTGGGCCCCGCTCTTTCATAGGCCCAGCGCTAATTATATAATTATAGGTGTAATTATTAAATTGCAAAATATATAAGAAAAATTCCTGGAAATCTCCTGAATTTATTAAAATCTCCTGAAAACTCATACAATAATCTCCTGAAAAATAGACAAAATTGTCATTTGTGGGCGTCATTCATTGCGGAAAACGCCAATCCTAACACACGCTAAAAGAAAAATGGAATTGTCAGCTTTCATGTAATAAAATTTAATAATCGGGCGAATTTTTTTCTTAATCGGAAGCTACAATACTTTATTTACTTTTATAGTTACTGGCATATAAATATGACATTGTTACCATTGCAAGGTTCTTAAGTAAAGTTAATTTGATCTAAATTTTGTACTTAGTATAAGTCGAATTTTTTTTTTAATACTAAATCTTAATTTTCACTTATTATCCTTATCCCAGACTAGGCCCAGCGAAATCAGTTTCGCATAGGGCCCCGAAATTGTTAGGACCGGCCCTGTTACCAGGGATCTAACAAAAGTAGGATATGTCTTCCTTTTTGTGGTCATGTCTTCCGTCCCACAGACATTGGACTAAAGTGTAACAATAGCTGGCTTTTACTACTACTAGTTATCTCAGTTATCTAATTCAGTTCTTCATATGGCATATTTTGTGGTTTAACTACAAAAGTCACTCATTAATAAAAGAAAGTTGCCAACTTATGTGACGATTTCCCTTATCAAGAGGTTTTCATTCATTCAAGAGCATTTAATAGAAACCTAAGCTCAGAGATCCTGAATATTTTTGTTTTTATTTGCTGGCATATAGTCATAATCGAATCGCTGCTAGACTATTTGGTAAGCACTGGTCAAAGTCTTTGAAATAGTCCCAAATGCAAAACATGACACTTTCATCCTCAGAAGTCGTCTTTTACTGATAAACATACAGGGACTCTATTGATTAAATGAGCTGCATTTTCTCACAAAATGCAATCTTGATTTCCACATGTATGATTAATCTATGTGGCTTTGTCTGAAAAATGATGATCTTGTAGTTTTACAGCCCATGATGTTTCATCATCATCCTTTTCATAGTTTTAAGCCTTGTTTTTTAAAGCTCACCTTGTCATGTTTTTTTTTGTCCTCCTTTGTATGGTTTTGTCCTCCTTTTTGTCCTGCTATGGGCAGGTAACCCTAGCTGCAACATTCCATTGTGATTGTCGTGTGAACAACCTGCTCTTTTAGGGTAGCAAAGCTTACTGGTTGCTCAGTACAGACGGATGGGCTGGCAGAGAGCGTAAAAGTGCATTCAAAAGGGGTTATGCCCAAACTCCCACTCCCTCATGTGCAACAGTGAATAAGACAGACACAGGCTCTACAAAGAAAAAATTGCACTGGACACCAGCTCAAAGGTTCGTTGTGTCCAGGGACATGGCTGATCAGCCCTCTCTAATGGGCAAAACTGGACAAACTAGCATAGCCTTTGCAGACTTTAATAAGATAGTAGAGGAACATGTCAACCAAGTGACAGTTCTGACAGTGGGGACATGAAGAAAACTGCCCATTGTGGGAAACTCTTGCCTCAGGTATCACTAGCCATTAACTTTAAAAAAGTGAGTTTATTTTTTTTACCTCTACAAGTGCCAAGTGCATCTACAAGTTCAAAGCCATCAAAACATGAGCAGCTGTAGTTGCCCTCAGTGTTGGTACAGTTCTGAGAGCATTTGTTAAGCACACATTCATTGATATCTGTGTTGTCAAAATGTACACATATATAAATATAGCAATTTCAATATTTATGTAAGACTCAATTTAATTAAATAACATGAGGGTTGAATGAATTTTAGTTACACTTCAACTTGTAGGTGGCCCTTAATGGTTAGTCATACTCACATAGGCCTACAACATTATTATACAAAAATTCACACCTTAAACCCACCCATGATATAAAGTACTGAATCAAAATAATGTCTTTCTATATAAATTTATCAGGCTGTATGTTTCTAAGTTATTGTTTAGTGTTTTATGAATTATTGCTACTTTACTTATTAGTCTTCTGTCCTGAAGTGTCTAAGTTAAAAAATGGTTGATGGGTGTGTGTCCAGACAATATGAATACTTAAAAACAAAACTGCATACTTTGAGAAAACTTAAGTAATAATTACATCTTACATATTTTAAACAGAAGACAAAAGCTTCATCAGATTTTCTATCATGGCAAGTCTTACATGAAGTAATTTGATTTTAAACTGTTTTTTTCAATAAGTGAATAAAATATGTTTATGTAATAACTATAATAATACAAGCAAAAGCATAGGATTTTATGATGACTACTAGACAGACATATGAGCAGACAAGGGATCAGAGAGGAAACAAAAGAAGAACAAAACTTTCCCAAAGGGTGGCTTTCCTATGGTCTCAAAGGTGTATACTGCCAGCTTTGTAAGAGATCCCTAGCTATAAATATTAAATATATAACGCTAAAACACCTTACAGTTGCAAAAATATTTTTAAAAATTAATTATAATTTGATATTATATCTAAACTTATCTTAACATAATGTCACCTTGTATGTTGGAAATGATTTACCTTCACATTGTCCAGTAGTGTTGGTAAACCCAGGCTTACAGTCACAGAAATCAGGTCCATCTTTTTCATTACACACTTGGTTTTTGTATTGAGAACAATTCAATGTTGAACACTGGTTGACATTTAAAGCGCAAGTAGGTCCTGAAAATAAAACAAATATTTATAAATCTTCCTGATCTTATATACAATAAAATTTTAGCTCAGAAATACAATTATTTTTTAGGTCAGAACTACTATTACTTTTTAGGTCAGAGGTAACACTAAGAAGTTAAGTAATCAACTCCACAGCACTGTATAATGTTAGAAAAAGCTCAGAGAATGTCAAGTTTTACTGGTTTCAAAGTGATATATTTACCTTACACAGTTAAACATAATTCACACCAATAAAACGTTTAAACAATCTTTAACATCATTGATGGGGGCACGGTGGCTGAGTGGCTAAGTGCTTGTCTTCATAACCTGGGGTCCTGGGTTTAAATTTTGGCAAAGACTGGGATTTTGAATTTCTGGAATTTTAAGGTGTCCCTGAGTCCACCTAACTCTAATGGATACCTGACTTTAGTTTAGGAAAATAAAGGCAGTTGGTCGTTGTGCTGGCCACATAACACCCTGCCCCTGAACCATAGAAACAGATGAGCTTAACATCATCTGCCCTATAGATGGCAATTTCTGAAAGGGGAAATTTACTTTACTTTAACATCATTAATCCATATCTTTGTGGTATCAAAGCTAACAATATATACCTGTTAATTTTCTTTTGTCCAAATACATTTAACACCCAGATTTAAAATGCATTAGAACTACATGTGCAGAAGTAATTTTAATAAGCTGAAACTGCTATTCACCATGTATTGATAACTTTAGAGCTTAGCTTATGTTAAATGGATTTACTAAACAAAGAAAAAAGAAAAAAAAAAAGGTTTCCAAATGAAGATTAAGGTTGGTCAATAAGTCAGGCACTTGACTGGAACCAAAGAGGAAAGTGGGCAGACCCAAGCAGACCTAGAAGAGGTCAGTGCACAGGATTAAGTAAATAAGTAAGTTGGTAAATAATAATTATATTAATAATCTTTATCATCCATGAAGAAATTTGTTTTACAATTGTGCATTACACATAACAATACATTTTAAAAGCAAACAATGTATACAATATATATATATTAGTTCATACTTTTTTATCTTAGAAATTTACAACAGTAAATTAAATTTTGTTTAATGGTTAATTGCCAAAACAGCAAAAGAGTTCTTGTGTGAAAGGCCATTCATTAAACATTTTTTAACTAGTTTTCCTAAATATTTTAACTGTTAAGAAAATGTTCCATTGGTTAATTAGTTTTTAGTCAAATAAAATAAATAAATAAATAGAATGTATACTATGAAAAGCTAGTTACCATCAAAACCTTCTTTACATCTACACCCAGTGATGGGATCACAAGAAAAGGCACCCAGAGTACAGGAACAACTTTGTTGACAGCCTTCTCCCCAGGTTCCAGGCAGACAAGCTAAAAGTGAAATGTGTGTTAACAACATTACAGAATACGTCATCAACTCAAAATTCATTGAATTACAAGTCTTTCAAACACACATTTTGTTATTGCTCTACAAATGAGATGAAATGGTCTAGATCGAAGACCTTCACATAACTATTGAAATTTTGTTTTTAAAAAAGACTAACCAACACATGATCGTCCATCATTATCAAGTCTTGTTCCATTAGGACATGTGCAGTGGTAGAATGGATTATCATTAACACACTGTACCGTAGTACTACATGAAAGGTTACTTTTGCACTCATCAATATCTAAAGAGTCCACAAGTGGATAAAACAATTAACATGCAATCTGTTGTTACATTCTTTTCTCTTTTTTGAATGTAAGATAAATATTAGAATTAAAAATAGATTTTAAAAGACAATGGACATTTTCTACAGAAGTGTTGGTAAAATAGCAGTTAACAGTGACTCATAAGGGAATGGCTTAATTTAAAAGAAAAAAAAACAATTCTATATAATTTAAAATGTTTAAAATTACACTTGTGACAATTCAAGTACCACAGAATAATTTACTATCCCAACCAAAGAAGTACACATTATTTATATGTGACCTTTTGTTTCTGTAAGTCTCCCCAGGTATAAGAGATAGCTCACAATTAAAAATAAAATGTATAAAAGAAGTAGGTGAAAGGATACAAGACACATAAATCACAAAAGCAGAGAAATATTTTCTTTCTTTTGAAATAAACTAACCTATACAAGTGACATTGTCTGAGCTTAGCTCATAGCCTGGCATACAGAAACATTTTGGTGTATTGAGTGAATCAAGTGTACAATCATAGGAACAGTTGATACTACCAGGTCCAAAGCACCCAGCTAAATCAACATCTATGGATAGGAACAAATAGCATTTAAGTCTTTAAATATTTTAACATTGTTATCATTAGCAAATCAGAGCTGGTACTAAAATTGACTGACTTCAATGTGTGTCTAGCTACCACATCTTGTCACTATATCCAGGATAGTCTTTTTTTTGTTTGTTTGGGATGTTCCTTTAAAATTGAAAATTATTACATCCTGGCAGGGTTCCAACCCAGAACCAATGAGATGACAGTCCAGAGCACAAACCAGCCGACCAAGTCTTGTAGATAAGCTTTACATATTAGAGACACTTTTTTCTTTCACATAATAAATGTTTCTAAATCTAAGTTTCAGGTTGTCTTGCAAGATCTCAAATTTTAACAAGCAGGTGTTTCAATGTTTAATGGCTGTGTAACAAGCACTACTATTAAACCCATTTGGTTTGTCCCCTTGAATATTGACTTCACTAAAACAATTGAGTAGAAAGCACTTAACATTATTCAATTATTTCATAAACTAACTTTGACTGTCAAATAAAATTAAAATAGCAATCAACTTACCTTTAACACAGTTTATTCTGTTCTCTGAGACACTGAAGCCATTGTAACAGGTGCAAAAGAATGAGCCATTGGTGTTGACACACTTGTGTTGACAATTGTGCATCCCAAGTGAGCATTCATCAATGTCTGGGAACACAGAACAGAAGTTTAATAGCAGTGAGCCATAGTTAAATATTTCAAAACCAACTACACAAATCTTCATTTAAATAATTGAATCTTACCTTGACACGTTCCAAAGCTATTTTTGATATAGCCAGTTTTGCATTTACAAGTGTAGCCACCATTATAGTTATAACAATCTTCAAAATTCCGATCACAAATATTGGTTAAATCATTCAAACATTCATTGATATCTAGAGAATAAAAAAAACAAAGTTGCTAGAAATCATTGTATTCAAGACAAGCAGCACATTTATTCTCTAAGACATATAACTGTTATGAAAAATCCTTTTTTTTAATTGCTAAAAACTTAACAATTTTTTAGTTTCTATTAAGAATATTAAATTAATTAATGTCAGATTATTATAAGATTATATTGTAATTATTCTAATTAAAATCAATATTGGTCTTTAATGGACAAATAACAAATTAATTTTATTGTTGATGATATTATGAATAAACTGGTGGAGCTTACTTTGAGTGGTCAAGTGTAACTAAGAACATTCTCATGTGAATACTTGTCATGCAAATCACCCTTGATATAGTCATGTCATTGTCTTGTCACAATATCAATGTCACGAATGAATGTGTGTATGTGTGTATAATCAATTTTACTTATAAATGTCAGTTAAAACTAATGCCCAAAGCGTGCTAGTTTTTTAGACAAAGGCAGAGGCCAGTGCGTGATATATTCTATGAAGAGTAGTAAAGTTTCTATGTTTGTTTTAAGTGAGTTATTAAGTGTTTTGTAATTACAGCTGAACCCAGAGATACCTAGACTGGGTGAGAAACCAAAGTAGTAGGTTCTATAGAGCTTTATATATTAAAAGTTTTAACAGTTGAAAATCTGAGTTGTGTTTTTTTCATTAGATAGCTCACCTGTACAAGTTTGGTTGATGGCTTTTTCATAGCCAGATGGACAAAGGCATGTGTAACCAGGTACTTTGTTCTCACACCTTTCCCAAGAAGGGCACGTTGTCTTTACTGCACACTCATTTACATCAACATTACAGTTGGGGCCTTGCCACTGTGAATTGCAAACACAGCCTCGTATTGGATCACAGATTCCATGCCCATTGCATTCGCATTGATTGGCGCAGTTCAAACCCCAAAATGAGGGATCACAAGCTGCAGGGATAGAAATGGAATTTTGTTTATAATTTACAAACATTGACATGCAAGCAACTAATTGAAGTAAAGCATAATCTACTCTTAATGTAATTAATAAAGTGTTACATATTCTTCATATATCTGTAATTTTTTCTTCCATTGACAAAAAAAAAGTTTCTCAAGTTCAGACCTATGCAGGAAGTTTTGTCTGAATCCAGTATGTACCCAGGTGAACAGGAGCAGTAAAAGCTGCCTTCTGTATCCGTGCAGATTTGGCTACAAAGTTTTCTGCTGTCCAAACATTCATTTATATCTATTAAAAAAATGCACATTTTTACTTCCTATCAATAATTAAGACAAAGAAGCAATCAGTTTTTAAATACATGTTCTTCTGCTGTTATTTGTTTAAACATATTTTCCCAATGTTATGTTAGAAAAAGTCATAAAAATATTTGCACCTTGTTTTTGTATGTTCATGTTAGCCAATTCTAAGTAGAGTATTTTTTGTGTTTGTTTTTTTTTTTTAAATGGTCATTCGATTGTTCAGTTTGTAAAAAATAATGTCTATTATCAAGGCTTGATTAGAAACAGTGTGTTAATACCTGTTACTGTTTTGATGGGACACAAAAGAGTGTGCCCATATTCCCCAGAAGATAGGGGAAGGTGGGGTGAAATGTCACAAGGGTAAGTTGTCACAAACACTATATCGGTATAATGTGATGCACTATCAAAAATGTGAAACTACAGCTGAGATGTCTACGGAAACATTTACAAATAGTTATAAAATGAAGTCGATACCTTTTCGCATTTTAAAATTATCATGATTCATTGTTTTTGACTGTTCGGAAAGTGGAATTTTATTTTTGTGTAATTTTGTTGTAAAACACTTATAATGTTGAAATCATTGTCTAACATTACACTGTTTCATGTCTCTGTTTATTAGTTACACATTTTTTTTTCTTAAAGCTCGATCCAAAAAAATGTTATTGGAATAAATGTTCTGAAAATTGTTGTGGGGCAAGTTGTCACACAGATTGGGGTAATATGTCACAGTTGTGACAATTTGCCCCAATGAAGATTAAGCATTTTGAAAGAAATTTTAATATTAATATTTGTTTATTAATAATTATTTGTTTTATTGATTCCTTTTTATTGATGATACCTAAATAGATACCTAAATAGTATTAAGCGACTTTCTCGTTAATTAATGCTGTTTACAAAGGTTATGCCAGCATCAACATACAGAAAAGATGTCCATCGAGCGCAACATTTATTTTAGGAAAGAAGTTACCTAGTCCTACTATTTAGATAGTGAACAGATATTTTACAAATATTATAAAGAAAACAATAAACATTATTTTGAAGAAAAACCTACAGCTTTCCTTGTTAGGTCCAAAATTTTTCAGAACTTTCACATATATATCATTCTTTCATGACGGCCAGTCAAGAAAACTACTACAAGAACAAAGTCTTGACTTAATATACTATTTCTTTTAGACATAGCATGATATGGTGATTTTATTAATGTGTGACAATTTACCCATGCCCTGTGTCAACTTACCCCGGTGTGGGGCAAATTGTCACAACCTCAACCCAGCCACTTTTTTGTTGTATAACTCTGATAAATAAAGAGATAAAGTTTATTTCATTTACTCTTATTGTTGTCTGAATGTTTAAGTTACAGCATATTAAGTTTGGTGAGAATCAATGAATTATAAATATGTTTAAAACATCAAAATCTGAAAACTGTGACAACTAGCCCCACCTTCCCTAAACAGGTAGATCAAAGACATATATTGACCAATATAATTGTGTCTAAAAATGTGATACTTGACTACAGGATTAGGCTTACAGTGAGGAGGAAATGACTGAATTCAAATGTTGGAGGACTTACTTGCACAAGTCTTGTTGTCATCTTTCAGCATGTATCCTGACTTGCAGACACATGAGGCTAGTCCACTAACCACATGACAAAAATGATTGCAGCCAAATTTGCTACACTTTTCTGCCTCTGTAGCATCTGTGAATGTAGCAGTTATTTCATTTTTTTAACAAGAATATTATTCAAAGTCAAAACTTAATTTTGTCCCACAAAAATTCTCTAAACCACTAAAACAGACAGGGCATTTTTTAACAAAAATTAGTATTCTAGAAAAAAAAATTAATATTCATAAGTTTTCTGGAAATGGAGAAATGTGTTTACTAGGTATTTTATTAAAAGTGTTAACTTAAAAATATGTTTTGAATTAAATAGGGACTGAATTCTGAAATGCATTTATTTCTTATAATAAATCAATTCCCCTCACTGACAATGATTTAAAAAACATCAAAAAATTTCTTCACACAACAATTGCTTTAAATGAAATATTTCTTACATTACTACTTGAAGATTGACTGATTTGATAAAACAAGAGCTTTTCAAAGCACTGGGTGTATTAGTCAAAAGAAACTACTTGTCATTTAGATTCAGTTAACTAATATCTATCATTTATTTGTTAGAAAACAGGGTTGCACAGTATGTACAGTGTGTACTTTACATTTTCTAGCTCCAATTCTTTTGTGTGCTGAATATTAGAACACATCATGGTTACTATATTGTCTGGTGAGCCTTGTCTACTATAATGGACTGTTGGTTTGTATGGTGAGCCTTGTCTACTATAATGGATGTTGGTTTGTATGGTGAGCCTTGTCTACTATAATGAATGTTGGTTTGTATGGTGAGCCTTGTCTACTATAATGGATGTTGGTTTGTATGGTGAGCCTTGTCAACTATAATGGACTGTTGATTTGTATGGTGAGCCTTGTCTACTATAATGGATGTTGGTTTGTATGGTGAGCCTTGTCTACTATAATGGACTGTCGGTTTGTATGGTGAGCCTTGTCTACTATGATGGATGTTGGTTTGTTTGGTGAGCCTTGTCTACTATAATGGACTGTCGGTTTGTATGGTGAGCCTTGTCTACTATAATGGATGTTGGTTTGTATGGTGAGCCTTGTCTACTATAATGGACTGTCGGTTTGTATGGTGAGCCTTGTCTACTATAATGGATGTTGGTTTGTATGGTGAGCCTTGTCTACTATAATGGACTGTTGGTTTGTATGGTGAGCCTTGTCTACTATAATGGATGTTGGTTTGTATGGTGAGCCTTGTCTACTATAATGGATGTTGGTTTGTATGGTGAGCCTTGTCTACTATAATGGACTGTTGGTTTGTATGGTGAGCCTTGTCTACTATAATGGATGTTGGTTTGTATGGTGAGCCTTGTCTACTATAATGGATGTTGGTTTGTATGGTGAGCCTTGTCTACTATAATGGATGTTGGTTTGTATGGTGAGCCTTGTCTACTATAATGGATGTTGGTTGTATGGTGAGCCTTGTCTACTATAATGGAAATTGGTTTGTATGGTGAGCCTTGTCTACTATAAAATGGATGTTGGTTTGTATGGTGAGCCTTGTCTACTATAATGGATGTTTGTTTGTATGGTGAGCCTTGTCTACTATAATGGATGTTTGTTTGTATGGTGAGCCTTGTCTACTATAATGGACTGTTGGTTTGTATGGTGAGCCTTGTCTACTATAATGGATGTTGGTTTGTATGGTGAGCCTTGTCTACTATAATGGATGTTGGTTTGTATGGTGAGCCTTGTCTACTATAATGGATGTTGGTTTGTATGGTGAGCCTTGTCTACTATAATGGATGTTTGTTTGTATGGTGAGCCTTGTCTACTATAATGGATGTTGGTTTGTATGGTGAGCCTTGTCTACTATAATGGATGTTGGTTTGTATGGTGAGCCTTGTCTACTATAATGGACTGTTGGTTTGTATGGTGAGCCTTGTCTACTATAATGGATGTTGGTTTGTATGGTGAGCCTTGTCTACTATAACGGACTGTTGGTTTGTATGGTGAGCCTTGTCTACTATAATGGATGTTGGTTTGTATGGTGAGCCTTGTCTACTATAATGGACTGTCAGTTTGTATGGTGAGCCTTGTCTACTATAATGGATGTTGGTTTGTATGGTGAGCCTTGTCTACTATAATGGATGTTGGTTTGTATGGTGAGCCTTGTCTACTATAATGGACTGTTCGTTTGTATGGTGAGCCTTGTCTACTATAATGGATGTTGGTTTGTATGGTGAGCCTTGTCTACTATAATGGATGTTGGTTTGTATGGTGAGCCTTGTCTACTATAATGGACTGTTGGTTTGTATGGTGAGCCTTGTCTACTATAATGGATGTTGGTTTGTATGGTGAGCCTTGTCTACTATAATGGACTGTTGGTTTGTATGGTGAGCCTTGTCTACTATAAAATGGATGTTGGTTTGTATGGTGAGCCTTGTCTACTATAATGGATGTTGTTTTGTATGATGAGCCTTGTCTACTATAATGGACTGTTGGTTTGTATGGTGAGCCTTGTCTACTATAATGGATGTTGGTTTGTATGGTGAGCCTTGTCTACTATAATAGATGTTGGTTTGTATGGTGAGCCTTGTCTACTATAATGGACTGTTGGTTTGTATGGTGAGCCTTGTCTACTATAATGGATGTTGGTTTGTATGGTGAGCCTTGTCTACTATAATGGACTGTTGGTTTGTATGGTGAGCCTTGTCTACTATAATGGATGTTGGTTTGTATGGTGAGCCTTGTCTACTATAATGGATGTTGGTTTGTATGGTGAGCCTTGTCTACTATAATGGATGTTGGTTTGTATGGTGAGCCTTGTCTACTATAATGGATGTTGGTTTGTATGGTGAGCCTTGTCTACTATAATGGATGTTGGTTTGTATGGTGAGCCTTGTCTACTATAATGGACTGTTGGTTTGTATGGTGAGCCTTGTCTACTATAATGGATGTTGGTTTGTATGGTGAGCCTTGTCTACTATAATGGACTGTTGGTTTGTATGGTGAGCCTTGTCTACTATAAAATGGATGTTGGTTTGTATGGTGAGCCTTGTCTACTATAATGGATGTTGGTTTGTATGGTGAGCCTTGTCTACTATAATGGACTGTTGGTTTGTATGGTGAGCCTTGTCTACTATAATGGATGTTGGTTTGTATGGTGAGCCTTGTCTACTATAATAGATGTTGGTTTGTATGGTGAGCCTTGTCTACTATAATGGACTGTTTGTTTGTATGTTGAGCCTTGTCTACTATAATGGATGTTGGTTTGTATGGTGAGCCTTGTCTACTATAATGGACTGTTGGTTTGTATGGTGAGCCTTGTCTACTATAATGGATGTTGGTTTGTATGGTGAGCCTTGTCTACTATAATGGATGTTGGTTTGTATGGTGAGCCTTGTCTACTATAATGGATGTTGGTTGTATGGTGAGCCTTGTCTACTATAATGGAAATTGGTTTGTATGGTGAGCCTTGTCTACTATAAAATGGATGTTGGTTTGTATGGTGAGCCTTGTCTACTATAATGGATGTTTGTTTGTATGGTGAGCCTTGTCTACTATAATGGACTGTTGGTTTGTATGGTGAGCCTTGTCTACTATAATGGATGTTGGTTTGTATGGTGAGCCTTGTCTACTATAATGGATGTTGGTTTGTATGGTGAGCCTTGTCTACTATAATGGATGTTGGTTTGTATGGTGAGCCTTGTCTACTATAATGGATGTTGGTTTGTATGGTGAGCCTTGTCTACTATAATGGATGTTGGTTTGTATGGTGAGCCTTGTCTACTATAATGGATGCTGGTTTGTATGGTGAGCCTTGTCTACTATAATGGATGTTGGTTTGTATGGTGAGCCTTGTCTACTATAATGGACTGTTGGTTTGTATGGTGAGCCTTGTCTACTATAATGGATGTTGGTTTGTATGGTGAGCCTTGTCTACTATAACGGACTGTTCGTTTGTATGGTGAGCCTTGTCTACTATAATGGATGTTGGTTTGTATGGTGAGCCTTGTCTACTATAATGGATGTTGGTTTGTATGGTGAGCCTTGTCTACTATAATGGACTGTTGGTTTGTATGGTGAGCCTTGTCTACTATAATGGATGTTGGTTTGTATGGTGAGCCTTGTCTACTATAATGGACTGTTGGTTTGTATGGTGAGCCTTGTCTACTATAAATGGATGTTGGTTTGTATGGTGAGCCTTGTCTACTATAATGGATGTTGTTTTGTATGATGAGCCTTGTCTACTATAATGGACTGTTGGTTTGTATGGTGAGCCTTGTCTACTATAATGGATGTTGGTTTGTATGGTGAGCCTTGTCTACTATAATAGATGTTGGTTTGTATGGTGAGCCTTGTCTACTATAATGGACTGTTGGTTTGTATGGTGAGCCTTGTCTACTATAATGGATGTTGGTTTGTATGGTGAGCCTTGTCTACTATAATGGACTGTTGGTTTGTATGGTGAGCCTTGTCTACTATAATGGATGTTGGTTTGTATGGTGAGCCTTGTCTACTATAATGGATGTTGGTTTGTATGGTGAGCCTTGTCTACTATAATGGATGTTGGTTTGTATGGTGAGCCTTGTCTACTATAATGGATATTGGTTTGTATGGTGAGCCTTATCTACTATAATGGACTGTTGGTTTGTATGGTGAGCCTTGTCTACTATAAAATGGATGTTGGTTTGTATGGTGAGCCTTGTCTACTATAATGGATGTTGGTTTGTATGGTGAGACTTGTCTACTATAATGGATGTTGGTTTGTATGGTGAGCCTTGTCTACTATAATGGATGTTGGTTTGTATGGTGAGCCTTGTCTACTATAATGGATGTTGGTTTGTATGGTGAGCCTTGTCTACTATAATGGACTGTTGGTTTGTATGGTGAGCCTTGTCTACTATAATGGATGTTGGTTTGTATGGTGAGCCTTGTCTACTATAATGGACTGTTGGTTTGTATGGTGAGCCTTGTCTACTATAATGGATGTTGGTTTGTATGGTGAGCCTTATCTACTATAATGGACTGTTGGTTTGTATGGTGAGCCTTGTCTACTATAAAATGGATGTTGGTTTGTATGGTGAGCCTTGTCTACTATAATGGATATTGGTTTGTATGGTGAGCCTTATCTACTATAATGGACTGTTGGTTTGTATGGTGAGCCTTGTCTACTATAAAATGGATGTTGGTTTGTATGGTGAGCCTTGTCTACTATAATGGATGTTGGTTTGTATGGTGAGACTTGTCTACTATAATGGATGTTGGTTTGTATGGTGAGCCTTGTCTACTATAATGGATGTTGGTTTGTATGGTGAGCCTTGTCTACTATAATGGATGTTGGTTTGTATGGTGAGCCTTGTCTACTATAATGGACTGTTGGTTTGTATGGTGAGCCTTGTCTACTATAATGGATGTTGGTTTGTATGGTGAGCCTTGTCTACTATAATGGACTGTTGGTTTGTATGGTGAGCCTTGTCTACTATAATGGATGTTGGTTTGTATGGTGAGCCTTGTCTACTATAATGGACTGTTGGTTTGTATGGTGAGCCTTGTCTACTATAATGGATGTTGGTTTGTATGGTGAGCCTTGTCTACTATAATGGACTGTTTGTTTGTATGGTGAGCCTTGTCTACTATAATGGATGTTGGTTTGTATGGTGAGCCTTGTCTACTATAATGGACTGTTGGTTTGTATGGTGAGCCTTGTCTACTATAATGGATGTTGGTTTGTATGGTGAGCCTTGTCTACTATAATGGACTGTTGGTTTGTATGGTGAGCCTTGTCTACTATAATGGACTGTTGGTTTGTATGGTGAGCCTTGTCTACTATAATGGATGTTGGTTTGTATGGTGAGCCTTGTCTACTATAATGGATGTTGGTTTGTATGGTGAGCCTTGTCTACTATAATGGATGTTGGTTTGTATGGCACTGTAATGCCTACTTGTTATACTGCTTTTTTAGCTCTGTTTACGGTGAGTATTTAGAACATTACTAAAAGCTCACAGATTTTTCTAGTTCTGTAAATTAGTTTAGCAAAGACTTAGTCTTTTCATCTCTATTGGTCTAGAGCTGAGACTTGGAGGGCAGTTGTTGTCTGCTATGGTTGAGTTACATTGGAAGCCTGTCCAATATGATGGGGTCATGTTGGTCAAGAGGTGCCCTTGCAGTTAAAACTGTTAGTCTATGTCACTGATTTATGCTTGAGGATGTATACTATATTTGTACATATTGCCAAACAATGATTTGGATGTTCATCATATATAAATAGTCATTAAACAAGTGCATGTTACTACCACATGGATCCATTGGTGTTTACAGACAATTCATCTTTTACCTGTTGCTATTGTTTACTCATTTATTACTTGAATGTCATGGGCCTTGGCAAATGAGCCAAAGCTGTATAGACAACCCTGTCATGCAGTTTGTACAAAAAGGACCCCTCTCCACCTATCACTGATTTTACTAGATAAAATATTTTTTAACAGGCAGAGTATACTCATACTTTTATAAACTCTGTCCAAATTCAATTCTGCATTTCATAGAAATATAATGTAGGCTTTAAAATTTATAGCAGAAAAGTCCCTGCATTAATTCTTGGTGAGCCTTTAAAAAATACTTAAGCCAAGTATTTGATCAGATTGCATTGCAATATTTTTTTTTGGATTCTATCATTAGGCTTCTCTTCATGTATTAATTATCTCTAAGATTTCTCGTGGGTTTGATAACAAGATCAATGGATAAAATACTTTATAATTTCATTGAGAATGCTCAAAAAAAAAATGGTAGCTGAAGTAAGACAAGGATGGCAGCCTAGGAATTTGAATACAATTTCAACTATCAAGAGTTTAAGCCCTGTAGTATGATAGAGAATGTCAGAGCTAGGACGAATCATCTTTTCAAAGAAATATCCTTTTAAAACACTATACGTTGTATTAGATAATAAGAAAATAAATCTATATTTTGTATAAGACTATACTGTTGGCAGTCTGGCTCCACCTAAAATAACCTACTTCTTACCTAAGTGACATGTTCTATTGATCATGGTAAACCCAGTCAAACATCTGCATTCAAATGAGCCTTGTTTGTTAACACACAGCTGCTCACAATCATGAGACAACTCAGAACACTCATTAATATCTGAAAGAAAATTCTTTTTTTTAATCCAAGCAATTTTGTTGAACTGTCTTCAGGGGAAATTGTTTAAATGTGGTGTATGTTTCTAAGCTCTAATTGTGGTACAGGGTTACAGTAAACATTTGCAGTGAAAAGAATGTTTTCCTTGCTGAGAAAAGTATAGTGTGCTTGTTGGGAAAAGTATAGTGTGCTAAGTCATTGTTTTTACCACATCAGGCCACTTGATCACACCAGCTAAAGCAGTTGAAATTAAAATAAGAGAAAATTTACAGTACTAGCCACACAGACTAGATATTGAAATAAAACGTTTTAAATCCATTTATTAAGAAAATATGTATACATTTTCTAAATAGCTTACATAACAGCATATCTTTGTTAATATTTTGTACTTTGTGTGCTAGGAGAATGTGCTAACTTAGTTACCATTGCAGGAGTTTTTATCAGAATTTAGTCTGTATCCTGTAGGACAGGTACAATAATATGATCCTTCTGTGTTGACACAGGTTTTTTCACAAAGGTTGGTTTTATTGCACTCATCGATATCTGCAACAGTAAACCAATAAAAAATTTACCAAGAAATATTTTCTTTAAAAAGTATTTACCAATCTAAATAAACAAACAGAATTTTTTAATTAAAATTATGTATACATTACTAGTTACAACAATATTATACCAGAGCAAACTAAGGTGTTACTAATGTTTCTCTTCTCATATCCATCAGGACATGGTCCACATGTGTAGCCTATGGCCCTGTTACCCTGTTGTTCTGGGGTCATATCTGTGCAGTTCTGACCAATAGCACAAGGGTTGTCACTGCAAGCATTGTAGTTTTGACTACAATTAGCACCTGTACAAATCAAAGAAAGATTTAAGGGTTTTGGGCAATCAATGGATCTGGTCAGAAACGTTGATACATTTTCATATTTTCAAAATAAAAAGTTCACACTGATTTAATGTTTTGATGATGTAAAGATACAATGTTATAAAAAGTATAAAGTTTCAAAGTTATTATAGCCAGTGATGTATGTGTGAATAAGCTCCAACTGTTTATAAGTGTCACAAGGGATTGCAAGATCAATGGAAACATGGTTCTGATGTAAAGCTGATAGAAAAATGTTGCAGACTAACAGAATGTCAAAACCATGACCATATCTAAATATGTCAAAATATGTTACTGACCTGTCAGTTTCAGGTAAGTTTGGTAAGCTACAGTTAGTTGTTCTATTGTTCTGTAAATTTACTATTGTGTGTACTATCATTGCAAGCCTTTTGTTGTTGCAACTCAATTACGAGACTATTAATACACACATATTAGTGGTCAACAATAACTCTTTTTATAGTTTTTATACTTCTTTAAGACATGCAATTCAAACAGCTTTGAATAAGAAACTCTTGGAGTAGCATTAGAAGGGAAACACCAAAAACATTGGGATTGCTAGCTATAGGTTTCATAGGCAACTCCTGACAAATAATAGCAATCCTATGGATCATACCAGTAAGAACAAGAGATTATAACACAAGACAAAAAAATAATTTACAGGTAGATATCTTTGATATTGAAATTGGTATGTTAATAAAATCAAACATGTAAGTCAGGATCTTAAGACATATAAATACATATTTATTTAGCTTTTTTTTGCAGCTTCTATCAAGTTTGAAATATGCAGTAATTAATAACTAGAATGACAATACCAACAACAACAAAAATTATCTCATTTAAAATGAAGCAGAAGTTAAGGAAACGGAAAGATTGAAAATCTTAAGCCAACCTGTATAGGCAGGAAAGCACTGACAGGCATACACATCAAAATTATAAGTGGACTTGTCAGTTTTTTTTTTTTTTTTGTCACATATACCATTGCCGCTACAATTGGGGCACAAAGTAATAGGTACAGTGATAACTGATGAGGTGCCATTCTTTGAGTCCTCTGCCATCAACCTGAAATAGCAACAAGCAAAATTAGATCCAAACCATAGTCCCCCCTTTCCCTTAAATTATTTAACATTTTAAGCTGGGATGGATAAATGGCCTTGTCCATAAATAATGAACTGAGAATTTTATCTGATGTGTGATGATATCAACATTCTGGAAATACGCTTACAAGTTATACACATTGTAATAAAATGAATATGTCTTTTATTTGTAGAGAAATTAATGCGATTTTGCATTAAGACTGGGCAGTATTTTGTGAAAAAAAAAACAAACACAGATTTGTGAACTGATAAAAATTTTAATCTGATATAAATTTAAGAGTTACGGTAACTTATAGTAAAATCTAGAGCTTTATATTTAAAAGGTCTGCTTGAACATGTATTTTTGCAGGATAATTGTCCCTGACAAATAGTTGGAGACATAGGAACAAACCCCAAGGTATATCCTATCACCACTATTAGCTTTTGGTAGGTAACAACTTCCTTCTCATATGTGCAGAGAAGTTGTAACTTTTTTTTTTTAAACTCTCTTAGAAATAGTGCAAGAGTATATTTCTAGGTTTTAAACTGTTATAGCTTTTCTGATGGCATTATAATTTTCTTATGAAATTTTATTGACATACAGAGAGGTTTTTAAGGTACACAATTCTTTACAAATGTGTTAAATTTAATTTCTGTACAAGAGATCAGTTAGAATAAAAAAAAATTAATTTGATATTGATATATTGTCTTATCCTAGGGAATAAAAAGAATATAATTTACTTGATAGTAATAGGAACATTTTCATTGGGTAAGTAGGTCAAGGCACTGTTGTTGTAGATTTGGACATCACTAAAAGGTCCACCTATCAGCTTTAATGTCACATAATCACCATCACTATCATTTAGCTGGACTGTCAATGTTTGCTGGTGCCCAGATGACAGCTCCCATTGGCCTTCATTATTTAGACCTTCTGTTATATTAAAGGTTGGCAAGTTGTTTGCTGAAAACAGAAAACAAAAATCAAGCCTATGAGTATGTATTGTAGGAGCCAGGAGTAGTATTATTTAGATATTCATCATTCCAAGAAGTATGAACTGCAGAGCTGTAAAGCTTGAACTGCAAGTATTATGAAGTATTATACTCTCTTTTGTTCTAGACGATGATGTCATCTAACTTTCTTCTAATTCATCGACATGTTTTGATTTCTTGATATGAAAGACAGGCTCTAAGGCTGCATTTGTAAATAGTCTACAACAGTGATTAATCAAAAAGTAATAAGTGGATTATAAATATTACATTTGGACATTTTTAAGTTACTTTATAGGAGCAAAGCTGAAATATTTAATAGAATAATTAATAAATAAGTCTCAGTTTCAAATCCATGCACAAACAAGTAACAGAAGTTGTGTTAATTGCAGAAATAAAAACTAAGAGATTGTTCATTAGCTGAAATCACAACTACCTACACTGCTTGACAGAAATGATTGACTTAATAGCTAGACCTAAAAATCATTAGTTTTTTTTTTTAAATGTAGGCCTATATAACTTTTTGTCTTTAACCTTATCCAAATTAATTTTTAAAAGCTATTATTGATACTCCCACCCAATACCATCTGATATGAAACTTACTTTGGAAATTCCCTAAATTTAAGTCTTTTGAATAGGCTTTTAATTAATAACTGTGAAAAAACAAGTTCCTTTTATTGTAAAGTGCCTTTCAATTGTGAAGCTTTTCAACATAACATATACACAAGGCTAACATTATCTACAGAACAACTCCATTAGATGACTCCCTTCTTCTTGTTTACAACTAGGGCTGCACAGGATAGTACTTTTTGATATCCGGCAGGAGTCGAATATGACTGGATAGTAAAATTTGATATTTCGCCGGAGCGGAGTCAAATACCTAAGTGTCTTGTAAATAGCTTGTGTTGCTGAACATTTTACGAAACTGTTAAATAACATACCTATATTGGTTGGTATTATTTTTTTTCCTTTTATATACCTTATTGTTTTAAACTCTGTTACTGAATGATTTGTGTGTATGTACGATGCCACCAACTGTAAAGGATGTGTAAAGGAGGGTCAATGTAAAATATGTTAGTATATATTTAACTAGCTAATAATGTAAATCTCTCATAAGTAAAGTGCAATCTGCCTTGTATAGTGGTTGGATGTATGTGTTCATGAATTTCAGACCAACAACCTGGTCAGATATACCTAGTGAGCCTACACATGTAGCCCTAGTGTAGTGTGTATAGTTGTTTGTGTTAACCATCACGCATTTTTTTTTCCTTGGACATGCGCACGCAATAGTGGATTGGGTGGTCAGTCAAAAAAGATAACACATTGGCATGGTCAGTCAAGCATATAGATAAATTATACCCGTCCACTAGTTACAGAGGTCAAGGGTTGTTTTTTTTACACTCCATCATATTATTTCTTTGTTTGCTAGATCTATTTACGGTGCTATTATTCAATTTCTTTTATGCGATTTTAGTTATTTATTAAGTCAAAAGAATTAAACAATGAAATTAGCTTTCTTTCTAAAGGTTTTAATACAAGACAAAAAAATATACACAGGCAAACATGCACATCTTTGTTTTATTTTATAGTGCAAAGAACATATGTAAAAAACATTATATGCAAAGAACATATGTTAGAAACATCTTCCTTAATTATTGCTTATTAATTATTTTATTCGTGGCTTAAGTAACTGTTACAAAAGGGAACGATAGTAAGCCTATGGATGTCAGGTGTGTAAAAGTCGTCCTG